>SJYV01023976.1:79184-165341 GCA_006410875.1 Neotragus pygmaeus
ACACACACACACACACACACACACACACACACACACACACACACACACACACACACACACACACACACACACACAGCACCCCAGCTCATTCTTCTTCCAAATTTTGTTTGAAGCAGCCTTAGGAAGGCTCCAGTGCCCAAGGGAGCAGACTAGAGCTGATGTCAGGCTAAGCTCCCAGGGGGACACCTTCCTGGCATTCTCCACTAGAAGCCTGAGGCAGTTTTTGTGGTTTCCTTTGTGATGTGTCACTCTGCCAGAGATCCCAGGCAATCCCTCCTGAACAATGCCCCCTCCCTACCCCTCCCATGAAACAGGTGTCATGCCTACCATTCCAGGACTCCACTTTGGAAATCATCTCCTGGGAACCAGGTGCTCCACTGAAAAGTCTCCTGCGCATCTGGAGTTCTGGCTACTAAAAAACCCTTGTTTGGGAATCGCAACATGTACCATCTCCTTCCTCAGTCCAGCTTGAGGTCAAGGTCCAGGACGGAAGTGACAGCAGGTAAAGTCGGCAATGCAAATCCCAGTCAGGGCAGGGACAATCAACTCCTTGGAACCAGAGGCAAGAAGAGATGGGGGAAGGCATGGTCCCTGTAGTTCCCACTAAGCCTGTGTCCATGCAGTGGGTCGAGAAGCCCCACCCTGCCATTGCCCTAGTACCAGTCAGCAAGGAGGGGAGATGACGCCTCTTTATTAAGGTTAACACCAAGGAAAGCATTGAGAAGGAATACACAGAGGAAGAGCAAGGGCACACAGAGTAACCACTTGAGGAGGTGGGAGGGGGGCATATCAGTTAGGAACCTCAGGACAGCCACATGCTTCATGCCCTGGTTGTGGGGGAAGAGAGGAGAGGAGAGGGGAAAGCGTCATGAGAGCCTGGGGCTCACAGAAGGTCTGAAGCCCCCTGAACCTAACACCAGAGCCACAAGCCCTGCCCCTCAGGGCTCACACACTACTACACAGGTCAACACACATAATGCACACAAGACATTATGGAGGCAACACCGAGAGTCAGCGGGCAGGGAAGTATTGACAGGAAAAGGAACTGAAGTTAAGCAGGTATAGCCAGGAGAGAGACAGTTTTCGGCTGTGGCCCCCAAGAGTCCCTCAAATGTCCCCTAAATCTGGGCTGTTGCTGAGCACCACCCCCAAGTCTCTGCCTGTGAACTGGGCTCTTTGTTCTCTAAGCCCCAGTGAGTGAGTGGATAAAGCAATCCCAGATGAAGTCAGTGACAAGGCAGGATCCGCTCTGCATGCAAAGTCCTAGAGGTTGAGCTATAATGTCTTCATGCACATTCAGAGCCAGCTCCTCCCAGCCCAGGGGCCCTCAGAACCCCATTCACCCAGATTCCTAGGGCTGCAGTTCCCTCCTCAAGCTTCTTTTACCAATCAGCAGCCGCAGAGGTCTGTGAGGGGGAGAGGCTTCTGCAGAACGCTGAATAGCTTGGATTTCATCAGAAGGGTAAATTTTCTGTTGCCAGAACAGAATACCCCCAATTCTTTAATTTCTAGGTAAATCGTTAGAGATTTTTTTTTTTTTTGCCATAGTCCTAGATAAGTCCTTTTTCAGAATAGAAAAAGCAGAATTTTATTTACACAAGTCAGGGGTTCTCCTGTTGGCTGGGGCGGGGGGAAAGGGCAGGGTAGGGGATTGGATGGGAGTCCAGAGGTGGGCGCTTCCTCTCCCGGAACCTCACCTTTCCGCAGTTTGCTACTTCTTGCTTGGTGAGGCAGAAAGAATTCTTGATGCTTCCAAAGTCCTTCACCTTGTAAATGCTTCCTCAAGGAAGTCTCTTTTGCCTGACCCACAAGAGCAGCGGTCGGAGTGAAGCGCGCTGCATCGCGCCGTTCAGTCCCCTCATGCACTCAGAAACCCAAAAGTCAGCCCGGGAAGTAGTGTCCCCTCGGAGTCCCCTCACAGAGAGGCCTCGCCCTCCAGCTGCAGCAGGGTAATGTCGGGCAGATCGAGGGGCTCCACAAGTGGCCCGTCCCCCCCCAGAAGGCCAGCACAGGGGCTCTCCGGGCGCTCACAGTGACTAGTGGGTGTGGCGGAGCTGGGCATCTCCTTTTCTTCGTCATCGTCGTCCTCCTCGTCCTCTGGATCGCGACCCAGCAAACCGCTGTCCCCGATCCCAGGCGAAGGGGTCTCCGGATCTCGGCGGGCGCCCTGGAATTTCCCCTTGCTGCCGACCACGCCCAGGCCACCCTGGCGGGGCGCGGTGGTCATAATCTGGCACATGGAGACGATGGCTCGCTGGTTGGCGCACACGTCGTCCGAGAGCACTTGGATGTGCGAGGCCTGCTCGTCCAGGGCCCCCCGCATGGCCCTCACGTCCTCAAACAGGGCCTGCAGCTGGGCCTTCAGGTGCTCCATCAGTTCCTTCATGCCGCCGTTGTACTCCCCGGAGATCACGTCCCCCACGGCCGGCACGGTGGACACCTCGAGAGGGGCCGGCATATCGCCGCCGTCCTTGGTCATGATCTCCAGCAGACCTTCCTCCATTGAATGGCAGAAGCGGGCGGTGGCGGCTCGGGTCCGGTCCAGCCCGGCCTCGGGGTGGGGGAAGGTACGGGGAGAGGGAGAGGTGCCTAGAGGGGGTGAGAGGAGCCGAGGGAAGAGGAGGCTCCAGACAGGGGTGGAGAGGTGAGTCCCGGGCGGGGGGTGCCGGCAGAATCTGGAGAGGCCGGGAAGAGACGGCGGAACAAGGACCGGGCTACAGTCCCAGGGCCGGCGTCTCTCCGGCTCGCCCCGGGGCGAAAGCGCCCTGCCCTGCCTCGACTCCTGAATTGCACCCGTGTCAGCGCCTCCCTCTGGGCGCCAAGAGCGTCAAGTGCCCGCCGGTTCCCCTGGGTCACAGGAGCGCTCGCACAGGGGCCCAGGTTGAGGCCGAGGCCAGCAGCGGGTCGACCTCGGGACTCCCCTCGGCCGTTAACGGGCAGCACCCGCGAGTGTGGTTGGAAGTGACAGGGGCGGGTCTCCCAGCAGCGCCGCGGATGCTCCTCTGTTTCCAAGGCGACGCACTGCACGTCAAAGACGTGTGTCTCCATGGCAACCAGGAAGTGGAGCAGAAAAGGGAGGACGGCTGGGAAGCTGCAGCGGGGCTCTGGATTCTGAGCCTGCGGGTGGAGCGGGAGGGGAGGGGACGCTGCAGTGGCCTCAGCTGAGGCTGAAAGAGCGTGTGGCCGCAATGTTTAATAGGGAAGCATGAGAGAGCAGTTTACTGCATAAATCCCCAGGTCGGGGAGACATCGTCCCTCCCCTAGTCTAGGTAGTAGTCACCGAGAGAGACTACCTTGGAAGGATTTTCACCTGCCCGCAATCCTTTCTCTGAGAATGGCGTTACAGCCGAGTCCTGCTTCTCTGTCCTGCAGGAAAGCAGAAAGGGTAGAGAGGCCGATGCTATTACCCAGACTTGAGCTGGGATGCGCGGGCGCCCTGGAGCCGGCCCCGCCCGGCCTTCGCGGTGCAGATGCGCAGGAGGGCACTACGGAGGTTTCCGTCACTCCCTTCTGCTTCTGCAGTAAATCAGCCCTCGCTGTCGATAAGATGGTATCGAAGCCGAGAAAAGATGGAATTCCCTCCCATAATAGACCCAGTCGCTCCTACCCAGGGCACTGGGGGTTCTTTCAGGACTGTGAGGCAAAGTGCTTCAGTTATGAGAAAGAAAACTCCGTAAGAATAGAGATTTTTGTCTCCTCCGTGTCCTCCAGCACGGAATCCCCAGCACTTAAAATAGAACCTGGCGCATAGTAAGAAATGCTCAGTACATTTGTTGAATGAATGCTTTAACAAGGACCACTGTGTCCCATTCCCTCGTCCAGAACTCTCCAGCTCACAGGTAGTGGATTTTAGGAGGCCTGAATTCAATTTTGTTTCGGCCATTTATTAGTTCAGAGACCTTGAATAAGTCGTTTTTCTCATCTGTTAGTGGATCGGACTGTATAATATTTGGTAATATTATTTCTAACTCTGAGTAACACTGCGTCCGCTCACAGTTGAAAGGGTAAACTGTCGACAATATGTGGAACGGATGGCGGGAAGGCCCGGCGGTGTAGGGGGATTATGTAAGGGTAATTGCCTGTCCCCAGGCCCAGCGTCCAGGTACAGACATGCACTGAGTGTTTCAACCTTTGTGACAACTCCTTTCTCTTTTTGAGGACTGGAGTGGGAAAGGAGGAGGAGGACGAAAAGTTGAATTTAATATATTTACAGATGACTGCAGATTGAAAAGCAAACAATACCTGGGCAGCAGCATACTAACAATGACCTTAATAAACTGGAGAAGCCAAGTGATCAGAAACCAAAAATGAAGTTCAGAAGAAGAAATAAATCTGGGGAAGAGAAATGATGTAACACCTCAAGATGGGGAAGAGCTGGGTTTGGGTGAGTGTTTTGTATACTAGTGACTCAGTGATGGCGGATGGGTTACTTTGAGGTTTCCCTTGTTGCATACTCTAGTGATGAGGGGTGGGGCTGGCCCAGAGAAACTTTGCTGGCACTGAAGAACTTTTTGACTTATTCCTTGTCTTACTGCTATTAAAATAGAAATAAGTTAAAAATAAATAAGAAGAAGCGGGCAAGTATCCTAAACAGTAGAATGTTTAATCTAAGGCATTGTTAGTATAATAAAGTATTATATAACCCTTAAAAATTTGATATTCCAAAACAAATGTATGAACAAATTTTAAAAACCTATTTATGTTCTCTATATTGTGTTTTCTATGATTCAATCTTATTTGCTTGCTCATTCTTTCTTTCATTCCGCAAACTTATGACTCTCACCTTGGTTATCATCCCCACCTCTACCATGTGCCCCACAGGGTATTCTTAAAGCTGAGGAGAAGACAGAAACACTTTTCCTTGGTTTCCCTAAGCACAGCCAAAGTGCACTGTTATCCACAAAAACAGACTTTACCAAAAAGGAACTGTAGGAAAGCTAGAAATATACAGGACATACAAAAACAACAACAGCTGAGCTTACACAGCATGAGTTTCTGATCATACTATAGCAAGAATATTCTTAGGGCTTATGGGTTCAACCCTGCGTGTGTGTGTTAGTCACTCAGTCATGTCCGACTCTTTGCAACATCATGGACTGTAGCCGGCAAGGTTCCTCTGTCTATGGAATTCTCCAGGCAAGAATACTGGAGTGAGTTGCCATTTGCTTCTCCAGGGTTCAACCCTGCTGTTCATCTTTCCCTGGAGGCCTTTGCTATAGTCAGGAAAAAAAAAAAAAAAAACTGGCATGATTTTCAAATTTTTGCCTAGATCTGTTGCTTCACATCTCTTGAACAGCACTTAAAATGGATGATTTCACCTTGCTAGCTCCCTCACTCTTCAGAAAGGTCCTTGCCTTCTACCTACAAAGACTAACCCTGTCCTCAATACAGGGCCTTGCACATTAGCCTTAGCCTTACATTAAATACAGTCCCCATACAGTAGGACCTGGGTTATGCCATCATACAAGGCCCTTTGCCACTATTGTTGAGGATACCATATATGTCAAGGCTTTCAGCATAAGATTACATCATGCTGCCCAGAGATGCTGGCATGAGGTCTGCTGAGAGTTCAGGGGGTCTGAGCCTAGAGGGAGGGGAAATTACTGGAGAAGCACGAAAGAACATGGGAAACAGTGCAGAGATCAAGGGTGTGGCTGATCCAGTCAAGTTCCAGGTCAGATATTTGAGAGCCAAGGGTAGCTGGGATGTGGGGGTGTGGACTAGTCACAGGACTTGAAAATACAAGGATACAATTGATGCCTCATGTTCAGAACCAGATAATTTTAGGAATTCTGTGGGGAGTTGACCTAAGGGGAAATAGGAGAAGGGTCTAGTCTCAGAAAAGCAAGAGTGCAGATGCAGAGAGTGGAGCAGAGCCTCAGTCAGCTAGCTGGGTTACGGAACTGAGCTCTCTGAAAGTCAATGTCCTGGGGTTTGTTGAGTGGGTCCATCCCCAAGCTGAATGGGTAGTCTGGCCACATCACTAGAGTATTCACACACAGCAAGAAAACAGTAACCCTTGTGCACCCTTCTCTGCTTCCTGCCTTTTTCTTGTCCTCTGGGAATCAGCTTAGCTGTTCTATTTCTTCATCCCAATCGTATCAGACTATGGTGGGGCGGGGGGAAGAGACTCCATGCTGCATCAGTAAAAAGTCCCCATCAGGTACACCTAGTTCCAAGCCTTGAATTCTCACTAAACCTGTGATTCTTAGTAGTCTCTGCCATTTTCCTCTGTCTGCTGTTTTGTATATCTCCAGTCTTTATTTTATATAACTTGTGTACTTTTTGCACTATAAATCCAGCAATCGTAATGAAGCTGCTAGCTTGACTCAGATCTAGAATGATGGTCAAAGTCAAGGAACAGCTGACTGCTGCACCACAGATCTGCAATCCCAGAGAGTGCTCCCCAAATGTAAATTTTATGAAGCTGAGTTGCCCTGCAGCCCATCTCAGCATGATACCACATTCAAAAGAAACACATCTAATAACCAAAAAGAATTAAAAAGCAATTGAGATTTTTATTATGGTCTCTGGAAAAACTCTAAAGGGGTTTACACTCTTCGCACAGAGCAAAACATCTTAAGCTTCTCTCCTCTCCTACTCTATTCATCTTGGTCACATGACCATGGCTGCTGCTACCCTTCTCGCTCCTTTCTCCCCAAACACCTCCAAACTTCCACTCAAGCCCAGCCCTTGCTTTTTCACTCCCCTGCCCTCTTTACTTCTTGATATTCCTTCATATTCCTTTTCTTTTCTGCAAGAAGTTCCTTGTCCTTTTCAGCTGTTTCGGTTCTCTCTCTCAATCCCCTGATCTGCACAGGTACCAGGAGCCCCAGCTGTCAATGACAGGGGTCTCCTTCCAAGAGGATAAGAAAGATCAATAGACTGAGAATACTCACATTGTTGTGTATTTGTCTGTCACATAGACTAAATTTTCTGAGCATGAGAGGGTGGTTTGCCTGGTGTTACAGCCAACGTGCTTTGCTCATCTCCTCCACACTTGTACAGAGGAAATGGGGGCATAATCATTTGCAAGAATCCTAAACTGTATGAGCAGAGGGAGTGGGGTCCAAGTGTTCACACTCTCTGATGTCCCTACTGTCACAGACATGGTTATGAGGTGACATACACAGATACACACAGTCACACTAAAGGCCTGAGCTAGACTTTCAGCTGCTCACTTTGTGCCTTCAACTCAATATTAGGAATCCCAAAAGTCACCCCTCCCCATTTCTTTCTCACTCATAATAACTTTACTCAGAGCAAAAATTCCAGGGGAACTTCTAAAATCTCACACAGTTTGCAGTACCACTGAAAATAATGTGTCATTTCAGTTAAACCCTGCTTGGCTGGTTTTCTTCATTGTCCACTGCAGCCGCTTCTGATTTGTATTATTGATACAAATCAATACTTGCAAAGGGTTTTTCACCTTTCGGGGCATGTTTAGTTATTTATCCTGTGCCATGCTAGTCATGACAAGTTCTAGTCCAGGTTTCACTGGGCAATTGGCCATAGATACAGACATTCCAAGATGACCTCTGGTGCAGGGTCTCATGTACCCTCCTCATGCATCCTCTCCATGCATCTTCTACCCCCAGAAAGTTGCCCATAGCTTAGGGCCTGGTTTGTCCCCAAGTTAGTATCTTTATCAGGCATGAATAACGTTGCATCACCTGAGAGTAGCCACAGTTTCTGGTGCCACGGTGCAATTTTTCTTGGCAAATTCCCTCTCCCAGAATATCAGTCAAATTCGGAGGAACTTATGTCCAAGTGTCTGGACATGGTACGGACTATGGTATGTCTACTTCTGACCTCGCTTCCATTTAAAGAATTCTTAGAAATTGACTCATGCAAACTTCCAGTTCCCTTCTCACCTGTCATATCTTTCTACCTTTGACTTCTCTTCCATTTAAAGAATTCTTAGAAATTGACTTATGCAAACTTCCAGGTCCCTTCTTACCTCTCATATCTTGAGAAAGTCTGTAGACAATTTATCCAAAAGTGTTCAGGTCTCACTCTTACTAATGCCTCTACTTATGCTCTCTCCAGACTTCTCAGAAGCCCTAAAATTACAATTGAAAGTGGTTCCTACCACTTCCCTTTTGCTTTGAGGTGGTATTCCGAGGGCCAACAAGGCACTGCCAGCTGCACTAATAGAGCACCCACTGAGAGGGTGCACTGTGGTTCTAGCCAACACACACAACTACACTAGTATTTGTGACTGCGTCATGAACAAGCTCCCCCAAATGTAATCCTCATCTTCAAAGGACCACAATGGCACTGCACCTTAGGCAGAAGTGAGGAGAAGGACCCTTTCTCCAACTTTTTCGCTGAGGCCCTGAAGCCCCTGGTTTAAGAAGTCTTACAGGAAACCAACTCTATCTTCTGTGGTCAACCACACACTCACAGTTTGTAGATGCAGTGCCTGTTTTGTTTGTTTCAAGGCACAAGGATCCCCTTCACTCGAGAACTCTCTAGTCCCTCTGCTTTATACATCTCCACAGCCATTAACATCTGTGATACCGTATTTTTACTTGTTTGTTTATTTATATATTTATTTATTGTCTTTCACCTCCCACTAAGCCATTAGGGCGGAGGTTTGGTTTTGCTCACTGCCTAGTACGAGGGAGGTGCTCAATAAATATTTGTTGAATAGATGAATGAATGAATCCATACCTAGAAAAGTAAACATCTCCCTTAAGGGCACCTAGCCTGCAGAGCTCCAACTCTGCCTTATCTTAGAGAGCAGGTTATGTATGGTTTCAGCCATCTACTTCTATGATCTATGGCTTATGTTCACACAATTCAATGGCCCTTTTAGTGGCTTTCCTTGAATAAAGGAATACTTACTATAAGACACATGGAAGTCCCCACCTCTTGCAAAACAGAAAAGTACTTGTAACTTTCAAATAAGAATTACCACATAGCCAGCCACCCACTGGAGTCCCCAGTGGCATATTCCGCCACCATCCCTATCAGAGTCTCAAAGGTTGGGGCCAAGTTTTAGTCCAATGTCAAGGTCAGAGGATTGCATGCTCTCCCCTCCCCTCAAATGTTTGAGAATGGAATGATGCCAAGCCTGCATCCTGTGTGTTACAGAGAAATCCTGATTTATACTCTTATTCTACTAGAGACAGGCTTCAAAAAAGTACCCTGCCACTGGTTATAAGATTGGTAGCTAACTGAGAAAGGATATTATTAATAGAAAGATTACTATGCTGTAAAGTTAGGGTTTCTCTTCCCTTTGAGTTCCTGAGCTGATAGACTAGTAATTTAGTGTAATGTTAGCCCAGGGTACTTTATACTATAAAAAAAAAATTGAGGCCTTTTTGTCCTCTGCTTATCCCATCCTTACTTATGTTATAAAAACAAAACAAACAAAAACTCTCCACATTGATCAAATATATAAAAGATATGAAGATCAGTTTTTCCAGGATAGTAAAATCAAATTAAAAACCAAACATCAAACATAGATCAGAAAAGCAATATTCCAGGAATTGAGGTTAGTCTTCAATCAATATTAGTAGGACAATTTCAATAACAACTTGCTATTCTCAACAGTGTTATCTAGGTCTCTAAGAAGCAGAGGGCAGTTTCACTGGTAATTGCCCAGATCAAATGCATTAATCTGGAACTCAGTTCCCCTCAGAGAGTGATCCTGAGTCACATATCTAATCTCCCGTTCATCCCATCTCATCTATCACCATATCACACACACTTCCAGGTGCCTCATATTTTATTAAAAATCAATTCCAGCTTACCAGGGACATTAGTGGCTTTTGCTTTTCAACAGAACAATGAGTACCATCTGAGACACTTGCAGGTGTGAAAGACAATAAACTGCCCAAAATTTTACCTTATTAGATCATTGAAATCACTGGTGTTTCCATTGTAATGAGATCTCTGGGACATAAGGTCTCTCTGCGTCATGCTTGTGCATTTTTATTAGTGTTTTGGGGGCATTCTTTTCATAAAAAGAGTAATTAAGGAGACAGGTTCTAAGGAGATGGAGATGGAGCATGGAATGATACCAGGGCTATAATTTGAGTCTAATGTCTAAGGGAATAAAGAAAATAATCAACAGAGATGAGAGAGAAGGAAAAACTAGAAGGAGATTCTCAACAAATTTTAAACTCTGAAACCAGCACAGTGGATAGAGGGCAGCATCACCCCCTGATTCTACTATGAGGACAAGAAGCAAAATGAAGTATTTAAGCAAATTTTTTAGAGTACTTCTTGAGAGTGCCAGATAAGTGAGAGAAAGGAGCTTGAATTTCCTTTCTAGGAGGACTTGAAAACTGGGAGAGTCTTACTTGTCTGAGTTTAGCTTGGAAAGAAATAGGTTTATTTACCCTTGAGACCAGCTCCGTGATATTTGCTATCCCACTGCCCATGCTTGAACCACAAACCCAAAGCTTAAAGAGTCCTGAAGTGACTGTGTATATTTCAAAATAAGAAGATGTTTAGTAATCTCTGATCCCATAGACCCTTCTCTAGTCCATTTCCTCCTCCCCTTTTCAATAGGCAGTGCCATCGTTCAGGCCCTGGTTATCTCACTCCTGGAGGAATGTGAAAGTTCCACTTGCAGCCTTTCCTCTGGCCCTCCCTTCATTTCTTCCTGCACATCACAGCATTTAGAGAAATCTACCTTAAATTTAGGTTTGAGTCTTTTTTTTCACGGCTTAAATGTCGCCAAGACTTCCCATAGCCTCCAGCCTCTTTCCCACTCCTTTCTGCCTCACAGCTTGCCTTCTAGACGCACATCCACCTAGCGCGCTTTCATTCCTCCCTACTGCACTCATGCTGTTCTCTAAGTTTCCTCATCTTTTTTCTTTCCTTTTCCTTTGGGCCTTTATTAATTGTGAAAATATAATGCAAATATATAAAAGTAAATAAACATAACACATAAAATTTAGTGAATAATTTAGGCAATAGATGCACAGTCATTCTCCCCAGGTCAGGAAATAAGAGCACTGCAGTCATCTTTCCTCCCCGCCCCAGTGCACCTCACTGCTATGCTGGGGTCAGAACTCCCCCTCCTGTGAGAAACCACTGTCTTGATTGCCATGATAATAATTGTCTTGCCTTTCTCTATAGTTTATCACATAATTATACATTGCTAAACAATATAGTGTAATTTTGCCTGTTTTTGAACATTATGTGGGTGGAATCACAATGAATTTATTCATTCACTTGAACTTTATATGAACGGAACCATACATTTTATTGTTTTGTGTCTTGCTTGTTTTTCACATTATATTTGTCAAAGTCATCAGCGTTTTGGGGATACCTGTGCTTTGCTCATATTTGTTGTTCTACTGTATTCCACTGCATGAATATACTGCAGTGTATTTATCTGTATTCTAATGCTATGTTCTACTACTGGTGGACATTTCAGTTGTTTTAAAATTTAGGCTATTACTGGGTGAATATTTTAGTACATATCTTAAGGTGCATATAAAAATTTTTTTATAAAGTGTATGCATACAGATGGACTTGCTAAATTATAAGGTATGAGCTTCACTCTATTAGGAAATATCAAACTGTTTTCAAAAGCAGTTATAATAATTTGCACTCTGCTAGCAGAGTGAAAGATCTCATTACTCCACATTCTCTCCAACATTTGGTATTATCAAACTTTTAATTATAAATTTCTCTCTGATATAGTAATCCCAAGTGTCTAGACAGTGCCTGGCTCATAGTATGCATGTATTAAATATTTGCTGAATAAACTAGTATTTCTTAATTTCCAAACATAGGAATTTTGTGGTTATCTTTTTATCAATAGCTTAACTCCATTGTAGTTATGGAGAAGGCAATGGCACCCCACTCCAGTACTCTTGCCTGGAAAATCCCATGGATGGAGGAGCCTGGTGGGCTGCAGTCCATGGGGTCGCTAGGAGTCGGACACGACTGAGCGACTTCACTTTTACTTTTCACTTTCATGCTTTGGAGAAGGAAATAGCAACCCACTCCAGTGTTCTTGCCTGGAGAATCCCAGGGACGGGGGAGCCTGGTGGGCTGCCGTCTCTGTGGTCGCACAGAGTCGGACACGACTGAAGTGACTTAGCATTAGCATTGTAGTTAAAGAACCTTTCCTGTTCCATATCAATCTTTGGAAATTTGTTGGAATTTGTCTAATAGACAAGTTGTTTGTAATTGTTATATATATGCAACAAGGAAGAATATATGTTTTGCATTTGTTGGATGCAAAGTTTAGAGACATCCATTATTACAAAATTTAAAACAAATTTATAAAATGTTTATTAAAATTTTTATACCCTAAGTGATTTTTCTATATGTACTACAGATTACTAAAAAGAAGCTTTTATAATCTTCCACTACATTTGTGAATTTATCCTTCTGATAAATTTTTTGTAGTTCTGATAATTTTTGCTTTGTATATTCTAGTGCTGTGCTGTAAGTATAATTTAAAATTTTAAATTATCATATTTTCCTGGTGACTTGAACACTTCCATTGTTAGTCAGTTTTCTTATTCACCACTAATGCTTTTGCCTTAAAGTGACTGATATGAATATAGCTATACCAGTTTTCTCTCGAGTGGGGTGCATGATTTCTCCTTTTTCATTTTTTTTACTTTCAACTTCCAACGTTTTAAGCCTATTTCTGATGGCTAGCATATTTTGTTTTGTTTTGCTTTTTGTCCACTTTGTCAGCCTTTTCTTTTATCTAGCTCATTTAGTGCAGTTATATTTAGTATTAATAATTTGGATTTAAACCAAATTTGTGGATTTATCTATTTCTCATTTCTGTTGAGTTTTGCTTCCTATATTTTAAAGTTATTTTATTAGATATTTAACAGTTTAGGATTGTTATGTCTTTTTGCTGAATTGACCACTAAAATCATTATGAAATGGCCTTTCTTTATTTCTAATAAAATTCATCCTCTTTACTTAGTTCAATATTCAAGGAGCCACTTCAGCTTTTCTTTTTAGTGTTTGCATGCTATATACTTTCCTTTTTTTTTCTTTCCTCATGTCTGTGCCTTTACATTTTATGTAGCTTTCTTGTAGACAGAATGTGCTTGAGTTTTACTTTTTATCCAACCTGACCATCTCTACCCTTTAATTGGAATGTTTAGATCATTTATACTTATTATACCTGTTAATAGATTGGGTTGCAATCTATCATTTGCTGTTTTGTTTTCTATTTGTCTTATCTTTTCTTTGTTTCTTTTTTCTTATTTCCATTCCAGTGTTTAGACTAAGCAAACCTTAACATTATTTTTTTTACCTTGGGTTTTGGCTTTTTAGTTCTTGCTTTTCTCTTTGTTTTGTTTTGATGTTAATGCTTCAGAGTTCTTTTCCAATAGAATTTTCTGTGAAGATGGAATTCTAGATCTGCATTGTTCAGTATGGTGACCACTAGCCACGTATGACTATTCAAGACTTGAAGTATAGTTAGTATGATTAAGGAACTGAGTTTTAAATTTCTATTAATTTTAATAGCCACATGTTTTGTATTAGACTGCATCATTCAAGAGTTTACAATATACATCCTTAACTTGTCACAATGTAAGAACCTTACAATGACATACTTTCATTTTCTACTTTTGGTTTTGTTGTCACACATATTGCTTCTATATAAGTTAAAAACCTGAATGCACTTTATTTTTACTTTAATCATTTACCTTCTTAAGAGATAAAATTTGAGAAAAATATTTTCCCTGGTATTTATCAATTTTTGCATGGTCTATTCCTGTGTTGATCCCAATTTTCATGTTATTTTTTTTCTGCCTGAAGAACTTCATTTAGCATTTCATCTGTTTGTTTAAAATGGTCTTTATTTCATCTTTATGGGTGAAAGATATTTTCTCTGGGTAAAAAATTCTGAGTTGACCCCTGTCTTTACTTTGCATAACTTTTTTAAGAACTCTGTGGTTGCTATTTCCTTTGTTCTTCTGTAGCTGGGGGATGGCAAACTTTCATGTAAAGTTTCAGGTAGTCTTTTAGGTTTTTGCAAGCCATATAGTCTCTCTTGAAACTACTCAACTCTGGCATTGTAGAACAGAAGCAACCGTAGCGATATATATATAAATGAATGCATTGGGCTGTATTCCAAATAAACTTTGTTTACAGAAACAAGAGGTGAATCAGATTTGCCCCGTGGCCATGGTTTGCCAATCCCTGCTCAGTGTGTAATTTGTCTCTGGAACATCTTTATCCTTGGTTTTTAGCAGTTTGATTTTGATGTACCTTGGCCTTGTTTTCTTTAAACTTATTATGCCTAGCTTTCATTGACCTTTCAAATTTTGAATTTTTTAGCCATTATTTCTTTAAATATTTGTATAGCTCCTAGCTCTTCTGGGGCTTCCCAGGTGGTGCTAGTGATAAAGAACCCAGCTGCCAATGCAGGAGACATAAGAGATGTGAGTTCAATCCCTGGGTTGGGAAGATCCCCTGGAGGAGGGCATGGCAACTCCATGTTTTCTTGTCTGGAGAATCCCAGGGAAAGAGGAGCCTGGCAGGCTACAGTCCATAGTGTTGCAAAGAGTCAAACATGACTGAAGTGACAACATGCAGGCACAGCTCTTCTGAAACTTCAGTTACATGTGTGTTAAACTGCTTGATATGTCTCACAGATCACTTTTGCTCTGATCCTTTCTTTTTCTATATTTTTTTCCTCTGCTTCATTTTGGATAGTTTTTATTTCTATGTCTTTAAGTTCTCTAATATTTTCTTCTGTAGCCCATAATGGTTGTATTTCCCTCATGAAATTTTAGGATTTTATTCATTTTTAAAATTTTATAATCTTCATTTTATTGAATATTAAACTTTAAAATGTGTGCTAAATTATCAAAATATTACTTTGACTCACAATAATATTATACATATTTAAACTCAGCACAATTACAAAAGAAAACTGTTTACTTAAACAATAGGATTCTCCTCTAATAAAAATAACTTTAAATAAAAGCTCAACTTCAAACTTTCGTTACTGTTTCACGCTTTGGCCTCCATTGTCCAGAAACAGGTACATTTCAACTCATTTCTTTAATGGATATTTTGCAATAACTTTCTGAAGTTTTCCAATTCTTTCACATTTGTAGAAATTCTTCCAAATGCATTAGACAGTGATACTATTTCCTGTCAGTTTGGATGAATTTCATACATGGGCCCACTTTCTGATGGATTTGCTATCAGTGTCTCTTAAAACAAGACCTTTAAGGCAGTGCCCAAACCCTGAGTCTGAATATTTTCCACAGTCAACATTTAAACCAATCAACACAATCCATAATTTTGGAAACATCTCTAAACTGTGTCCTAAAATGTGCCTATAAGTAGCTTGCTTCTTTTTTTAATTCCAAGCCAAAAAAATGAATTCCATAAAATGTAAAAAAAATTGTTTTACTTCATTAAATATTTCCAAGACTAATTTTTGAATCTTGTTGTCTGAAATTAAACTTCATTTTCAGTGAATAGCTGGAAATCTGGGTGCCCAGTGGATGGTAGCATTTTAGATAATGGCCTTAATTCTTTTAAGTAAGCAAAATACATGTTCTTAGGCCTTCTTGTCCTTCAGTCAAAATTCCATCAAAGCCACTGGTGAAATTCTGTGATGTGTGTCCCCATTTTTCAAACAGCTATCTTATAAAAGCTCTCTCACACTCAAACATACATTATTGCTTGCATGTAGTCCAGATATGTCTGAAGTACACCACTATTTTACACAAAGACCTTCTAGCCATCTGTGAAAAATGTTCTCTTCATGTTTCCCTTGACTAGAGGCCAAAATATTTAAATATCTTTCATTGTCTATGACTTTATTTTCTTCATAAACAATGATATTCCCTATCTTCCAAGCCATCTGGTCCCTTCTTACTGTGTAATGTTTAGGATTAAGAACAATCTACATATTCAGTGCCAGGCTATCATATTCAGCTGATATGTCATCAGCTTCACAGAGACTGTCTGAGGAATCATCATACTTGATCCACTGAAGAACAGTTTTCTGTGTTTCCTCACTTACAGATTCATCCCAAACTCTGTGTTACTCAGCTTGTTCACATCTTCAGTGAGCTTATTGGCTTCTTCAGAATACCTGTATCTTGTGTTTTGCATTTAACTTTAATTAAAACACTAAATTTTTAACATTTAATTTAACAAGTGTATTACTTCTTATATTGAACTTTTTTGCTTTATCCTATAGCATACACAAAACAGTCTCACAATGCCAATATTAGTACTAACAAAAAAAACTGCAAAATGAAGTTTAAGAGTTGTTTAGTTCTTAGAATGTGACCCACTAAAGAAGGACAAATTCCTATGTTCAAAGGTCAATTGAAATAAATCTTTGTCTTTGGTTATGTTACCAATATTATACACATTTAGGTCTCTTGTTGGTTTTCAATTTTAGGGCTTGCCCTTTTTTTCTGTTAGGTTTAATTTACTTTTTGAATATGTAAAATAATTACATGATTCTAAAATCAAACTACATTAAAAAATACACTCAGAGGAGTCCCCCTTCCACCCCTTTCCCCTTATCCTAGTTACCCCATCACCTTCTGTGAATAAATATTTTCATTAGTTTCTGGTTAATCTTTCCAAAGTTTCATTTTATTCAAAGGATAGTTACTATATGCAGTGCTCTGCCCTTCACCTCCCATAAAACATGTGATGATTATTCTATAGCAACATATAAAAATACTTGTTTTATATATAACATATATAATGTACATTATACCTGTATATGTACTATATATATATATAACTATATAATATACTATATATATACATTATTTATACTATATACATAAATATAGGACTTCCCTGGTGGCTCAGATGGTAAAGCATCTGTCTACAATGTGAGAGACCTGGATTCGATCCCTGGGTTGGGAAGATTCCCTGGAGAAGGAAATGTGTATAATGTTTACAGCTTCATAGTATTCCATTGTGTACCATAGCTTATTCAGATCCCCACTATTGATAGTACTGGGGACATTTCTAGGGCTTTTACCATTAAAAATAATGCCACAATGACTATCCTTGTGCACGTATTATTTCAAGTTTGTGCAGATGTCCTTTTAGTATGAGCACTATGTGTGCGAGCCTACTCAGTTGTGTCCAATTCTTTGTGACCCCGAGGACTGTAGCTTGCCAGGCTCCTCTGTCCATGGAACTTTCCAGGCAAGAATACTGGAGTGGGTTGCCATTTCCTCCTCCAGGGGATATTCTTAGCCACAGGGATCAAACTCCTGTCTCTCGTGTCTCCTGCATTGGCATGCAAGTTCTTACCACTGTGCCACTTTCAGGATGGACTTCTTAAAAATGTGATTGCTAGGTTATAGGGTGAATGCATCTATTTGCACTTTTGGTAGATAATACAAAACTCCCTATAAAATCTGTAATAACGACCTGCTCTACAGCACAGGGAACTCTTCTCAACACTCTGTAAATGACCTATATCGGAGAAGAATTAAAAAAAAAAAAGAGTATATATATATATATATATATATATGTATATAACTGATTGCCATACAGCAGAAACTAACATAACGTTGTAAATCAGCTATACTCCAATAAAAAAGTTATGAAAAATAGGAAATTCTCCTCCTTAAGAGCTGTACATTCTACACTTTTCAGCAGTAGCATGTCAGTGTCTTTTTCCCTAAAGCTTTGGCAATAAATTGTTCTCTCAAATTTTTGGATTTTTGCTAGCACAGCAAGAAATTCTATTTCAATGTAATTTCGTTTTCTTTTTTGAGTGAGTTGACTGTATTTCAAGGGCCACTTGCGTGAATCTTTTTAAACTATCAGTTTATGTCTTGTGCTCATTTTTCTACTGGACTTATGTCTCTTTTTGGGGGTCTTCCCTGTAGCTCAAATGGTAAAGAATCTGCCTGCAATGCAGGAGACCCAGGTTTGATCCCTGGGTCAGCAATATCATCTGGAAAAGGGAATGGCAATCCACTCCAATACTCTTGCCCGGAGAATCTCATGGACAGAGGAACCTGGCGGGCTACAGTCTGTAAGACTGCAGAGAGTCAGACTGAGTGACTAACACTACGCTATGTCTTTTTATTTCTAGAACACCTTTATATATTAGGGAGATTAACTTTTTCTATAGCAGAGTTGTGAATATTTTGTCCAGTGAATTCTTTGTTTTTGGTCTTGCAGTATTTGGGCCATGAAATTCTAAAAAAATGTGTAAGGGAATTTATCAAGTCTTTTATTGATTCTAGATTTTGAGTCATATAAATGCTTTCCCCATTACCCCCATGGGTATATTATACAGAAATCTACATGTTTTCTTCTATAACCTGTACAGTTACCATTTTTGTTATGTTTAATTAAGTGATCCATGTGGCATTTATCTTGGTGTGCAGTATAAGCTACAGATACAAGTTTATCTTTTCCCAAATGATACAGAATTGTCTCAGCAACACTTATTTGAATCCATATTTCATTATTTTGAAGCATATAATAAATTTATTATTGGATTGATGCCTAGACTTTATGTCATGTTCCCGTGGTGTCTATTTATGCCCCAATTCTACATCCTTTTTAAGTATGAAGGCTTTACAGTGTTTTACATGTCTAGTAAGACTGGCCCCTCCTCATTGCTCTTCTTTTCAAGGTTTCCCTGGCAGTTCTTGTTTATTTTCTCACATGAGCATAAACATCCATTTTGCTAACTAAAAAACAGAAATCTTTTTGCGGTTTTTATTGAAATTATATTAAATTTACGAATTCACTTAAGTTGTGTCTTTCATTGGCTTGAGTCCACTTTTGTGTCTTTGGGGAGTATTATAAAATTTTTCTCATATATTTTTACATATTTCTTCTTAACTTTATTCCTACGAGTTTTGTAACGATGGTTGCTATTAAATGGGGTGTGAATATTCTCTCCTATGGTACCTTCTAACTGGCTAACTGGTTCTTCCCTGTTTCTATGAAGCTTACTGACTTCTGTAAACTGCTTTTATATCCTGCTACCTTACTGAATCATCTTTTGGTTTGTAGTAGCTTTTCCATTTCATTTTCTAAACATATCATCAGATTGTCTACAACTCTCATACATTTAATTGCTTTCTTTGTAACAAGGCTATGGCAAATACCTTTACTACCATGTTTATGTTATAGTAGTTGTGGATAGCCTCGTTTTGTTTTAGACATTCGTATGAATGCTGCTGGTTTTTTCCCATGAAAATAGTAAGATAAGCAAGAGATGAGCAAGATAAGCAGGAGTTGGTAAGCAAGAGACTTTGTGATGTTAAGAAAATAGTCTTTTATTTCTCGTTTGAAAGTTTTTACTAGGAATACACCTTGAATTTTCTCAAATATTTTTCCAGCACTTTGGTGATAATTGCAAGATCTTTTCTTCATATATATAATAACATTTTAAAACATATTAATGTATTTCCTAACATTGAACCCTATTTATATCCCTAAAGCAGTTTACCCTCGGTCATGACATTTCATGCTGTTTGATTGCATTTGGTAATGTTTTACTTAGGCTATTTGCATTGATATTCGTAAATGAAATCAGTGTGTAGTTTTCCCTTTTGTACAGTCTTCATCAGATTCTGGTTCCAATGTTATTTCTTTAAAGAATTTTTGAAGTTTGTCCTTCTGTGGTTTGGAATAGAATTGAAGTTATAAGTCTTTTCCTCAAAAATATAGGGAACAAACCAGTGAGGAGAGGGAAGCTGGTAGAGACAAGATAGGGGTAGGAGATCAAGAGCTACTATGTATAAAATAAATAAGCTACAAGGATATACTGTACAGCACAGGGAATATAGCCAATATAATCACTTTAAATGGAATATAATCTATGAAAATATTGAATCACAATGTTGTGCACTTGAATCTCATATAATATTGTCAATTAACTATTCTTCAATTAAAAATAAAATATAGGTCCTTAAAGAATCCCATTTTAACCCATCTTGGATACTTTTAGGAAGTCTTTTAAAAATGTTCTATCTAGTATTTTAGTTGTTTTCAGAGGAATGACTGGTCTAAATAAGCTATTATTTATTTTTCCTGAGGAAAAACTCCCACCTGCCTTTACCATATTTTACTGCTTCTAACCTTTCACGAGTGTTCAATTATCATCTTTAAGAAGTCTCTGAATGCCCAACCCTGGGTTATGCTAAGCTGCCTCTTTTCTGGGTTTCTTCTGGACATTGTTCCTTCTTGCTACATTATATTGAAGTAATCTATTAATGGTATCCCTATTTTCTGTGAGCCGAAAGTTTCTTGCAGATAAGGATACTGTATGGGCTCCAACTTTTTCACTTCTAGGGTCTAGTGTTAAGCATAGTGGCTGACATATAGTAGGAGTCTCAGTAAATATTTGATAAACTGATCTTTAATCAGATTCCCCCAACACCCCCATACACACACATCACACATAACCTGCTTATTCTTCAGTTCCTATCTTTGTAAACAGCTCGTCAATTCATTCACGAGCTCATAGCAAAACTCTAGGATTCACTCTTGGCAAGCTGTAACCACTCCAATCCAGCTTGTAGTCAATCACCAAGTTCTATCAATTCTGACCTTAAAATATTTCAAATGAATCCACCTCTCTCCCTTCCTGTGGCCACTACTCTAGTTCAACTTCCCATCATTTCCAGCCTGCATCTCTTAATTGTTCTTTTCTCTATCTTACTCCCTACTCTGTCCCTTCTGTAATCCATCCTTCATCATAAAATCAAAATAATTCTTTAGAAGCACAGCTGTGGTCATGCACAAAATCTGTCCATAGCTTCCTATTCTTTCGGGATAAAGTTGAGACTCCTTCACATGCCCCACAAGCCCTGACTGATCTGTAGCACTTACACCTTTCTAGCCTCAACTTGCGCCCCAGCCTGCTTTTTCTGACCTCTTTCTTTTCTTCCAACTTCCTAAGATCTTTCCCTCTTCAAAATCTTTGAATACTCTTTTCCACTTGCTGGAAGGCCCATTCCCTACACCTCCTCCACACTTTTCATCTGGCTATATCCATCTATCTTCCAGGTCGCAGAGAAGTTTTCCTTACTCTCCCTGTATGACTGAGGTCTTCTATTGAAAGTCACATTATCCTCCACACTTTTCCTCTATGTAACTTATCACCATTGTCATTATTTAGGCATTCAGGTGATTTTTTAACGTTCATTTCTCACACTAAACTATAATTCCCATAGAGGCAATAAACGTGTTGACCTTATTTTAAGCTGTATCTTCAGCATCTATTATAACAAACAGCAAAGTAATAGGATTAAATAAGTATTTGTTGAAAGAACGAATGAAGGAAGGAAGGAAGGGGGAGAAACCTATTAATTACAGAACTCTGAGTAAGGAGCCTGAAGGAACAAATGCTCTATTTGCCCTCTAGGGGGAGACATACTCCTACTAGAAATAGCGCAGGCCTGAAGACAGCACAAAGTATGAGATCAACCATAACTTGTTTCTCAACCCCCTAAAACTGATTCAGAGAATCCAGTCATTTCCTTGCTAGCTGGACTCTCCAGATCAGTGTGAACCACCCACTGAAACCAAGCAAGTGGGCACTTCCTCTGTTAACTTCCTTCTCGTGAAGGATCTTAAAAATTCTCCAGCTGGAGTTTGCCTACTCTGGTCCTGGTTTGCTAGGAAATCTACCTGCACACAATCTAGAAAAATCTTCACCCTGGAGGAGTAAATGATGACCGACTCCAGTATTCTTGCCTGGGAAATCCTATGGACAGAGGAGCCTGGCGGGTTACTGTTCATGGAGTCATGAAGAGCCGGACCCGAATGACTAAACACAGCATATTTGTAATTTGAGTATTCTCATTAAAATTGTTACTTGTATTTTTACTGTATGCAGCATTTTTCCAAAATCCCTCAGGCAGTCTTTCTTTATAAAGTCTCAAAATTAGCAAAATCATTCTGATACTGGAAAATACTGGTAATCTGTAGGTTCAAAAAATAATAAAATATTGACAAAAAGCTAATTTAAAAAACAGTGATTCATAAATTTCCCTAAGCCTTGGGGAAATTTAAAAGGAAAAAGGAGAAACAGAGTTTGAATGCTGAGAGCACGTCTGCCTTTGAGCAATCCTGAAAGAAGTCCTTGTTTAATCCTGATGACATGTCTTGGGAAACTACCCCTGCTGCACATTAATGCTGTTCTTTTCCTCCCTGAACTACTTTCTCTAGGACAAGCTTTATAAAAAGTTTCGTGAGGTTTGCATTATACCTCCCCAAACTTTTTTTTTTCTATTTCGAAAATCTTCTTTCAACTCTCCTTGTAAATGCACCACTGACTTCTTTCTCAAGATCAAGGACCAGTACATAGAGGCATTCTGCTACCCCAGGCTTTGATAAATTGGTTCATCTTAGTTCAATTCCGTTTGCATTTACCCACTACCTACTGCATGTTTGGGGCTGTGCTGTGGGGAGAGGTGAGTGCAGGAAGTCTAACTGCCTGCAGTAGAGGTGCTTACAGTATAACTGTGGGAACCAGACATTTGGTAACCTCCTTGAACAAACACAAAGATGACATAGATAAGGACCAATATTTATATAGTTTACAAAACCACTTTTCACAAATATGATCTAAGTTTTGTAAAATTAACTGTTGGGGTAGGTGTTGTTACCCTCATCCTATTGTTAAGTTATCAGAGGCTTAGGTGTGTAACTTGCTTAGATAAATAAGGTAAACAGAGTTACTATTAGAACTGGAACCCCGGTCCCTATGGTACTTGCATGGCTATTTCATTGTTTATAAATTAAGGAATAGCCTACAAGTGATAACCCCCCAAATTAAAGAAATTCAAAATAGAGAAAATGCACTATTATACTAATGAAAGACAGCTATTTTTCCCAACTAGTCTGACCTTTGGATCTTACTTTTTCACACTACATTGTTAATTTTGACAGATTCCCTCTCTTTCCTTTACTCTTAGGGTCTCTCAAACTTCCTTTTGGTTCTTTTACTTTGGTGATAGGAAAAAGCCTCTTTGGAAGGAATCTCTTCTTACTTAACTCACCTTTCTCTAGGAAGGGTGTCAGGAAAACTTTTGTCTCAACATTTGCGAAACAGCCCCTGAAAGAGGATGAGGCCTTTTTAGACAAAAGAGTTATTGATGCGTTCTGGCCAGAAGCCAGAAAACTGTTGTGAAAGGCTTCATGTTACCACTTAGAGAAGTTGCAGGGCAGAATTCCTCTCCTCCAGGAATTGTCACTCTAGAGGACTGCACTCAAAAGGAAAGGGTTTGGAGCCAGCTGGTGAAAAAAAGGAGTTTTTCACTCCAAAAATAAACTGTACAAAAAGCTCACGGCTGTTAAGTTGCTGCAGTGCTCAAGGAGCAAGACACCCAGATCTGCAAGCTTGATGGCGTCTATCCATGGAGACTGGATGCTGATACATGTTGAACGGTGATAGCAGCAATCACTACAAGCAAAACATCATTATCAAATTTCAAGTTCAAGTTTATGCCAAGGTCTGAAAATAGGATCACTAGTTGTACTGTCAGTCAACATCATCTAATGATCACGTCTTCAAAACAGAACTAGAACTAGCAAAGGCGAGAAGAAAAAATAAAAGTCTTATGAGAGATACAAAATATTTTTTTTAAAAACTCAGGGAATCATTTGTCATCAAAGCATGAAGATCAGAAATAACAAACTGAAATTTATAGAGATGGAGTTAGGATATTGAATGCAAGATTTATGGGATATTATCAAAATGCCAGTTTAATTTTTTTTAATTTTTAAAATTAATTTTTATTGAAGTTACTTGAGTAACAGTGTTGCATTCGTTTCTGCTGTACACCAAAGTGAATCAGCTATACATATACATATACCAGTCTAAGTTTTTTACTTTTGCTATCTTTTAAAAAGATTTATTTGGAGGAGATAATTTTCTCATGCCCCTAAATGAAAAATTGAGCAGATTCTCTGACTTTTTGGCTTATTCTTTAATAATGTACAGTATTTTATAAGTTAAAAGAGAGAGAGTCGATTTAGTAATTAGAATGTTTCTAGTCCAAGATGGCAATCAAATCTTTCAGTGTTCATTCTAAGATGCTAGTGTAAGCCCTCTTCCCCCCTCTCCCATGCAAGTCCTGCCTTCAGCTTTCTCCTCAACTTGCCTCGCTCTCCACTGCTGCTGCTGCTGCTAAGTTGCTTCAGTCGTGTCCGACTCTGTGCGACCCCATAGACTTTCTCCACTAGCTAACGGCTATTTGATCTGCTGTATGAAAGTGGAAGGAGGGAGGACTGCTAAGGGGATAGGGAAGTTCTGTTTTGATAGGATTGGTCTATACAACTGGGTCTGATAGATGGGTGTTTTTGTGCTTTTAGAGGTTCTTTGGAGATTCCCATCATTAGAGACCTCTTCCTTGAGTGCCTTTGGTCTAGACAGACGTGTTTGCATACAACAACCTCTGTAGATTCTAGGACCCCTGTGTTCATCTCTAGCTTCTGGTCAATGGGTGCCTCTACAGCTCTAGTGAAGTCTTTTGAACGGGCCAACAGGCCTAACGCTGACTGTCCTCTGTGTGGCCCACATCAGGTCCAGGAAAATGCGTGCACCTTTGTCAACACTGCCTAATCTGAGAGTGCTGGGGAATCCCAGGGCAGCCACCTCTAGTTCATGGCCATTGCCTTCTTTAATTTATATACAAGAGTCAGTGCAATTCTCTGTGTTTTACAACTAGGAAAAACAAGTCCCAAACTCTTGGGTTCCACAGAGCCCCTCTTTAGGCTTAAGAAGATGTAGCACCAGCACTACCTCATTCTGGGTGCAATAGGAGCAGGATCTGAACAAAACAAACACAAGAAACTCTCCACAGACCCTCTCTCTCTATGCTGTCTTGATCTTACCACAAAGTAGAACTGTCCTTCAACATCAACTTTGTACATTAAATTTTAGTTGAAATGTAGTGATCCTTAATTGACACTGACTGTTCTCAATCCTTGATAATATGGAAACGTGTCTCTGCATCTCTGTCCTCCCTGCATTGCTGAGCTCAGAGCCTGGAACAAAGTAGGAGCCCAATAAATGCCTGCTGAATATATGAGTGAAAGGGTCTGAAACCACCTTTGATTTTGCAGTGGATTCTCAGAGATTCTATAAAATAGACTCTTTTGTACATGTATTTTATACATCTATAAAATATTACATATGGATGGGCTATTTTTCACTCCCTGGCATACTGAGCATCCCTAATTTATACAATTCTTGGTGTTTCCAAGAATCTGTATACTTCAGCATTTAGCAACCAAGAAATTGTAATGAATGACATAATGACCAGGGGAAATTTTCATCTTTTTTTAAGGAAGAAATGGATACATAAATGAGATTGTTCAGGTTTTTAGAAAACTTATGGGATGTCAAGTCAAACCTCGGAAAAGATTTCTCCTAAAGCTGAGGGTACTATGGATATTGTTTGAGTGGTTTATTTCAAAACCCTAAAGCTGGACAAAACAACAAAGAAACACAAAAAATAGATTTAAAATATCTAGCAAAAATGTTAATGTGTACTGGCAGATGGGTACTGTCTTTCTCGTAAGGTGCTTTTAGAGGTTCTTAAACATAGATAATGCTATAAAGAGTTCATCATTCTATTCGACTTAGCTTTTGTGTATGCTTGAACATTTTCATAAAACAAATAACATTTTAAAATGAAAGCTTGGAAACAGCAGACTTTATCCTGTTTTAGAAAGTAGGTTAAACTATTTTTAAAAACAAGAAAAAAATGGAACAGAAACTATATATATTTTTCCTCTTATAATTAAGCTTTCATGGGTCCCATTAATACCTACCTATCAATGCAGGAGTCATAAGAGACTCGGGTTTGATCTCTGGGTTGGGAAGATCCCCTGGAGCAGGGCATGGCGACACACTCCAGTATTCTTGCCTGGAGAATCTCCATGGACAGAGGAGCCTGGCAGGCTACAGTCCATGTTAAGTTGCTTCAGTTCAGTTCAGTCACTCAGTCGTGTCCGACTCTGCGACCCCATGAGCTGCAGCACACCAGGCCTCCCTGTCCATCATCAACTCCCGGAGTTCACCCAAACTCATGTGCATCGAGTCAGTGATGCCATCCAGCCATCTCATCCTCTGTCGTCCCCTTCTCCTCCTGCCCCCAATCCCTCCCAGCATCACAATCTTTTCCATTGAGTCAACTCTTCNCAGGCTCCTCTGTCCATGGGGTTCTCCAGGCAAGAACACTGGAGTGGGTTGCCATGCCCTCCTCCAGGGAATTGGAACCTGGGTCTCCTGCGTTGAGGACGGACTCTTTACCCTCAGAGCCACCGGGGAAGCCCTTGGTTACGTTGATTCATTTTCACATTTGCCCCTTTCGATCAAGATCTTTCTCGGAAAGCATCACTAACTAATCGAGAGTCAGGTCATCCAATTTTAGTGGGATACGCTTTTGTCCCTCGGGGTCAACAAGGACCTTTCCTAGACGTCGCATCCCACGTTAGAGGGGAAAGTGCCTAAAGTTTGTGAGGCCACATTTGAGTAACTCAGAAGGCGGAAGGGGGAAACCTCAGGCATTTTCACTCTTAGGATCCTATCTCATGAAGGTTATCAACCCAGCAATCGTCTGAAGCGTTGAGCCAACATCTTTCTATTCAAGACATCATTTCTGACGGGCTTGACAGGCAACAAGTACCAAGTGTTTACGCATTTATGCAAAGCAGGATTAAAAGCAGGATGACAAGGCCAGTGCGTAAGGCGGTCCTCAGCCGTGACCCTAGCCTGGAGCGGGGGCTGCTGACCGGACGGGTGACCGGCGCGCCCCTCGATGGAGCGAGGCTAGGGCGCCTCTGCGGCACGTCTCCCGGGGCCTCGGTCGGCCTCTGCCTCTGGCTCGGGTGTGCGGGTTCCTGGAGCTGCTTAGGAAATGCGTCAGTGATCCTTGTGGGGCTGATGCCCCATGTGGCTGTGGCATCAGCCGGCTCTCCTGGTATTTGGGGAGATTTCTGATCAAACCCTCATCAGCACTGACTCTGACTCAAGGTGGAAAGGCAAAATTGGAGGCGTGTGTTTAAGACACTTGTGAAGGTCTAGTGAGGAGGACCAAGGGGCAGCGTCGGGTTCACTGTGGACACCGACAGGGACGGCTGAATGTCGCGGGAAGCGCCGCCCCCCTCTGCCCGCTGTTCAAACACCCACGGGCCCCTGGGGGCTCCAGTCTCCACAAACGTAAGTCTGGGGGTGCGTGGGAGACTCACTGTGGTTTGGGCTTCACAGTGCCGTTTACTGGGATTTCTGGATTTGCCCTTTGGAGCCAAGGGTCAGTGACGTTTGGGGAATATTTAGTCCCTCCTGTTCTGTGGACTTAGCCCCCAAAGGCTGCACCAGGGGGTTCTTTGTCACAGCAAGCATACTTGAGGTATCACTAGACGGTCCCCATTATCTCAGGCAGATCAGGGTTCTGGTGACAAACCCAGCCTCGGAAAGCTTTCCCCCTTTGGCAGCAGGCTGGGAAATACAGATAAAAGCATTCATTGTCTTTCTAAGAGAAGGGGGAGGAAGGCAGCTGAGGGTTAGCGCTGGGGAGACACCCAGTCCCGGCCCTGCGGTCCTGTGGCAGCCGCCTCCGTCGGCCTTCAGCGCTGTGGTTCCTGGAANAGGAAAATAAAGTCTGTCACTGTTTCCATTGTTTCCCCATCTATTTGCTGTGAAGTGATGGGACCAGATGCTATGATCTTAGTTTTTTGAATGTTGAGTTTTAAACCAGCTTTTTCACTTTCTTTCACTTTCATCAAGAGGCTCTTTAGTTCTTCTTCACTTTCTTGCCATAGGGTGGCGTCATCTGCATATCTGAGGTTACTGATATTTCTACAAGCAATCTTGATTTCAGCTTGTGTTTCATCCAGCCCAGCATTTCTTATGATTTACTCTGGGTGACAATATACAGCCTTGGCCTNCTTTAGTTCTTCTTCACTTTCTTGCCATAGGGTGGCGTCATCTGCATATCTGAGGTTACTGATATTTCTACAAGCAATCTTGATTTCAGCTTGTGTTTCATCCAGCCCAGCATTTCTTATGATTTACTCTGGGTGACAATATACAGCCTTGGCCTACTCCTTTTCCAATTTGGAACCAGTCTGTTGTTCCATGTCCAGTTCTAACTGTTGCTTCTTGACCTGCATACAGATTTCTCAGGAAGCAGGTCAGTGGTCTGGTATTCCCATCTCTAGAAGAATTTTCCAGTTTGTAGTGATCCACACAGTCAAAGGCTTTGGCATAGTTAATAAAGCAGAAGTAGATGTTTTTCGGGAACTCTCTTGCTTTTTCCATGATCCAGCGGATGTTGGCAATTTGATCTCTGCTTCCTCCGCCTTTTCTAAATCCAGCTTGACCATCTGGAAGCTCGCGGTTCACATACAGTTGAAGCCTGGCTTGAGGAATTTTGAGCATTACTTTACTAGCATGTGAGATGAGTGCAATTGTGCAGTAGTAAAAATGTTTTAACATTCTTTGGCATTGCCTTTCTTTGGGATTAGAATGAAAACTGACCTTTTCCAGTCCTGTGGCCACTGCTGTTTTCCAAATATGCTGGCATATTGAGTGCAGCACTTTCACAGCATCATCTTTCAGGAATTGAAATCGCTCAACTGGAATTCCATCACCTCCAATAGCTTTGTTCGTAATGATGCTTCCTAAGGCCCACTTGATTTCGCATTCCAGAATGTTTGGCTCTAGGTGAGTGATAACACCATCATGGTTATCTGGGTCATGAAGATCTTTTTTGTACAATTCTTCTGTGTATTCTTGCCTTCTCTTCTTAATATCTTCTGCTTCTGTTAGGTACATACCATTTCTATAATTTATTGTGGCCATCTCCTCATGAAATATTCCTTTGGTATCTCAGATTTTCTTGAAGAGAACTCTGCTGCTGCTGAGTCACTTCAGTCATGTCCGACTCTGTGGGACCCCATAGATGGCAGCCCACCAGGCTCCACCGTTCCTGGGATTCTCCAGGCAAGAACACTGGAGTGGGTTGCCATTTCCTTCTCCAATGCATGAAAGTGAAAAGTGAAAGTGAAGTTGCTCAGTCATGTCTGACTCAGCGACCCCAGGGACTGCAGCCTACCAGGCTCCTCCGTCCATGGGATTTGCCTGGCAAGAGTACTGGAGTGGGGTGCCATCGAAGAGAACTCTAGTCTTTCCCATTTTATTGTTTTCCTCTAGTCTTCACATAATCTCATTCAATTTCCTTGAAACTTTCTCAAGTAAACATGAATTAAATACAATGTAGTTAATACATGGCTACAGTTTCAAGTCAATTCCCCAGACTTACTCCCAATCAGTGGAGAAGGAAATGGCAACCCAGTCCTTTATTCTTGCCTGGGAAATCCCATGAACATAGGAGCTTGACAGGCTACAGTCCATGGGGTTGCAAGAGTTGGACACGACTTAGCAACTAAACCACCACCACTCCCAATCAGAGGGCTACACCTAAACCCCTCTTCCACACAGCTGCTGATAACCAAGTTTTCCCAGATGGCTCACCTGGTAAAGAATTTGCCTGCAATGCAGGAGACACACCTAGACACCAGTTCAATCCCCAGGTAAGAAAGATCCCCTGGAGGAGGGCATGGCAACCCCCTCCAATATTCTTGCCTGGAGCATACTGAAGCGACTTAGGACGCACGCCAACAACCAAAGCAGCCTTTAGTCCCAGAGTCTGGAAATGGTGGCTTGAAAATTGAATGTTGCCTCTTTCTAAAATTTTTCTTTAAAGCAAATATTGCCAACATTTGCAATTCACATTTTTTAAATCTAGGTTTCATCTCCTTTTGAAAACCTGAACTATCTCACCATAGCAGAGTGGTAGGAAGTGGTGGACACATTCCTGCCCAGAAAAATTCTTTTTGAGTTTGGAACTCAGGAGCCTCGCTCAACCTTTCCAGTTCGCCATTTGCTCACCGATAAACAGAACTTTCTGGGCCCTGCTTCACTCTCAAATTGGTAAAGTACTGTTTCTCTGAGCAAGCTTTGGGGAGTGGCTGAAGGGTAGATTTAGCACTTAGTCTGCCTGTGTGGGCTGCTTCACTCTATGCACGGACCACTACATGCCACTGGCTTCAAAATGTTTGTTTTGCACAGAAAATTCTTCACTCGGAGGTGTCAGCATCTCTGGTTGGGAAAGGTTAATGTTAAGCATGTACATCTGTTTTCGGCCCTCAACATTTGGACTAGTACCTCTTGAGTGCTTGTTTATCTTTAGCTTCCTTCGAAAGAGTGGACAATGCTCGCAGAAGCATAAATGCGTTCCAATATTTTATGAAAAATGCTATAAGTCTCTTATTTGCCAAAGATACTTTTCACTAACAGCTGAGTCTCCAAACCAATAGAATCAGTGTCGCAAGTTTGGGAATAATCTGGAAAAGGGCTGTTCAGGTCCGATTATCAGATGAGGACAGTAGGAGGCAACGGAGGGTTCGGATGAACTCACTGCAAGCCTGGTCCACGTAGGGCCAGAGTCGGGCCAACAGCCAGCAGCTGATGAGCCCTTTGCCCACCACCGCCACAGACCCAGCCCCGCAGCTGCGGCCGAAAGCGCCACATTGCGCCTGCGCAAAAGCCTTTGGCACGGCTAGAAAGTAAACCGATTAAACCACGGTAAGACGGAAGCGGCTTCGCAAAACTGCGCAGGCGCGTTCCGCCTTCGGCCGGTGCGCACGCGCGCATCCCAGTCGCCCAACCTGTAAACAGAGCAGCCCTCGGGAGACAACTTCTGCTTCCGGGTCACGCCTTGACAGCCGCTTTCACCACCCCGGTCAGCCCCACGGTTCGGTGAGTGTCGCCCCGCTGCAGGAATGTCTGCAGTCAGGTTTCCTAACCTCGGGCACCAAGCCCAGTAACACTTCCACTCCCCGCTCGCGATCTGCCAGCCCTCGAGGCTGGGATCTCGTCCCGGGCCTTAAGGAGATCGGNGCAGGAATGTCTGCAGTCAGGTTTCCTAACCTCGGGCACCAAGCCCAGTAACACTTCCACTCCCCGCTCGCGATCTGCCAGCCCTCGAGGCTGGGATCTCGTCCCGGGCCTTAAGGAGATCGGGGCGAGGATTGGTTCGCCTTTGGGGCTCCCCGGCATATTTCGTGACCCCATTTCAGTACCGGCCCGGCGAGACCTGCTGGGACTGCTGTGGTCTTTGCGGAGCCCGTGCGGAAAGTGACACCACACGTCTTCGCTCTCCGCCCCTTAGACTCGGCGAGACCCAGCTGCCGCGAGCCCGCTCAGCTGGTGCGGTGCGGCGGGGGCGCGCCTGGCCGGGTCGCGGGCCTCCCAGCCCGAGGGCGAAAGCCCGGCCTCCCTAGCACCGGAGCTGCTGAATGTCGCCTCTCCCCTCTTTTGCTTGTAGCTTCGCATTAAGAAAAACCCCTTGGGGTTTTCTTCGGATCCGAAGTGGAAGAAAACGGGAGAGAGGGAGCTTTCTGCTCCAGCAGAGGAAAGGGGCCACAGAGGGTCAAACCGTGCACAGGCTGCTGTCTGGCGATATGTCGAGTCTAGATTTCGTGATCCTTCCTGACAGTGAATGCTGCCAGTGTGCTCCGAAGTGTCACTCCAGCAGGAGCTTTGAGGCAGCCAGCCGCAGAGGACTCGTGGTTGTATTCTGAGTTAGGGTTTCTTAGCCTGGAGTCCAAGAAAGCTCCGAAAATGATGGCAAGGGTCTGGGTTTTTTTGGTGTTTTGTTTTGTATTTTTTCAGATTATCATGACCCAGAAATGTTTAACAACCACTTCGGGCTAAGCCTTCCACTTTGGATGCTCTGTTTGTTTTTGGGATCGCTGGTTCAAATACATCTGTACCTTTTCCTCTTTTTCCTTACAACAAAGAAGTGTAAGACACAGGCTCTTGTCTCTGAGGAGCTGTTGCAAAGATTAAAACGTATTCCAAGTCTAAACTATTTGGAAAATTTCAGAGAGGCATATAAACAAGTGTGTAAGCTTATTAAGAATAAATAAGCTTTGTTCTTCATAAAGTAGGGAGAATACCCTAATTTGAATCACTGATACCTATAAATTGATTTTTAACTTTCATTAATTAATTCTATATATATTTTAAACAGATAAATGGCTACCCAGTAGCAAGATGGAAGAGTTTATAATATTACTACATAATGTATAAGGGGAGAGTCCATCACAAAAGTTACATCGTATGAAATGACCAAAATTAAAAATTTTTAGTGTTTTTCCCTTAGTAATCATCATATACATAAGATGTCTAATTACTGTATGTCTTAAATTTTTCTAGGGTCCTAAGTAATAAGCTTTACATTGATTCAACAAATATTTATTGAGAACATTCTGTATGCCAGGCACTTTTAAAATTAGCGCTCTATTTACTGGCAAGAAGCTTATGGTTTGATAGAATCCTAGATTCTTAAATGGTTTCACCTAGACAGCATACCATGCTTTCTTTACAGTTTTTGATATATGCTTTTTCATAGAAATGCTCTGCCTTCTTTACTGTAATCTTAAATGTTCCCCAACTGGTATATGACTCAGAGAGCCAGAGCTTCTTACCATAGTTGAATTTAAGTATTGTTTTGATTTTTTGTGTTAGTCGCTCAGTTGTGTCTGACTCTTTACGACCCTATGGACTGTAGCCCGCTAGGTCCATGGAATTCTCTAGGCAAGAATACTAGAGTGGGTTGCCGCTCCCTGCTCCAGGGGATCTTCCAGACCTGCAGATTCTTTATTGTCTGAGCCAATATTGCATTATTTTCTTCTTCCAACACAGAACTCAAGTCTACTTCTCAGTTGTCACAAATGGCCAATTATTAAATTTTTAAATTCATTTTTCACTCTTAAATCTGCTTATTTTCCTGCAACTGCAAACATATATCGTTAGTCAGAACTTTTAAACTTTTTTCCTAATTTTATATAGATGATCCCAGAATAATTATACTTTGGCATTCCTTCCTTATTTTAGAATTTCACCTCAAAAACTTCTCGTTTTTTCCTTTGCTGAAGACATTTTAAACTATTTCACAGATGGCTTGTCATCATTAACATAAACGCATTTTCTTCTCACAGGTAATAATCACTCGTATACTCTTTAGTCAATCAACCAGTATTTATTAAATAGCTACTTTTTGTGAGACTCTGTGGCTGGCCTGAGATGGTCTAAAAAAGTAGAAGACGAGAACCTTGCCTCCCAATTGATTACAGTTTAGATGGAAAAACAGTATGAACATAACTATACTGCAAGGTCAAATGTAACAAGTAACCTAAAGGGGGTGCTGATAATAAAGACCACATAATTCAGAGGAGGAAAACAGATGTTTTGTGAAATTCTTGGCCTTTACAGGAATCCCTTTCCTGGCTTGGTCTTTTTTAAATCATAAAGAGCTCCATGGGGAGCTTGGAGCATTTGGGGAAGTCCTGTGCTAGACGAGGTCAGAGAGTAGAGCCGGGGTTCCCAGGGTCAGAATCCTTTCGTCCAGTTTACCCAGCTCCCTCAGCAACTATCATATTCTCCTTGTGATTAGGAAACATGGTATTAATGAGTCATTGACTCTTTCAAATCTGGTTTTAGTAGTGGGAAGGCCTTGGAGAACCTCTAACCCTAAGGACAGGTGTGCTCAGTGGCATTGTGTATGCCTAAAACATCTTTGTTTCAGGCAGTTTGGAGCATGTGAACGTACTCTGAGCCTTGATGAGTTCCAGTATGTGGTATATTATGCAGAGCATTCAGAGCAAATACTCTCTCTCAGAGCGCTTAATCCGAACAATCGCTGCCATTCGCTCCTTCCCACACGACAATGTAGAGGACCTCATCAGAGGGGTGAGTGTGCTGGGCTGACGCAGGAGTCCTTGGGGAGGTGAGGTGGGAAAGTTCCTGGGGAATCCTAATGGATTACAGATTTGCAGTTCTGACTCACCACAATATCACAGGGAGTTTTTACAATATTCTAAAATGTATTAACTTAACCATTAACATACATTTTGCTTCTCTTCCCTTCTGCCTTTCACTTTGTGCAAATGATATTTTTCTTTGGGAATTATGTTCTAGATAACCCTAGTTTCATGCTCTTTATAAAATATCTCTCTGGGTATGGGCATATGGGATTCAGCAAGCTCAAACTCTTCTACACATGTTGTACTAACGAAGGAGGAGGCAAGCAAAGCATTAGTGGTTTTCAAACCCTTGTAGTTAATAATTGCATGGAGGGATATCACTGGCCTTCTATCCTAAGAGCAGCTACCACTTACAGTTCTATAGATATGATCAATCCCTAAAATGCATGGCAATTTTTGACTTAAGGAAACACTTTAACTGTCTGTTGTCTAACCAGTACTATTCTGTACTTCTGTTAAATGGCTAGTATCCTGGAAGGGCGTTGATGCTTTTCTGTATATTATTCCTGCTGAAGAAAAGTTACAGAGTAATTTTTTTTTTTAATCTCTAGAGAATGCATCCAGATGGCTACTGCTGTACATTTCTTTTGAAGAACTCTAGAATTCTGTTTACAGCCTAGAGCTCTGTAGCTGCTTCAGAGTTGTGTGGCACAGCTGTGAGAAGAAAAGTCAGATGACATTAGCTTGTTCTCAGCAAAAGTGGTATCAGAAGACTCGGCAGTAGAAACTTTGTCACATTCTATCAGAAGACTCAGCAGTAGAAACTTTGTCACATTGTAATTCCAGCTCTGCTGCTGAGTCATTCTGTGACTTTGGTCAGACCGTGGTGTCTCCAGCTCCTTCATCAGATAGGAAACAAAAGTACCAGTGGGGGCTAGGTGGCAGATAATGCTGAAACCAAGGGGCCACTTAGTTTATAAGTATATGCTATATATGTTTATACACAAAGACATAACATTAAGATGACCTTACTGTTAGTGACGGTCATCTGTTAGATGGCAAGAAGAGCATGCCAGTTCTCCCGGCTTCTGTCTGAAAGACGCGTTCCTGACTTTTTCAGAGCATGGTAGCCAGAGAAAGTCTTTGCTTTTCCAGCTTTCCTGCCTGGTAATAAGGTTCCACTGCTTTTACATGCAAGGTTATGTCCTTAGTGATGTCCATCCCCAGGGCCATCTTTCAGGCTAGCTTATGGAGAAACTTAATGACTTGATCTAAGGCATCAACGGTTCCTTTCATTCATCTTCAGTGTATCCTCTTGGTTTGGATATTGACATTGTAATTTCATTTAATTAACAGGAATAGGCACTGGGGCTGGTAGTATATTTACAATACAGTCAGAGGTAGACCCCTTCTCCACCCCTACCCCAGACATTGATCTGAGTCTTGTCCTGCTGGTGAGCCAGAGCTGAGCACACCCATTGAAGCTTCCTTCTGTCCCTAGGGAGCAGATGTGAACTGTACCCATGGCACGCTGAAGCCCTTGCACTGTGCCTGCATGGTGTCCGATGCGGACTGTGTGGAGTTACTGCTGGAAAAGGGAGCTGAGGTAATGTTTTTTAACACTGTCACATCAGTGATTCACTAAAACTTGGGCTTCACACTTCCTTAAAATGTTTTGTCTCTTCTCCTATCTCGTCCCACCTTCTTGCTCCCACCTTCTAGGTAACTTTGGTGTGGCCAATATTCAAACAAAATGTAATGGTAAATCATCCAGAGTACTTCATTCCGTTGCCTTTCTTTCATACACTGACCATGGCTCTGGGAAGAGGTAATTTTTATATCCCCTTAATCTCCCAGCCTTCCTTCTGGGGTTGTTTATATTTCTATTTAATCCTCTTTTGACTGTTCAGTCCCCTCAACCCTGATTCGATCTAAACCACTTGAGACCTGCCACCAGCGTGCACTTCTCACATGTCTATCACTGGAAAATAAGTCAGTGGGTCAGTCCCTTCCTCGGGATTGAGCTACTTGTGCTCTTTCTGCCTGTTTATTTTTTTCTGTTTCACCATATCTTGTTATCTTCTTTCTAATGTATCTTAACATTAAAAAAAAATAGATTAACTTTTATTGGCATTAGCAAGAAGCAGCATAGTATAATGAATAAAAGAATAGAGAGTCTGGACCCAGACTTCATGGATTTGAATTCCAGCTGTCATTTCCAGCTTTGTGATCTTGAACAGGTTACTTAACCTTCCTTTGCATCAGCTTCCCCATTTATAAAATGAGGATGATAAGGTTCATAAGGTTGAAACTGTTTAGAACACTGGCATGTAGTAATTATTATACTAAATAAGTGCCTGTTAAATAAATAAAATAGCCGTTTTGACAACTTTTGTGGCATCTTCAGGGTGCACAGGTTGAGGCAGTCGTTTGAATCAAAGGTGCCATGAAGCAGGTGTGCAGATCCCAGACACGCTGGTGGGCGAGCCTGCTCTAGCCCCTGCATCCCCACCTCCACACAGCCATGCTGTTCTCTGCCTGTCACAAACTGCCCCGTAACTTTTGTGAGTGACCCTGAAGTGAAAGCCAGTGATTAATAGCAATGATGAAAGTGAGACTATCCCTGGGGTGAGGGGGCAGCTTTTAGCTAAATAGAAGATTGAACTCCGTTTTTAGCTAAATAGAAGATTGAAGATTAAATATTTCAGGGGTGGGTTTTTTTTAGTGCATTTTATAGGGGACAAAATTCGCTATTTAAACCTAGGATTTAAATGAAATCTTTGTAGCCTCAAATATTATAGGAGATGCTGAGTTTAGCAAGCCAGCGGCTTTTCAGCATCGGAGGATTTGTGCTCTTTCCTCGACATGCTTTCCTCCAGGTTCTCTCATGAACCCACAACATATTTTTGCAGGGGGCTGACTTGGATGAATAGTTCTGAGCTGCTCTGTGTGGTTAAAAAACACAGCAGAGCTACATGGGCAGAAACTTGACTTCATTATTTTTCAGTCTGGTTGCCATTAGCCATAGGATACAGAGTGAGTCAGGATAAGTAGAATAATCCAGAACCTTTACTCTGGCCAGTATGTTCAAGCTGCCTTCCAATAAATGTCTTTCAGAATAGTTACAAGTACTTAGACTTCTGTTTCTTCCCCCCTTACTGTGTGGTAGAGGTCCTAGGGAACAGTAAATAAGAATGTGGCAGCAAAATCCTAGATGATGCAGGCCAGCTAACCAATGGACATAATAGAGTGTTGGTTGTTTGGGGACTATTGTTTTCCTGCTTGCTCCTCAGCTCCATCCTGGTCACAACTCCCTGGGAATTGCTTGTTGACCTGCATGTTCAGAAAATTACATATCAAAGACGGTGGATAGGCACATGCAAGCCTCTTTGCCCGCCCATCGTCCATACACTGTGATATAGTCGCTCCCTCTTCACAGGTGAATGCCCTGGATGGTTACAACCGAACAGCCCTCCACTATGCAGCTGAGAAAGATGAGGCTTGTGTGGAGGTCCTGTTGGAGTATGGTGCAAACCCCAACGCACTGGATGGTAACCGAGACACCCCACTTCACTGGGCAGCCTTTAAGAACAATGCTGAGTGTGTGCGGGCCCTCCTAGAGAGTGGGGCCTCTGTCAACGCCCTGGATTACAACAATGACACCCCGCTCAGCTGGGCTGCCATGAAGGGAAATCTTGAGAGCGTCAGCATCCTTCTTGATTATGGTGCCGAGGTCAGAGTCATCAACCTAAAAGGCCAGACGCCCATCTCCCGCCTGGTGGCTCTGCTAGTCAGGGGACTTGGGACAGAGAAAGAGGATTCTTGCTTTGAGCTCCTCCACAGAGCTGTTGGACACTTTGAATTAAGGAAAAATGGCACCATGCCACGAGAAGTGGCCAAAGACCAGCAGCTGTGTGAAAAGCTGACTGTTCTGTGCTCAGCCCCAGGAACTCTCAAAACACTCTCTCGCTATGCTGTGCGCCGGAGCCTGGGACTCCAGTATCTGCCAGATGCCGTCAAGGGCCTTCCGCTGCCAGCTGCTCTGAAGGAATACCTGTTACTCGTAGAATAGCCTGGAGGAGACATCAGACCGGCAGCTCTGTGTTAGGTTTTGCCCTGCAGCACCGTCTGTCTTGGAAAACAGGAAAAGCAGTTGTTCCTGTTGTGTGGTTTATATTTCAAGGCAACAGGTCACAACAGTAATCTTCACATCACCTCCCCTCCCCTAACCAAGCAAACAAACAAAAAAATGTCCCTCACTTTTGTTTCTGTTTCTTGCTTACTAGGCCTTTTATATTGCACCCTGAAAAGGAAGAGTTCTCCCCAGCCCTCATTAGGGAAAGAAATCAACAGAGACTGAGTTTCTCTGGGCAGATGAAGAGTATTTATAGCGTGTGCATTTAGTTTGCCTTTGGGAACGTGGTTAACTTTCAGAAGAATTGCTCTAGAAACATTTTAATTGATCTTCAAAGAAGTTTGAGAAAATTCCAGCTAACAGCTGCAGCCCAAAGATGAAGATAACTACCGCCTCAGACGGTGCACAGGTTCAGAACTGGGCCGGATGTCCCTAGAATCATCCCCGGGCATTCAAAAAGGACTGGCCCCTTCTCACCACTGAAGGGAAGGGCAGTTTTTGCTGCTTTTCCAAGTGTGCCCAAGGCTTACAGTAGTTCAGCAATGTTATTTTAGAAAGATTATCTTGCTGCTCTCCATATAGTAGTAGAGATAGAAGGTTCTAAGCAATCCTAAGAACTTTTCTTCGAATGCAGTTCTTTCTCTTCCTGACAGCCAGTTTGTGCTAGTGGGCTTGGCAGGCTCTTCCTGCACCCACCATAGAGGGAGGTGTCTGCTCTAGCAGGGGAGGACGTGGGCTGGGCTGCCTTGTCTCATGCGTCTTTCATTCACTCTGCTAAGAGTTTGGAGTTTGTTTTCAGTTGTTTTGGAAGCTTTGCTTTTTACTGATCTACACAAAAAGACATTGGTGGTGTGGGTGGAGCTGGGGAAGACAGGGAAGAGCACTCCTAAGCGCTTCCTCTGAGATGACCCACCTACCCACCTAACCCCAAAGAGATCTGTTTCAGTGAACAATACTCAAGTCTAGGTACTCTTCCTCTTCATGCTCCTAAGCTAGATCAAGTTGTTGATTCTAGATGACCTTATACAAATGTGAAAGACTTTTTTTTTAACTGATTGGGAACTATAAATAAAAATGAACAGAATCTGCTGACACAGCTAATTTGAAAAAGTACATCTGCTTTTGTCCTTTTGTTATTGGTGTTTTTTGCTCACGTAAGGAAAAAAAAAGAAATAAAAAGGTCTAAAAGCAAGTTTGGAAATTTCTACTGTTCCTGCTTTTCTTTACATTATTGCCCTGAGTCCCAGTGTCATCTCAGACTGTCACACTACCTGCATAGGCTGTTTTGAAGAATCAGTGAAAACAGTGCTTGATATTTATTAATTTTTCTTCCCTTTACAGAACTGTACAGAGAACATTTGGCTGCTTTAATTAATGTTGCACTCTGACAAGACTTCTCGGTCATTCTTTAGAACTGTTTCTAGGGGGTGGCAGTCATACTCTGGATAGCCAGCAAAAGTGAAGCGCTAGGCAGTCCTTTCCTCTGTTCCTTCAAACACCCCAAACCTCCTTCCCGCTCCAGCAAGCAAGTGAGGAAGCTGTGTTAGTGGGAGAGAGATGTATGCTTGTGCCAAGAGCCAGGATCTCATTCTTGGACTCTAACCTCAAGCCTCTCACTGACAGGGCAGCATCCCATCAGTTCAGGCCCAGTATGTAGACCCAGTCCTGAGGACCAACTGTACGTGGGTACTTGCTGAGGAGGAATTGTGGAACAGAAAACAAACTGAGCTGACTAAGAACTCGTGGTTTTCCAAAACAGCATTTCAACCAACCCACCAAACGAGGTCCAGAATTGAATGTCTGTTTTTCCAGGCATTCAGAATGTATATGTCACCCCACTGGGATGGAGTCTGGCTTTCATCCAGAAAGGAGCACAGAGGGAAAAGTTGAGAAGGAAGAACCCTGGATTGTCGGAGTAGAGATTAGGGAATGGCTGGAAAAAAAGCAAAGCTGGGTAATGGGTGTATGACAAAGAGGTAAAACATAACTTTATGCTTAGGGAAGATGGGAGTGTCCTTGGCTACAGAGGACGCGGGGGGGGGGGACTGCCTGTGGGATGAGGGTGAGGATGGTGTCCTATGTTCTGGGACCCTGCGTACAGAGTCAAGAGGACCCCAGAACAGAAGTACACGGAGTTAGCACATGGGCCGCCTTTTCCCGCGCGTCTGCCTGGACAGAGCCCACTGCCTGGGGCTGACAGGAATGCACTTGTGAAGATGCTGTGAGGAGAAGCCAAAGCTCAGTGACCAGTTGCCGTTTATTAGTGTAGTGATGGTGTGTCACTGTCATAATAGTAGTAGAGGAACCATGACTTTGTTATCACAAAAGAAATAAATAAAGCTTATTTTTAGGAAAATCCTAACCGAGTAACTGAAATCGAGCAGTGGTGCTAGAGGAGTCCAGCCTTGTGTGACACAGGAAGCTGGGGTAGAAGTCAGGAGAAATTCTGCGTCCTGGGAGCTTCCACTTAGGGCCCCGGCCCCAGCTCCCTGGCTAGAGCTGACCATGGCTGCAGTTAGAGAATAAAAGGAACATAATGGAAAACGCACTGAAACACGTGAGAATACATGGGCTTGGGTCTGTTGGGGTGAGCTGACCACGAGCAGACAACCCGTTCCTCTCTTTGCAAAGAGGCCTAGATGTTAGCTTCTCCGGACCGCTTCCGAGTGATGTGCTCCAGGTGGGCGTGCTCTGAGGTATCCAAGTCAATCTCGTACTTGGCAAGGATCTTGAGGATGGGCCTCAGCTTCAGCCACCACTGCTCCTTGGGAATGCGGTGCCTACAGAGGAACGAGGTAGATGATGATAACCTTCAGCACCCCGATCAACTTCTATCCGAGGCTATGGGAAGAAGTGGAGCAGCAGAGGCTGAATTTGGGACCTAAGCATCAATCAGATCTGAAGTCAGTAAGACTACAGGTGTTAAATATAAGAAAAAAGGACTGAAGACGTGAACAGCTTGGGAAGAGTAGATCTCAGCAACAACGGGGGAGGGAACCACCCCAGGAGGCAGATGTACTCACTCAAAATCCGTCTGTTCCTGCAACTCGGTCACTGGTTGGAAGACCAGGGCCCTCTTACGCATCCCCAGAACACAGCCCGAGTCTGGGGTATTGGCAAAGATCCGCCCTGCAACAGGGATAGTCAGTCAGCTTCTATGCTGGGAACCGGCCTCTAGGAAAGCGGCTTGCCTTCTTACCCCGCTTACCGTTACGGTAACTCTCTTTGATTTTCCCTGACATCCAGTTCATAGCCTTTGCACCCATCTTAGTGGCAAAATTCCTATCGAATGGAGTTGGGCTCCCACCCTGGAAAAAGAGTGATAAAAGTTACAAGGGGCAGTACTCTAATGAAGAGGCGAAGACATGCTAATACAGAGAAAAATTAAAGGATGGGTCTCAAGTTTATAACCAGAAAGAGGAATCCAGAAGTCTTAACTATGAAAAGAAATCCTGAAACCGGGCAGGGAACCAGGGCAAGCTGGGCTGGCGCATCTAGCAGTTTATCAGCTCCAGGAGTAATTAGTATGAGGGGAGGTTTGGTCTCCCCGTTGCCTCTTCTGGCTCCCTGGCTGCATGGCCCTGTTCATTTACTCCTAATCCTACTGGCCTCTTGGTCAGCTCGCTGCCCTTCACATGCCTAGCAGCTTTTGTCAGTCACCATTGATGAACAAGTGATCCTTGTGACCTAATTTGGGTGCTTTGGTAGCACCTTAGAATAACATAAAACGTGATGCAGTTTCTCTGAACAAAGCAACAGTAAGTGGGAAAATGGGAAGGAAGGAAAAACAGAAAAGAGGTCTTCATACTTTATCCAATAGTACCCCATTCCTTCAGGAGCTGATAAGCCCATTCAAACTGAGATAATGTGAATTCATCTGTGGGTACAGAAAGGTCAAAGGTCAATACTTAAGCAGCATCAGCAGGGAAGGTTTGGGATGGGGCAGGTCTCAGACCACTAGCAGCATCTGTGAGTGAATCCTGCCTTGGATGCGGATTCCTTTCCCCTGGAAACTCTAGTGAGTGGAGAGAGCCCAGCCCTGGCAAGGTGCCCACACTCATCTCACAGGGTGCCCACGAAGGCAGCGTGGGGTGTGGGGAAAGCACTGGGCCAGCTCATCTTGGCCTCACTCAAGCCTGATTAGCGGCTCTGGGAAAATTACTTCTCCTTTCAGCCTCATTTTCTTCATTGAAGCAGTGGTTCTCAACTGGAGATGACCTGGCCCCCCCAGGGGACATCTGGTAATGTCTGGAGACTTTTTTTCAGTCACACAAGTGGGGAGGGCATGCTACCAGTGAGGGCTCATCTAGTGAGTAGAGTCTGGGGGTGTTGCTAAGCCATCCTACGACACACAGAACCACCACAAAAAATTTTCCAGCTCAAAACGGCAAGTGTGCCAAGGTGGGGAAACTGCCCTAAATAAAGAGGATGAAGCACAGGATCAGGCCATTTCCAGGTGAAGACTTGTGATTCTGCGACTGCAGAGCCTGCAGGCCCGTGCTGTGGCGGCCCCAACAGCCACCAGCAGGTGGGAGGCCACTGAGAGACTCCGGCACTGGGTGGGGGTTTTCTGTGGCCATCTGGTGACAGCATGGTGTGTCTGCCCCACCTGCTGCATGTGGCCCAGCACGTTCTTCCTGCTGTCGAAGATGCCCTTCCCCTCCTCAGAGTACAGGTTGAAGATGAAGTCAGTGGTGTAGTTCTCATTGCATTTCTCGTTCCTGCAGGAGAGATGGAAGCCTATGCCGGGTGCTGGCCCCCTCCCTCCCCCTGCCTTCTCCCTTCTCCAAGCTCTGTGGGCTTCATCCCTCCCAGTTCCATCTCCTCCCAGGGCCTGGGCTCTCCCACGCTGTATCCACAGACTCCGCAGGGTGTGCCAGCCAGGGATGCAGTCTGTCCAGGGCTGAAGCCTGACTGCTGCTCCTCCTCACTCAGGAGCAGGCCAGGGACGAGGTACCTTAACACCAGGCCCCTCTTCACAGTTGTTTTCATCTTTTGCACCAGATGCTCCACATTCACCTGAAAATGAAATGGAAAGTCCTAAACCCTGCTGAGCAGGCCTCTACAGGAGGGAGAGGCACGCGAAGAGGGAGGGCTGCTGACAGCTCAGGGCTGGCCCGCACCTAGTCCCTTTAAGAAGGTCACTACAGACAGATAAGCGAAGACCCAGCTGAGCTGAATGGAGCAGGCAGAGGGAAAGCTGGAGAAAGGGTGGAACTGTCCGTTTGAAGCCCCTTTCCACCCCCTCCCGATCTCCCTTTCTAGGGGTTTCAGTTCTTCCACCCTCAGAGATCCAACCCTGCCCTCGGTGTCGGTCTCTAAATGGGTGGTGTTCGTGTACAGCAGTGACTCACTGTGGAGAAAACACCCCCGTCTGGGCTTTGAGTCAGGGGTGAAAGAGTGAGAGGATCACCCTCCACTGGCGGCTGGGCCCTTGGAGGAGTGAGGTCCCGCAGCCTGTCACCCTCCTCTGTGTGGCTCGAGTGAACGAAGATTTTAGAAATGAGGATCAAAAGGGAATCCCCTCAAAAATGGAGTTAGGGGTCCGTTTGGTAGCAAGGAAAATCTGAAGTAGGGGGGACATGACTTTTTCAATCAGTTAAACTGCCTACTCAAAGTTTAGAAAAGTTTTATAACCTCACTGAACCTTGCTTATCTGTAATATGGAGATAATCCCTCCCATGCATGGCTGTTGTGAAAATAAAATGCAAAAAGGCACATAAAGGGCTGAGCTGCAGCCACCCTTCAAATAAATGCTCCAACAGGAGCGGCACCACATACGGAATGTCACACCACAGCACACCTGCCCGGCGCTCTTCCTAGGACTCCACAGACCATCAGCTCTGTCCCTGCCTTAAGCTCTCACAACTTAGGTCACCATGGGTCGCAGGGGCCAGTGGGGCAGGGAGAGCCTCCTGACAAGCTCTGGGTAGCTGTCTACCTGCAGGTCTCGAATGGTGAAGGGCTCCTCAAAAATATACGCAGCATCAGCCCCGGCCGCCAGGCCTGCCATGGTGGCCAGGTAGCCACAGTAGCCGCCCATCGTTTCGATGATAAACACACGGCGCTTGGTGCCTGCTGCTGACTGCTTGATGCGGTCACACGTCTGCAGAGACAACACATCAGAGAAAGGGTCAGGGATGAGACTCTTGTCACTTCTCTGGGCCCCACCATCACCCGACTCTGGAGCGATGTCCCCCTAGGCCAGCAGGGCCCCAGCGCCCCCTCCAGTTCTCGCCAACAAGGATGGCAGGCACGTCTGGCAAGTGCAGTGTGGACCTCCTCCCCGAGAAGGAAGCTGTTCCTACCCTTTCTGTGCTTGGACTAAGGGAACTAGGATGTAGGACCTCAGAAAGTAAAAATCACTTGGTGTGCAGAGTACAGATGCATCTCTAGGCTCACGGCGAGGATGGACACAACATGTTAAGTGCAGTGTGGGCAAACACAGAGCTTGAAAAATATTCTTCTCACACTGCCACTTGGCTGGTACAAATCAAGTGGCTCGCTTCCTAGCCCAGACTCGGTCCAGGGACTGGAGTCCCAGCCAGGGGCTGGGAAGCCGCGGGGACCCTCACCATGCAGATGGTGTTGAGGGCAGTGTCAGCCCCCACGCTGAAGTCTGAGCCGGGCACGTTGTTGGAGACCGTGGCAGGGATGACCACGAAGGGGATGCAGAGCTCATCATACTGCTTCCTGCCCTCCATCAGCTCCAGGCCTCCTGTGTATGCCTGAGAAGACAAAGCCACGGGGGCAGGAATGAGGGGGAGAAGGCGGGGACGGGGGCAGGAGGAGAGGAAGAAATGGCAGGGACGCTCACCTCAAAGCCCCCGATGATGACAAGGCCCTGAATATTAAACTTCGTGATGTTGGCACTGATCTGTTCAAGGCTCTTCTTGGGTAGAGTCCTAGTTGATTGGGGGGAGGGGAGGGAAACAGAATTGGGGGAAGAGAAAAGCGAGCGTTAGAAGGCACTGTGTTTATAATTTCTTAACTTGAGCCCCCTTCCTACCCCACTCTCAGCCCATCAAGGACACACGCTGGGGCTCTGAGTCGCCAGAGCTGCTGACGGATGTCTGCATGGACATGTCTGCCCTCTGAGGGCCCAGACGACTGCACTGGTCTCGGCGGACCCCAACCAAATGAACGGACGCCCACGGGCAAGGGCTACCTTTAGGGTGACTAGGTGGAGGCAATCCTGAGTGCCACTCACCTTTTAGTCCCAAGTTTAGAACCACCTTGGCCAGTCCAGCCCCCAACGTAGCTCCATCCAGCTTCCTCGATCTGTGGGGAGAGGTCACACAGGTCTGCATCGTGGTCTGACACCACTGCTCGAGCCCTGAGCCCCTCCCCTTGGCAGAGCTGTGCCAGGCACCGGCTTCTCCCACCTCACTGAACATCCTACACTCACAAATCTTACACCGGGCCCTGTGCTGAACTCTGGGATAGAGAATTATATCAGACACATTGTTTGCAAAGGGCTCATTTCAGTGCCTGCTGCCTCCTCCCACTGCCCTAAAATTAAATACAGCAGCTCCCTCTTTATCTGTGATCCTACTTTCCAAGCTCTCAGTTACCCATCGTCAACCTTGGCCCAAAAATACTGAGTGGCAAATTCCAGAAATAAACAATTCCTAAGTTTTAAATGGTGTAGCGTGATGATTCTGCTTCATCCCACCCGAGACGTGACTCATCCCTTTGTCCAGTGGGCCCACGCTGTGTACACGACCTGCCTGTTAGTACAGGGAGAACATGTAGCACAGAGCTGACCCCTGAACATGTGGGGGCACGGGTGTCCACACTCCACAGTGTCAAAAATGCACATGTAGCTTTACAATCAGCTCTCATATCCACTGCCTGAATCCATGGGTTCATCCGACCCCAGATCACACAGCACCACAGTGCTTGCCACTGCAAAGTTCTGGGGAGCTGCCTAGGGGTCCAGTTAGGACTTAGCGCCTTCACTGTCATGGGCCCAGATTCAATCCCTGGATGGGGAAGATGTGTGGCACAGCCAAACTCAAAAAAGAAACCTCTGCGTGTAAGTGGGCCCACGCAGCTGGACCCAAGTTGTTCAAGGATCTACTGTACACAGGGCTTGGTGCTCTCACAATTTCAGGTATCCACTGGGGATGTGTCCCCCGCACCAAAGGGGGGACTCCTGTATCTACTTCTGCTTGAACCCCAAGAAAAAGGCTGTGGGGGACGGGGAACATAGGGGAACAGACAGGCCGGCCGCTCCCGGCCCGCAGCCCTCACCTGGCCCTTGGCCAGGCCCTCGAAGCCGTCGTGCACCACCAGCACTCGGTTGCCCTGGATGAGGCCGATTCTCACGGTGGAGCGAACGGCAGCGTTCATGCCCGCGGCCGGCGCGCCCACGTTCATCACGGCCACCGTGTGCGAGCCACTCTGCGGGAGGAAGAGGGGAGGGAGGGGACAGGTCAGTGAGGGGAGCGGGCCTGAGCCCCTCACGGTCCTCACGGCACAGCCCTCCTCCAGAGACTGCTAGCACAGTCTGCCCCTCCCCCACAGCAGGGACGCAGCAGTCTTCACCACAGATCAATAAAGCTGCGGGTCCTGATCCCAGACATCACCGCACAGTGAACACGAGGCCCTCCTGAGCAGTGCTGCTCAAAGCAGGCTCCTTGGACCACCTGCTGTGTCAGATCCACCAGGGAGCTTACTAAACCTGCATGTTCCTGGCCCCGCTCCTGATCTGATCTCCCTCGGAGGGAGGGGACACACATGTTTGATAAGCAATCCAGATCATGCTAGTGTGATAAAATATTAAGACCCACTACACCAATGGAAGAGACGGTTCAAATACACTTAGATGCGATTACTCCAGGTTTGCCCGGAGAAATAACACATGGGCTTCTTTCCCCTCCTTGCATGCTATCTTGTCAGCCCTGAAGTGGACGTGGGTCTTGGGTTCAAGACATTCCAGGGCACACTAAGAACACAGGCTTGTATCTGGGTGAGAGAAAATTAACTTAGTGGTATCCAGGTGTTAGCACTGAAGACACAGGCAGGCAAAGAAGTCAGCAAGGCTGAAGGCTGAGTGGACTGAGGGGCGCCCTTCATGATGGGAGGATGAGGGAGAAAGAGGGCCAAGGGGAGACAGCAGCTTGCCAGTACCTTAGACTTTGGGGGTCTGACGTGAGCCAGAAGCTTATATACCTCCCAGTTGTTCATGAAGCTCCTAAAAAAGGAGAGAGAGTGAGCGGTGTTTTCAGGCCATTCCCCAAGGCCAGCAGCCAAGGGGATCTGGTCTGAAGTTCTGTTCCCAGCATGAACTTCCACAGGGCAAGCCTCCAAGGACAGAAGTGGAGCGAGGATTGGTGGGGCATGCGGAGCAGGTGGGTACAAAGAGACCATAAACTTACCAAACACCCCTGAGGACCACCCCCTCCCTTGCCTGGAGACCCTCATGATCTAGCTGGGTCCACATACAGCAATAACAAACTGTGAAAAGCTAAGGCCAGGGAAAAAATCCTGGGAGTGAACCAAGCCTCCTGGCCATCTCACAATAGTTCTCTTTGGGAAGAAACTGTTGCACAGACAACAAGAAGAGAAGAAAACAGAAGCTCCTATTTTGGGTCTGTGCTACATCGATTTTGGCTTCATTCTGATGTCTGATTTCTGTGGCTAGCGAATTCCTGGTCATTTCCTCACCGGCCCCTCAACTTTAAGGCTTCATCGAATCTCCTCTCATCCATGGCCCTGGTCACGTCCTTGGTCTGAGGGAGAAGGGAAACACTCAGAATCAGGACAGGGTTCCTCACACAGCTGGGTTCCCATCCCATCCCTGCCCGGCTCTGGGCTTGTGACTAGACCTTGCCCATTCAGTACCCACCCCGCCGACACACTTTCACAGAAGGAGAAGTGTCTGTGCTTTTCCTTAATTTTCTGAGTAACGAGCAGCAGAAGAAGAGGGCTAAATCTAAGCTCTATTTACTAGAAAATGTGCAGGATGGCAGAGCATACACAAATAACATAGCATCTCCATCCATTCTACACCCAGGACTCCAGCCTCATGGTGGCCTCTAAGCTAATAAGAAAATTAATACTGGTCATCTGCAGATGACCACTTAGGAAGCAAGTCTGATTTCTGCCCCATGCTTCCACTGCTTTCTGCTCTGTGAGTCAGTGCTTTAGCTCAGGGGCTTTCAGGGACACGGTTCCAGGCGAGGCTGGAGCTTGTCTGGCCTGTAAGTCATTAGGACTGCCGAGTCTCAGAGAGAAGCATCCAGAAGCTGGGCAGCCAGGCCTGAGAGGCAACCTGACACCTCAGCTCCCAGCCACTGCATCTGCTCTGTGGTATCAAAGGAGCGATTCCTCTATAATTAGAGCCATATTTCCTGAGTGCTCAGCATCTTCCAGACCACTTACACATCTTCTCTCCAATCCTTACACTCACGCTCAAGGTGAATACTTATCAGTAACCTCGTGATGGTTCAAGAGAGAAATCAGAGTGAGGGATAAGCTATCCAGCCAGACCTTGATAATATTCCCCTGCTTTTAATAAGGTTTGGAGAGAGATTGCATGTCTCCTGAGAGTGGGTATTAGGAGACATTGGGTCTCATTAGGTAGGATGTAGAGGTCTGCATCTTCTTTAGGAACATCTGTCAAATGGGGAAACTGAGGCTTGGAGAGGGGACAGCTCCTGCACAGAGCCCCCCGTGTGCCTTCCCCTTGTGTTCTTTCCTGTGCCACACAGCCTCCCCACCTGCACCCACCTTGGCAGCCCCGGAAGCTGCTCTCTCTCACAATCAGATCTCACACGGACAGGGGCTGGGGGCTAGTAGGAAGCTGGGTCGGGGTCAGTACTCACCACCTGCACACACTCCATGAGGGGCAGGCGCACAGCCTGGTTACCAGAGAGGCTCACCACACAGGCTGGGGTGTCCGGGGTCCCCTCCAAAAGCGCCATTACTGCTTCCACACCCATCCTGCTGCCCTGCAGGAAGCAAAGTCGCTCTGGTCCAAGCCTCCCCTCTGGTCTTGGCCTGGAGGACCTGGTCATTCAAGGCCCATTCCAAATCACGAGCTGAGTTCCACATTTAAGGACTATAGCCAAGAACTCACTGGGCTTTACTCTGACCCACATTTCATCTAAAGCTTGATGATGCTTCCTCCTTTTGCCGAAGAGCCCCCAAGGATTCTTCCTGGTTCCAGGGAACCATATCCACTATAGTTATCAAGAGGATTACTGGGGCTGAGTAAGATTCCCTTCTTGATGAAAGTAGGATGGGGGTGCAAACAGTGTTTAAGGTTAGATCTTAATCTTTCACTCAGGCTGTAAGATATTCGACCCTAGTGAAGCCTAGCGTCTCCCATCATTTTTTGCAACAAAAGAGAACTCTGGAGCATATGGCAATGAGTCAAGGCCCACTGCAGTCCAGAGGCTGGTGATGGAGTGGTGTGAGCAATGGCTGAAGCCCCTGTGCTGGGGAAGGACAGCAAGTTGAGGGTTCCACGGAGCCCCATGACTTACCAGGATCCTGTCAAATGCCGACGGTGTCCCACCCCGCTGCACATGCCCCAAGACAGTGACCCGGGTGTCATATCCCAGACGCTTAACCACCAGCTGAAGGGACAGAGAGAGATGCAGAGTCAAGGAGAGGAATCAAGCAGGGACCCAGATAAACCAAGGATGACTCAGCCTCTTATCTTGTAATGACCCCTGGGTGGGAGGAAACCAGGGGGCCGGACACCTGGGAAGAGATGTCCACAAGAACTAAGGGGAGACTCGGAAACTACTGGGCAATGGGCCCAGGGCTGGTAAGGTGTCACGGCCCCTCTGGCTCCACCCATACTAACATTTTTGATGTCTTCAGAGGAGATTGGTTTCCCATTCTTGTCAATCGCACCCTCAGCTACGATGATGATGTTGAGACGAGAACCACGGTCCCTTGTCTGGTTGAGAACAAAGGGCAAAATGGTCAGTGTCGTGAAACTGATGGACAGGAAAGCCATCAGCAGCAGAACAGGGCAAGGGGATTTTCAAAGGCAAGACAAAGTGCCAGTACCTCGCTGAGCCGGCGGCAAAGGTGTTCCTCCCAGTCGTCATCTGGTGGACACTCAGGAATGAAGACCCAGTCGGCCCCACAGGAGAGGGAAGTGACAAGGGCCAGGTATCTGAGATGAGAGCCGGTAGTGTCACGGCAGGAGCCACAGATCACAGCCAGCCTCCCCTGTTCCCAACAAGGCCAGCTGGTCCCATTGGAGGTGGAAGGCCTGCAGAGCCCCCATTTCACTCCTGGGGTGATGGGAGGAGCCTCACCGAGACAGCTGCTGAGTGAGCTTCTGCCCCTCCAGAGGCCCTTCTATTCACATTCACCTGCCTCAGGGGCTCCCAGTCTCAGAGCACTGTCTGCTCTTCCACACTGCATGTGCACATGTGGGTGTGTAAGGGAGGTGGGTGGGAATGAGGAAAGGTGGCCACACCGAGAGAGGCGTGTAGACCTCCTGATCTGCCCCCACGGGGAACCCCCCAGGTCTCTGGAGAAGAGGAAAGGGCTATTGCTTGTACACGGAATAAATGAGTTAAGATGGTGGAGGCAGTCTTACCCACAGTGCCGGCCCATCACCTCCAACACAAAGGTCCTCTGGTGGCTGCAAGAGAGACACAGGGCTTACACAGTCCAAATGTTCCTACGGCCAGAACTGCGGGCCCCCACCCACATCGAGGCCCAGGAACCTGTCTTCAGTATATGTTTATGCTGTGAGCCTTCTGAGAGACCTGGAAGACCCAGGGGAATCACTTTTAGCCACAGGGTGTCCTTCCCAGGCCTGAGAAAGCACTGCAGAAATGGTGTCAGTACTGAGGCACTGTGTCTAGGAAGGAGGGACCAGGAAGGGAAGGGGCAAAGGGAAAAGAAGTGGAGAGAGGACTTGACTGACCTGGAATCCTCCAGGATTGCCCTTGGGAGACTGCCACCCCTCTGTACCCCCATTCTCCTGCACTGCCTCCCCTGAGTCCCTCCCATCTGACCTGTGGCATGATGGCCTCTACGATCCCTGTGATATGGCTGGAAAGGTTTGGGGGGCCCTGGAATTGTCTTAGTCATTTAGGAGACCCCACAGGTATTAAAGCCCGCAGAGCAACACGTGTGGGTAGACAGTGGCCAGAGGCAAGTCTTATGGTAGGGAGCAGTAAAATCAAGTGCTCCAGGGATAATTCTTAGTTAAAAACAGTGTTCTAGTCCCCAGAAAACCGATCACAATAGTATCACAGCTCAAGCACTTTCACCTTTTATAGTACTCAGCCAGCTGATCTATGCCAGCTCCATCCTCCCACGCCACTTCCTCCTGGGCTCTCACCTCTGAGCGGTAGTGGTGATGGCATCTACAATCTCTATGATCCGGTGCAGGGCAGAGTCAGTGCCAATGGTCATATCAGTGCCACAGAAGTCATTGTCAATTGAGCCAACCAGGCCCACGATGTTCAGGTAGCTGGACTTGGTAGCCTCCTCTGCTGTGATCTTGCCTGATGAGGGGAAGCAAAGCAGGGGGCCCTGGGTGAGGTCCCCAATGCCAGGGAGCAGGTGGCTGGAGAGGGCAGGGGCTGCAGTCCATGGCAGTTGTCAACAATGGCAGAAAGAGGAGGGCAAAGACTGCCTGTGTCTGGGCAACAACTGTCTCCCGTGAGAGGAGGGGGGTGATGTGCACATGTGCAGAAACCACAGTGACAGAGCAGCAGCTTACCTGATTTCTGGAGGTCACTCAACAAGTCACTCCACTCAGAGCGGAAGGTGTCGGCCCCAGTGAGGCTGCCGTCTCCCCCGATGACACACAGGTTGGTGATCCCACGCTTCACCAGGTTGTGGGCAGCTCGGAGCCGGCCTTCCCGTTCCCGAAAGTCCTTGCACCGGGCGCTTCCAATCACCGTGCCTCCCTTTGGGGAAGAGGTGGGAGTCAGCTCCCCAGGTGACAAGGCCAAACTTCGGCTCAACAGGCTAGGATTCCCCCATCCCAACATCACCACATGGCTCCCTAGGAAGTTCCCTGACATCCTCAAGAGTCACTGGCCCCTCGTGTGTGTGTGTGTGTGTGTGTGTGTGTGTGTGTGTGGTTTTAAAGCTTTATTCTTCATGAAAAGGGTTAATGAAATCCACATGAGTTTCAAACTCCAGAATCATGAATACTGATGTTTAAGTCTTTTGTCTAAGGGCATATAATTGTACAAGCTTAGCCATTAGTGGAAGACATGTGAGTCTCAATTGCCTTTGACACATTTCTATTTCATTTGCCTAGCTAGCTTCCTTGATGTTATTCAGTTTATCTTGATTTTTAGCTTGATTTGCATAAGCCTACATGGAACTTTCCCTGTTTTTCACCTCCTTGTAGTTCACTGAAATTTTTTTCCCCCCACTGGTCCCTTCTAAAGGAAGGTGAGATGGTGCCAGCTGAGGCATCATGGGGTCATTCCCACGTTCCCACATTCTGCTACACCTCTTAGAAGATGTTTAAGATGGACCCGTGCCACTGAAGGCTTTGTCATGGCGACTGTCCTAAAGAGACCTAGGGAACACACGCATGTATGTAGGCCTCTAAAACGACCTCCATCTTTCTCATCTTAGCCATGTAAGCAGCAGCGGCAGCGACTTCAGCAGGGGCCAAGCACTGCCAGCCCTTTCCCCTTTGCGCCTGGAGATCTGTGTGCCAGTGGGAGGACCCACATGACCCAGACGTTCACAGGAAGAACAGCTCTGAGTAGGGAAAGCCCTAAACTCCCAGGAGCTTGTAGACACCCCAAGACAGGAGAGCACGCCCAGGGTTTTCACAAATCATATGAACTCTGGGCATCCATGCCTTCTGGGTACTGATGAAGAATTTCGGCCCATTCTCAGACTGCTTTATGGAGGTGCCGTTGCCTGTTTAAAATCTTCACTAAGTGCTGTTCATTAAGTTTCTCCTCATGGATTTTTTTTTAGGGGATTGAGATAAAGAATGAGAATACAAATGTAATGCGTAGATTTTTCAGTAAATCAGAAAATGGGTATAGAATGACTTAGAGAAAGTAGCAAAAGGGGCTGCGGATACAATCAAGATCATCTTAGGGTTGTTTTTTTTTTAACTCTAAAAGGCTAGCCCAGTTCCTTCCTTCCTTAAAAGGTCTGGTTTCAGGTCACCTCATCGTCATAACATGAGGACTGGCAAACTTCAGCTCTACTTCTGGCTCTGGCTCCAGTCCCCTGATGAGGTTATTTTCAGGGCCTGACCTTCCCCGTGACCCAGAGCACCCCATTACATGCCAGCTCCTCAAGTCTCACCTATGACCTTTCTGTAAGGAACAAAGCGTCCTATGATCACATCCCAACCCTACATCCTGCCCCAGGAAACCAGGGTGATGTTTTCAAATGCAAAGAGTAAAGGGTAAATGTAGCCCCTCTGGGTCATAGAACCCCTTCCTACTAAGCCACATGGCAGGGAATTCGGGAAACCATGAGCCCCACCCAAATGGGGTGAGACAAGGACAGCACAAACGGGGGACGGAGCCCTCTGGAACATACCAGCTGAAGCATCATCGAGACGCTCTCCCATGTGGCTTCTCGGATGTTATCTCCACCATCCACCAGGCCTTGATAACCCTGTGGGGTACATTACATCCACTCAGCCTCTGCTAGGCTTCCCCCAAACCCCCAGGATTAAGACAGGGTCCCTGGGAAGAGGTTCTCTGAGAATCAAGTCACCTCCCATTCCTGAGAAAAACACAGTCCAAGGAAGGAGACATCAGTTGTTCCAATACCCACTTCTAGTTTCTCTCATTCTTGAAACATCAGGATGCCCTTCCTAACATTTAATCTCGATTTCTCTAATTTATGGCTCATCCCATTTCCTCCCAGGGGAACTAGATGACAGATGGTTTTGATAACCAGCAAAAGAGGAAAAAAAGAAGGGGATGTTAGAAGGAGAAAAGGAGAGAAACATGACTTGAAAAGAGATGGTAACACTTCAGAGAAGAAAGGGAGACAGATCTTAAGGAAGAAGTGGACAAAGGATGAGCGGAAAAGGAGAGGAGGGAAGCAAGGAGGAGTTATAACCTTGGGAAGTAAGACAACTGCAGAAACAGAATGGGACTCATCCTCCTGAGGCTCAGACTCTGGATGTGAAATACTAAGTTTCAGCTTCCCTCTGTTTGGGGGGAGGTGAAGGGAAGGCGGAATCACTTCTTACTTTAAATTGAACTGGCAACACAAGGACCAGGTCTGCAGGTCTCCGGGCCCCACCATCATTACTGGCGCCCAGAGTGGGAAGGAGTGATTCTTGGGAACACAGAATCAAGAGCAATTAGACACATAGCCAGGCGCTAAGGAGAGAGGGTGGGGAGAGGGAGTAGAGAACAGAGTGATGGGGATCGGAGCACAGAACCAACCTCATGGACAAAGAAGACACGGGCGCCCGTATAGATGCCAACACGAACCACAGCCCTGACAGCAGCATTCATACCTGCGAGGAGGAAGAGTCAGAGAGACGTTACTCCTGAGAAAAGTAGCCCTGGGCTCTAAGACCTGAGTCAGTCCTTCTCCAGGGCTTTTCTCTGAATCTAGAATCCCCTCATCCAAGTCTCCTGTGCTCCCCATTAACCCTGAATTACTTCATTCAGTGTTAACATTACACAACTTACCTCTATTCGCCTCCCCGACCTCCCAAAACTCCATCTTTCTAAAACGTTTCCATGCCAGGGCAACCTGGGGAATAAGCATCTCGCTTGCTTTTTGTGGCATTAGATGCTACTAGATGCCTGTCAATCATCAACTCATTTAATCCTTTCCACAACCCGGGAGTTGCCTCCACTTTAGACTTGGAAACTGAAGCTCAAATAGGTCAAGGTTATAGAGCGAGGATGAGGTCAGCTTTGAATCCAAATCTAAAATGTCTAAACTAACACTGCTGACCTCCATGCTAATCCCAATGGCTACACTAGGCTTTTCCTTGTCTTCTGCAGTGAATCTGGCATCCGGCTTGTATAGACGTGACTCTCTGGGCTCAGTGATCATGAGCGTGTCCATTACTGGCTGGTGGATCCTCCCAGTCCCCCCACATACACAGCTTGTTAGTGTTGTTGCATTGATGTGTGTTCCCGAGTGCGCCACACGATGAGATCCTCTGGCTCCCAAACTACCAGAAGAGGCTGTGACCAAGTGTGCAGGCACAATCAGCGGAGATGCTATGTTCTCCTTCTCCCGTGCTGATCTTCTCCTGTGACCCTGTGTGTGGCATGTGTATGATGAACCGGAACATCATGCTATAAATTATTGTCTCCACTGGGAGAAACAGCTAGGCCTGAAACAGAGGGGAGAGCCTTTCCCGCATCCTTGTCTGTGAGAACCATCCTTCTCCTAGCAGCTGCTCAATGACAAGAACCCTGTCTTCCAAGAGTACAGGGAGGAGCTGACCTGTCACAACATACAACACAGGGTTGTGCAGACAACCACAGCAAAACAAAGCCACTGCTAGTGCTCAGCAGTCTCACTGGTGAGACATTCCTGGGTCTTAATCTTGGTCACCCTGTCGTACCTTATAAAGTGAGGAAGGGCTTAGAGTGATGCCATGACAGATCAACTTCTGGTGAACCACTTTAATCACCCTCCCTCAGGTAGCCCTGTACACATTACACGTGTTTGTTTCAACCTAAAATCTATGCATATGGTCCTTAACCTGTCTGGAGAAATACCAGTAAGCACTCGAGAAGCCAGTAAGTGGAAAAATTATGCAGCAGCAGGCTAAAATCCATCATGAACTATTGCATAATCCAAAGCTATCTGGAACTCAATAGAATCAAAAAGGCCAGAATATCTATTTTTCAGGTTTGTTTGCAAGTCGACAAACCTGTTGGTTTTACATGGCTTTAAGCTCCAAATCAAACTGAATGCCTTACTATTCACTTACTTAACAAATATTTATTAAATACTTCTCGTGTTTCTAACTCTATGCAGGCACTGGGAAAGACGCATCAGCAGATGACAGAGTGTCTAGGGATACAAAGATAAAGGACTTGGGAATGGTCCTCAAGACAAGGGAAGAGGGACTTTCCTGGTGGTCCAGGGGTTAAGATTCTGTACTTTCACTGCAAGGGGGGCTGAATCCTAGTTGTGAAACTAAGATTTCACATGCTGCTTAACAAGGCCAAAAAATTAAAAATTTAAAAAAAAAAGATGGGAGGAATTATAGTGTGGTTCTAATTTGGGTCCATATGGAGGGGATTTGTACAAAGTGCAATGGGGACAAGCAGCAGCAGCATCTATGATGCCAGGAGGAAGTCAGGGAAGGTGTCACAGAAAAGACTGCATTTGTCCTGAGACTTAAAGGATAATTTCCTTTCAAATCTTTTGGTCAGATGGACGAATCTGGGGACAGTGTTATAGCCAGGATGAACAGCACAAACAGAGTTGAGGGTCAAGCAGGAGCCTTACTAACTCTGTATTATAAACTGGAAAACTATATAGAGATGAAGCTGTGCAACGGGGCAGAGACCTGTGTGCCCATTGAGGGAAGGCTAGTTTTTATTCTGGAAGCCACGGTTTGACTGGGGATCCACGGGTGATGTTTCAGGGAATCCATGAACCCAAGAAACTACGAAAATCTTTGTGGGCAAGGGCATTTCTTCTGGGAGGAGGTCCACAGCATTCATTAACTCTTAAAGAGGTCTGTACCTTAAAAAACATAAAAGTTATAGTCAATGGAGAATCTTTGAAGAGCGGAGGGACGTTATGAGCTCTATGGATCAGAAAGATCACTCTAGCAGCGATGCGGAAGACAGACTGGAAAGGGGGGGCACTCGCATTAGATGGCTACCTGGCTGCAGTGACAAAGACAGTCAGGGCCTCGACGGGGCACTTGGACGAAACGGAAACTGGACAGGAGAACCTGGGAAACAGAAACAATGGGACTTCCATCTAATCAGTACGTGATTAGATTTCAAGGTGTTGGAGAGGAAGGAAGACATGCCCCCACGACTGCCTTGGGCCCCAGCGAAAACTGTGCAGTTAGCTGAGCAGAGGTGGGTTTGGGTTTGGAAAGATCGGGGTGGGGATGATATAGTCATATCTGGATCTACTGAGTTTGAAGTTCTTGTGGGTCATCCATGTGGACCCAGGAGACCGTCTCGAGAAAATAGGTAAAATTAGAAGAGAAAGGGGCAAAGAATGGAACCCTGAGGGACACCAATGTTGAACGAATAAGGAGCAGCAAGAAGGAGAGGAGGAGAACCAGGACTCAGCAACATCTTAGAAGCCAAAGGGGACAGTTTCAAGAAGTGGGAACTTTGCCATAGGCGTCTGATAATTGATCTGAGATGAGAACTAGAAGGTTGGGCTTGCCAACGAGAGGTCACTGGATAGCACTGATGTCAAAACATACTTATTACATCACCAAGGCAAAGTCTAGACATCTAACTGATGGACTTGAAGGAATCAAAAGTGAAAAAATCTGTGAAGGGAGAGGCCTTCTCAGAAGCTTTAGGAAAAATGAAAAAATTCAATTTAAAAAAATCAGGACGAATATGAAACTACTGTTTATTTTCTAGACTTTCCCAAGGCCTATGGGATTCTCTTTTGGATACCTGGAGTTCTGGAGTATAAATCTGTAATCTTACGAAAGAAGGAAAAAATATTTTTCTGAACTATATAGGTTGGAAAGCTCTTTCCTGCTCCTGAGCTGAAGAAAGGTAAGGGAGAAAAGAATTAAAGGAAAACAAATCACTTCAAAGGGTTTAAGTGTAAAACAAACAATAGATGGTGGACAAGAAATATCCAAGTCTCTTGGGCAGAAGAAAAATCCCACAAGAAAAGAAGATTCTCTTTTTCCCTCCCTCTCCTTTTTACCATACCAACTTTCAGAGGTCATCCTCCCTGCCTCAGAAATGGATATCTGAGCGTTTCCTAGAAATCAAGTTTTACGACCCCTAGGTGCCTCTGTACCCTTAGTTCCCTAGAAGTCACAGACTGGGCTGTATAGATTATACTAGAAAGTCCCAGTAATGCTTTGGGCTCACCTACTTAACGTCACCAGCCTGTTCTGGTCCCAGGCCAGTCCTTGGCTGTTCCATGTTGCCCTAAATAACCCTCCATGACCAGTTGTCTGCCTTATGAGAAGCAAGACGAAGGATAAGATTACAGGCACCACCCAGGGGTACTCTGGGCACAGCCACGAGGGACTCTGGAGAGCATCAGAAGCACGTACTTTGGAGTCTCCAATTACAGCCTGTTGGGAAGATGGGGATGGGTCTACGGCATGAGATAGGAGAGAACAAATAAATGACTTGGTCACTATCTTTTTGCTAAAATTTTTCTTTCTACCTTAATTGAACTTTGAATAAGGAAAAAAAAAAGGACATGAGGAGCAAATGTTTGTTAGATATAATTATACTTTCTGACGGCTACGTAATTAAAAGTGTAAATCCTAGAACAGCTATGCAGAGGGAATAGAATCCTATTCCAATGAACCTTTAAAAATAGGATAAATATGCTTTTGGAATAGACTGCCTGTCTGAGGACAGAGGGATAGAGCAGGTGACTGAAGTCCTTTCCAGCAGAATATGCCCATTTCATTAGGCCAAATGTAGTGTGGTTTCAGGAGGATTGGGACCACTTCTGGGCTGGAAAGGGGGTTAGGACCTGGCATCTAATCAGCCCAGTTTCTGAGTTCAGGATGTCTGACTCTTGGCCACTCTTCTATTTTAAGACGCTATTAGCCTTGCTAGTGGTAAAGAACCTGGCTGCCAATGCAGGAGATCTAAGAGACGTGGGTTTGATCCCTGGATTGGGAAGATCCCCTGGAGAAGGGCAAGGCAACCCACTCCAGTATTCTTGCCTGGACAATCCCATGGACAGAGGAGCCTGGCGGGCTACAGTCCATAGAGTCACAAAGAGCCGGATGCATCTGAAGCAACTCAGCAGCAGCAACCTTGCTAAGGTCAGAGAACAACAGAGCTGAGGCTCCTCTAGATCTTATAGAGCTGACCTCTCTTTGCCATGTGGCCTACAGCCTCTAGGGAAAAACCTTCCTGTGCCTCTCCTTGGGAGAACAAGGGCCCCACAAACCTATCTCCAGGCATTTTAGCTGTTATAATTAAACGTTTGAGCAATTATAATGAAACATTTGTTCAAAATGTTTCACTTGGGACCTTTCAGTTGGGAGCTCTCAAATCTACTTTGAGTTTGCTGTTTCGCTTCCTTCCTCCCAACAATTCTATCCTACCACTCTCAGTCCCTACTGACATGCACCTGTGATGTTATATGGCTTTGCAGTGGGATGCATCCCTGGGTACACTGTGCCTATCTCTAGAATGAAGGTCTCTCTGCTCAGATCAGAAGCTGTAAGGGCTCTGCTGCTCTTGGACCCATGTTAAATCCTAGACTTCTTTTTTTTAAACCTCCTTCCCTCTCCAGAAAGCTCTGCTTCTTCATAAATTCATAACTCTGTGGACCTCATCTGGATTTTTAGTGGGCTCTTTCTTCCCCTAATCTGACAATCCAATTCCACAGGCCATCCTACCAAGGTTTTAGGACCAACACTCAGTTTATGTTGAGGAACTCAGTACTGATGTGAGATTCTTTCCGGGAGAGGAGAGAGAAGCAACAGAAACCAGGTCTGTGTTCCTAATCTGGCTACTATTCCTAAACTCAGGCCTCTTGCCTCCTTCCTCTGTTTTCCTGTTCATAACAGATATCACAATCATAATTAAACATTAGTTTAAAATATACTTAAAGTCTAGCTTTACTAGTATACTAGTTAGAAGAGTCGTAAGAACAAAGACGACGGGTGAACCTTCCACTGATGAAGGCGTAGCATCTCCCATCCTGTCTGGCACACGGCAGATACTCAACAATTCACTTTTTATTGAATTGGTGATGCATTTACTGCCTCATGCACTGATTTATGCACTTTACTTGAATGAAGAGTTCAGTTTCTCGAAATCTATCTTTTCCATGAAGCCTTCCCTGGTTAGTCCAACCAAGGCCTACCATTTCAATACATAAGTGGATTCTATCCTAAGAATAAGGATAGAGTGGGCTAAGTGGGCTAAGACACACTTGATTATTGTTATTTATGTTATTATGTTATTTATTAAGAATTTTAATAACATATGACATCTCTCCTCATTAAATTACAGTTCCTAAAGGAAATCAGCTTTTCCACAACACACAAGACAGGGTTCTATACAAAGTGGGTGTTTAAAAACCCGAGGGAAGAGCGGTGCAGAGGGAAGGGGAGGCCAGCTGAGATCCCCTTCGTTCTCTTCATCTTTCCATATACCTGACAGTTCTGACTCCCAAGTCTCCTGGACCCAAGCCAGAGGGCTTTGCTTTCTTCTGCCTGCCGCCCCACCAACCCACCCTCCACACCCTTTGGCATGTACTGATTAATTGCTGCCGTCCCTGTTTGTTTAAGGGTTAAAGGAATGGAAGAGCAGGAGAGGTTAGAGAAAACGGCAGAATGACGCAGCCGTGCGCCTAGTGGAAGGAAACGTGCTGGAAGAGCGAGGCACCTGGCCTGGTCCACGCAGGAGCCCTGACCCCAGAGTCGGCTCCTGAAGATTTGCTAGAGCCCATCACACACCAGCTCCAAATCCCCTCCTCTTCCCAACATTTCCAGTGTACTTGAAGTGAATCCACCTACTGCCTTCTCAACAATTTTATCTCTTTTTAGTCTCCTTTCCAATCCTGCTTGAGAAAACACCAGTTTTCTGAGTACCAAAGGGCCCAAATTGTCCCAAATCTTCAGAGAAACTTGGAAAGAAGCTTTATGAAGACCTAAGTAAGTTTAGGGGAGAATGGATACATGCATATATATGGCTGGGTCCCTCTGTTCCCTGCCCAAAACTATCACAACATTGTGAACTGGCTGTAACCCAATATAAAAGTTAAAAAAAAAAAAAAAAGAGCAACTGAAATTCAGAAGCACTTGTGGACTTAGACCTAACAGAGATTTTGGGGGAAGCCCCAGGTCCCTGTGTAAATGTACAGCAGGAGGATCTTAAGGAGGATAGTTCTGTTCTACAGGCTAAGGCTAAGGGAGTCGGGAAATTTAAGGGGGCCTCCCAACTGTGGTTTTTGTGGGTTTTGGAGGGCCTCCCAGCCAGGCCCTCTCCCCACGCTGGGCCCTCTTCCTTACCTTGGGCATCGCCACCAGAGGTTAACACGGCGATGGCTTTGCCGATTCCCAGGGTTTTGGCTTCATGATGCTCATGGGTCATGATCCACTCTAGAATTCAAAAGGATGGCCAGTTAGGATACAGTGGGATCAAGACTCCTACGAGCTTGGAAGATGACTCTGTTAGACTGGCTAGAGCCACCTCAGTCAGGCTGTCCCACTATATTGAGTCTGAGGTTTGCAGCCTGGGATCTTTGGACTTCTTTCAGAAAAGAACCACACCCTCACAGAATGACAGGCTGAAATGTCACAGAAATCAAGCCGAAGACCGCAAAAGTCCTGGCTAATCCCTCCCACCCCAACTGGAGCCTATTTGGAGAAGAAGCTAAGGTCAAGGAGAAGGGTGGGTGACCAAACAGAAATGAGAAAGGAGAAAAGTTAAGGTAGCCTCACAGAGTCCTCCCTTTTAATGAAGGGAGGGCCACTGCAGAGGCTTAGGGCACTGCGAACCAGCAAAGCAGAAGCAGGAAAACAAGCGCAGGCTGGGTTTTGGTTAAGATTTGAGTTGGGTGTTATGGAAATGGGCTAAGTTGGAACAGGAGTTCCAGGTTATACAGGCACATTGGAGCTTGGGTAAAATAATGGTTCAGGCTTAGGAATGGTGAGGGACTTTCTCTGGCTTTTCCCATCCCTCTCAGGGTCTCTGCCTCCTATGTATCTCTTGATCCTTTATCTTCAGGCCTTGCCCCTCCACTAAACACTACCAAATGGGAAGAGTAACACAAAATCACTGCCACATAGACATGAATATGTACACATGACATGTGAACACCTTCATATTTTTCTCTTTAGGACTTATCTCTCTCAAAGGAAAATACAAGACATACTTTTGCATCCATCAAAATGCCAACTGAATCATCACTTTCCCAGTTATCCAAGCTAACCACAGTTATTTTTAAAATTTATCTCCTCTTTAAACAGTTACCAAACCCTATTATTCTCCTTGTTATTATCTTCCTTTATGCTTCTTTTCTGTCCTCATGGCCTCTTTCCATCTGAATTGTTTTCTTCAATAGCTGGTCTCCCTCTGCTTGTGCTTCCCTTCTCCACTCTATTTCAGACACCAAATAAACCTCCAAGGGAAGGTCATAGGCCTCTGAGGCCTCAGTGGAGAGAGGATTCATTCACACAATCAGTAGCTGATGACCTTTAAGTGCAGCTCATGTTTCAGATGTGAACCCTGGGGCAATCAGGGTAGCTGCTGATAAAGACACAGGTCACATCCACGTATAAATCCATACACATGTCAAGAAAATACATGCAATGAGACACTCATGAAGAAAACATACACAAACATACATAGTGTTGTTAACAAACACAGTTTCACAGATATGCTGCATATAATCAGTAATGACAGATAAACCCAAACTTCTTGGGTTGCATTCAAAGCTTCCATGACCTAACTCTTGCCTGGAACTCCAAACTTGGCTCCTGCAAATTTTCTGCTCCATTAACATCTAAACATCACTTTGTTCCTCCCCACTTCTGTGCCTGTGCACGTTGCACCACTTGTGTGGAAGGCTACCCTGGCTCTTTCCACAGATCGATATCCTTTTCCATTATTTAAGGCCTGTCCTAGTCATATCCCTGTTAAACCTATTAAGCCTTCACTGATTACCATGGGTCAAGGAGTACTTCTGAACCTCCTCAAATCACATAGTGTTTCTGAAACCAGATCACTCACTTAGCACTGAATTATTGCTTTATGTGATATTTTAGTTGCTTCTTATGGGTTGAAAAGGTTAGGCTAAATAAGGAGTCAGCAAACTACAGCCCAGGAGCCAAGTTGAATCCTTCCAATGTCTTTGTAAGGCAGCAAACTAAGAAAAGTTTTTACATTTTGAGTGGTCGAAAAAGCAGTTTCATGACATACGAAAATTATATGAAAATTCAGATTGCAGTGCTCATACCACTCACATTCTTTTGATAATTATCTATGGCTGCTTTTGTGGTACAAGAGCAGAGTAGATTATTGCGACAGAGACCCTACAACATTTACTCTCTGGCCTTCAAAAGAAAAAGTTTGCAGATACCTGGGCTAAAGATTGCTAACGTCATTTTCCCTAACTAAACTGAAAACTCCTGGGGGGTGGGGGGATCATTTTCATTTTTTTAAGCTTCCCACAGCCTACCGAAGCCTATGCACATAACAACAGACGTTCAGTAAAGCATCAGTGAACTGACAACAGGAGAGGCACACAAATATAGAAAAAAATTTAAATACGCTTGGATACTTCTAACACATACAGATACAAACAGGACTTTAGAAAGCAGAGCAACAAACAGTTGAGAGGAATACAAACAAGAACAGACACTCTCCTATTTAATGAGTGTTCATGTGCAAATTTCTGCAGTTCTCAAGAGAAGAAAGCCTAAGTGGTTGCTGCAAATAGGGAGGCAAAATTTTGGAAAGAAAAGAACAAAACGTTTGAGTACTGTGCCAATGCCTTTTCCCTGAGTTTTCCTCTGCTTATTCACTCTGGGAGCTCATCCCTGATAGAAATCCATACAGGGATCTTCCACCCACAGAGGCTTCAGTGACGGAGAGAATGCATCATAAATGGGGGGAAGGTTGGGAGTGCTGACCTGCAAAAAAAAAAACAGCTCAAATTCTGCTGCTGCATCTCTAAAATTGTTATAGAGGCACAAGACACAGATATACAAGCAGAGTCATAAATGGATCAACAGTGACACACATGTAGAACAGACATGTTAAAACCTAGATATAAAATCACAGGTGCGCAGGGAAGCCCGAGGGAGGTAGAAATACAGGCGAGGCAGCATCGAGGTGCACTGACTTGAACTGGATGAGTGCCAGGGTAGGAGTCGGGCTGCCCAGGGCCACTAGGTCGGAGCGCCACCCACCCATCCTTGATTCCCAGGCAGAGAGGCAGGGTGTGCACGCGAGGGAGACGAGCCGAGGGGCTAGGATTCGTCGCCCATCCCCCCTCAGCTCCTCCTTCCGATGCCGCACCACCTCTCCTTTCCCTGTCTGCTCCCTTCTGTTCTCCCGCCGCCAGCTCCCAGCACGTTCATTCCCACCTCGCTCGCTCTCGAATATCCTCCTCGCTCTTTACCCAAGGGCCCCTCTTGCCTTAGAGTTTGAGCTCTCCTCCGCCTGGGCTTCTTTGCAGATTGTCCTTGGGGAAAGCGGGAGGGGAGCTTGGCGAACACTGGGAGGAGCCAGGTGGAGGCAGCCGGGGAGGGGGAAGAGGAGACGCTTTTCAACCTCCACTAAGCTGATGCCGGCCGCGAGGCTCCTCCCGCTTCTGCTCGCCTTTCTCCTCCCCTCCCCCCTCCCCCTAAGAACACAGCACAAACGCGACAGCAGCTTAGTTTCTCCGCTCCTCGGAGGGTTCCCGCATCCAGCTCGGGAGGCATCAACTCCGGTACACAGCAGGAACCAGATTTTATTTAGTTGCTCCCCTTGTTGTCCTCAGAGAGTTTTCCTAGCCGGGGCTTTTCTGCATTCAAACATCCTCCGCAACTGAAAATAAGCCTCCCTCTCGGGTCCTGTCGACTGTCTTCCACCTCTGTCAGTTTGTTAAGTGTTAGTCGCCCAGTCGCGTCCGACTCTTTGCGACCCCATAGACTGTAGCCTCTGTCCATGAACTTCTCCAGGCAAGAATACTGGAGTGGGTTGCCATTTCCTCCAGGGGATCTTCCCGACCCAGGAATTGAACCCTCGTCTCCTGCATTGCAGTCAGATTCATTACCGTCTGAGCCGCCAGGGAAGACTTCTGTCACTTTAAACAAACATTTATTGGAAGTCCGTGTGCCAAGTTTTGTATTAGGTTCTGAGAGATAAAGATAAGTGAAACAGAATCCCTGCCCTTGAGGAACTGGTATTGAAATTTTCTATGTAGTTGTTCAGTCGCTCAGTCGGGTTTGACTCTGCGACGCCATGGACCGCAGCGCGCGTCCTTCACTATCTCCCGGAGTTTCCTCAAACTCATGAGGGATGTCAAAAACCCCTTTTGCATTTACATACCTCTCTCAGAGAAAACACAGGGAAGCTAGCGAGGAATGAGAGTTGTTTTCGTTGTTTAGTCGCTAAAATAAGAGGCAAGTACCCTGCCTTGATAGCCTCATTCTCAAGCCTGCAGTAGAAGGGGATGCAGGATTCTGAGGAGGAGGCAATCAGATCTGTTGGGCTACAAAGCAAGAAGAATCCATCCTGGGAACATGGATCAAGTACTACTTGAGCAAGAGGTGCATCCTTTTACCCAGGTCTTCTTTACTCTTTCCACTGCCCCACCCATGCCTTGTTTCAACCCCTCTCCACAGCCATCTCTCACCTTCTCGCTGTTTTAACCGCCCCTCCTCTTGCTTACTTTTGTTTATGCACCTGCACATACTGCAAACAATGACAATGCACGTGACTAGGAGATAAAAACATACGACTGCACAAAATTAACTTTTTGCAAATGCTGCCATCAAAAAAGTGAGGAGACAACCCACAGAATGGGAGAAAATACTTGCAAATCACATATCTGATAAAGGACCAGGTATTGAGAATATATAATGCTTGCAACCCAACCATAAAAAGATAATAAACCAATTTAAAAATGGGCAAAAGATCTTAACAGATGCCTCACGTGACAAAGATGACAGATGGATGGCAAATAAGCATATGAAATGGTGCTCAAAATCATGTCATTAGGCACTGCAAATTAAAACAGAGACCACTACCATCTATTAGAATGAAAACTTGACAGTACCAGATACTGAGAAGAATGTGAAGCAACAAGAACTCTTTGTTGATAAAAATGTAAAATGGTATAGTCACTTTTAAAGATACTTTGGCAGTTTCTTACAAAGCTAAATATAGCATTACCATATGATCCAGCAATCATATTCTGAGATATTTATCTAAGTGAGTTGAAAACTGTACCTATACAAAACCCCACATATAAATGTTTAATAGCAACATTGTTCAAAATTGCCAGGAACTGGAAGCAACCAAAATGTCCCTCCAAAGGTGAATGGATAAACAAAATGTGGTCCATCCATTGGATATTGCAATAAAACAAAATGACCTACAAAACCAAGAAAAAGAACATGGAGGAATCTTAAAACATACTGCTTAGTGAAAGAAACTAGTCTGAAAATACTACATACTGTGTGATTCCAACTATATGACATTCTGGAAAAGGTGAAACTATAAAGACAGCGAAAAGATCAGTGGTTGCCAAGGGTTCAGAGTAGAGATGGAGCAATTGATAGGCGAAACACAAGGGATTTTTATGGCAGTGAAACTATTCTGTATGATGCTGTAATGGAGGATACATGACATTATACATTTGTCAAAAGTTATAGAATCATAAAACACAAAGTGTAAAACCTAATGTCAAGTAAGGACCTTAGTCAATAATAATGTACCAATACTGGTTCATCTATTGTAACAAATGTACCACACCAATGCAGGATGTTAATAATAGTGGAAACTGAGCAGAAAACAGCCAGGATATATGGAAACTGCAATCTGCTCAATTTTCTGTATGTCTAAAACTTCTCTAACAAAGTCTATTAATTTCAAAAAATATATTCTGTTCAATGAAACATCAAATAAAGCTGTGATAGTAACAAAGAAAAGTGGGCAAGCATTTGAAAAGACATATATCTAAAGAAAATATACAAATAACCAGTAAGTGCATGAAAAGATCCTTTCTTTTTGGGAAGGTTATTAATTATTAATTCCATTTCTTTAATACAGACCTATTCAAATCATCTATTTCTCGTGTGAATGTTGGCAGATTGTATCTTTCAAGGGATTGGTCCATTTGACCTAGGTTACCAAATTTGTGGGCACAGAGTTGTTCGCAGTATTCCTTTATCATCCTTTTAATTTTCACGGGATCTGTAGCAATGTCCCCTCTTTCATTTTGGGCATTAGTAATTTGTGTTCTCTCTTTTTTTTCTTAGTTAACCTATCCAGAGATTTATTAACTTTACTCACCTTTTTAAAAAACTAGCTTTTAGTTTTATTAATTTTGTCTATTTTTTGTCTTAAATTTTACTGATTTCTGTTCTTTTTTTTTTTTTTTTGGTCTGAGCACTTTGGATTTAATTTGTTCTTCAACTAGTTTCCTAAGATGGAAACTTAGGAAACTATAAAAGATTTAGATCACCTGCTTTTCTGATATATCCACTCAATGTTATACATTTCCTTCTAAGCACTGCTTTCTCTGCATCTGACAAATTTTAATAAATTGTGCTTTTAATTTTATTTAGTTTAAAATATATTTAAATTTATCTTGGGATTTCTTCTTTGACTAAAGTGTTACTTAGATTTGTGTTGTTTAACCTCTAAGTATTGGGGCATTTTCCAGTTCTCTTTCTGTTACTGATTTCTAGTTTAATTCCACTGTGATCTGAGAGCAGCAATTATATAATTTCTCTTCTTTTAAATTAGTTAAGATGTTTTTTATAGCCCAGAATGTGGTATGTCATGATGAATATGTTATCATGTATGTATGAATGAATGCATGGGTGAATCAAGTCACCTTGAGAAAAATGTATATTTAGCTATTGTTGGACAAATTGCTGAAATCAGTATCATTCAGTTCACTGATGGCGTTGAGATCACTGATGTCCATATTTTCTGTATGCTTTATCTGTCCACTTCTGAGAGAAAGATGTTGAAGTCTCCAATTGTGATAGTTAATTCATCTATTTCTCCTTTTAGTTCTATCAGTCTTTGCCTCGCATAGTTTGATGTTGTGTTGTAAGGCACATACACATTAAGAATTGTATCTTCTTGGAGAATTGACCCCTTTATAATTAGGTAATGCCCATCTTCATCCCTGTTAACTTTTCTTTGAACTCTGCCATGTCTAAAATTAATACAACCACCCCCTGCTTTCTTTTGATTAGTGCAAGCATGGGATATTCTTCTCATCCACTTACTTTTATCTATAAATAGCTTTATATTTAAAGTGGGTTTTTTGTGGACAACACATAGTTGGGTCATGTTTTCAGATCAACTTTTGACAATATGTCTTTCAATGGTACATTTAGACCACTGACATTCAAAATGAGTACTGGATTAATATATACCATCTTCATTACAATTTTCTATTTGTTGTCCTTGTTTTTTGTTTCTATTTTATCTTCCACTCTTTTTCTGCCTTTTGTGATTTTAACTGAGTATTTTATGTGACTCTATTTTTCCTACCTTTCTTAGCATAGCAGTAATATCTTTTTACTTTTTTTTTTAGTGGTTGCCCTAGAGTTTGCAACATACATTTGCAATTAATTCTAGCCCACTTTCAAATAACACTATGTCATTTCACATGTCATATGAATACCTATAACAATAAAATAAGTCTAATTCCTTCCTCCCATCCCTTGTATCATTTCTGTCATTTATTTCACTTATATATAAACATAAATAAGCATATATATGATAAACACATGGGTACATGCATGCTAAGTCACTTCAGTTGTGTCCAACTCTTTGCAACCTCATGGACTGTAGCCTCCCAGGCTCCTCTATCCATGGGATTCCCCAAGCAAGAGTACTGGAGTGGGTTGCCATGCCCTTCTCCAGGGGATCTTCCCAACCCAGGGACTGTCCCTTATGTCTCCTGCATTGGCAGACAGGTTCTTTACCACTAGCGCCACCTGGGAAGCGCATGATAAACACATAAGCATACATAAGTGAATATATTGTGGCTATTATTTTGAACAAATTGCTGTTAGATCCATTAAGAAAAATGAAAGGTTTTGTTCTATCTTCACTTATTCCTTCTTTGACGCTCTTCTTTCTTTAAACAGATCTGAGTTTCTGACCTATATTATTTTTCTTCTCTCTGAAGAACTGCTTTTAACATTTCTGGCAAGGCAGGTCTACTGGCAAAAAAAAATTCCCTCCATTTGGTTTTACTGCTGCTGTTGTTCAATCACTCAGTCATGTCAGTCATGACTGTAATGTCAGTCATGTCTGACTCTGCAACCTCATGGACTACAGCACACCAGGCTTCTCTGTCCTTCACCATCTCCCAGAGCTTGCTCAAACTCATGTCCATTGAGTTGATGATGCTATCCAATCATCTCATCCCCTTAAAGTCTTTACTTCTCCTTTACTTTAAAAAAATTAATTTAACTGGAGGCTAATTACAATATTGCNGGGCTCAATAAATATATTTAGTGTAAAATTCATAAATATTCTATGTGCTTTTATGACTCAGAACAAGCAGTCTGTTTTCTCATTTGTGACATTTCCACTTTCTTTTGGGCTTCCCTTGTGGCTCAGGTGGTAAAGAATCTACCTGCAGTGTGGAAGACCTGAGTTCCATCCTTGGGTTGGGAAGATCCCCTGGAGAAGGGAAATGCTACCCACTCTAGTATTCTGGCCTGAAGAATTCCATGGGCTGTATAGTCCATGGGGTTGCAAAGAGTTGGACATGACTGAGCAACTTTCACTTTCACTTCCATTTTCTTTTATGGGTAATTTTTCAATAAGTAATCAATCCCAGTTGGTGGTCTTCAATTTGTTGTCTTCAAAAAGTCACTTAGATTCTTTCATGTTTTATCTTTCTTGGGGTATAAATGACATAAGAATGTATATATTTAGTATATATGCTATATATAACTTCTGTTGTCCATTTTCCTTCATTTAAAAAAATGAGGTCTTTAAAATATAAAAACGATTCCTTGCTTCTTGGAAGTGCAAAAAAGTCTACCTGTCATATTTAGTCTTAGACTAAAAAGAAAGTCATTTGAAAATTTGTTTGTTTTGATTAAAATTATTATATATTTGGTCTTCTCTTTCATTACATACCCAACTGAAATATTTCCTATCCTTGTCACTGACTGAATACCTTGTTTTCCTCCACTGCTGAATTACAAGGCATTTGCCTTAGAGGCTTCATGTAAATGGTTACTTGGAGTTTCACNATTAAAATTATTATATATTTGGTCTTCTCTTTCATTACATACCCAACTGAAATATTTCCTATCCTTGTCACTGACTGAATACCTTGTTTTCCTCCACTGCTGAATTACAAGGCATTTGCCTTAGAGGCTTCATGTAAATGGTTACTTGGAGTTTCACTTGGTTGCTTAAAAAAAAAATTCCTTCCTAATCAATAGATGGGAAAACAGTGGAAACAGTGGCTGACTTTATTTTTCAGGGCTCCCAAATCACTGCAGATGGTGATTGCAGCCATGAAATTAAAAGATGCTTACTCCTTGGAAGAGAAGTTATGACCAACCTAGACAACATATTAAAAAGCAGAGACATTATTTTGCCAACAAAGGTTTGTCTAGTCAAGGCTATTGCTTTTCCAGTGGTCATGTATGGATGTGAGAGTTTGGCTATAAAGAAAGCTGAGCACCGAAGAATTGATGCCTTTGAACTGTGGTGTTGGAGAAGAGAAGACTCTTGAGAGTCCCTTGGACTGCAAAGAGATCCAACCAGTCCATCCTAAAGGAGATAAGTCCTNCTAGAATAAAATTAGCAGTTCTTATTGACTTATCAGATGTCCAATTAATGTTCAGATTTCCCTGATTATCTCATAAATGCTTAAAGATTTTTTTAAACAGTTGGTTTATTCAGGTCAGGATTCTAGACAAGGTTGGCACATTACATGTGAATGATCTCTGTGAAGTTACTTTTAATTTGTAGGTTCCCCCTTCCTTTTTTTCCCCATTGTAAGTTATTTGAACAAGCTAGGTCATTTGTCTGGTGGAATTTTCACATCGTGGAATAAAGGGGAAAAATTGCATTGATTTATCATTTCAAAATGATGAGTATATGCTACCTACATCCTTCTGAATGTAGTTAATATTCTTTCTGATGCTCGGATTGTTTGGCAAATGTTATCTTTTCCTAGCTGTTCCTGAATCCTTTGACATAGCTCTAGTTGTTATGAGAGCTTCTTTCCCTTTGCTCTGGTGTGATGAGCTGTTTTAGGTTCATTTTGTGTTTCTGCCCCAGAAATTAACTCTTTCGCCAAGGAATCCTGGCAGATAAACCAGTTCTTTTGGGTGCTATGACTGAGGAGTCATAGATTCCCTGAAGCTTATCCAAGGGCCTGTCAGCAGTGGATGACATGTATCGTTGTACATTCTTCTGTCCTATAGACCAGGGGCTCACCGCTTGCAGGATTGGTTTCATCGTTAGTTCTCAGGGTCTTCCATGGGGTCTTCCATGGGAACACATGGCTGTTGTTGGTGTCTGTAACTTTAGATGAGAAAAATTAACTTCTTTTACAGTAGGAAGCCCAGCAGTTGCAATAATTTAGAAAGATGCCTTTGCCAAACTTTATGGCAAGGCAGAAAGCAATGGAAATAGATGTTAAATTCTTATCATTCATGTTTGTTCTTTTTATCTTTAGGATGAATCTCTTACATCAGGTGTCACGTGTCTGGAGAACAGATGGGTTGAGCAGCTGTGGTTATAAATTACTCTCTGTGAATTACAATCCTTTATATGTCAACATCACAGTGGATTTCTGGTCTGATCCATGACCCTGGCTCTTCTGGTGACATTTGGAGGGACTGAATATTTGATTGCAGTAATCTAGAGACTTCCCCTAGTAGCACATGTTAAGAACTTGTTGTGGCCGATCTTTGAGCTGATTTCCCACTTTGGTATTTTCTTAGCAGAGTTCCTGGTGATGTGGAATGTAAAACAATTGTAGAAGACAGCTTTCTTAGTTGTTTTGATCATGAAGGTTAACTATGGTACTGTAGATAACTTGGGACTAAGTATGAAAGGACCACTCAAAAGATACCATGAAGGCTACTTGAGAACTCTGATTGGAGAAGATTTATTTCTGTTTGAGTGATACATATTTTCTGGAATGAAAAAGGCCATAGGAAATAAGATGCTGAATGTTCCAGAGAATCGGAATTCTTCTCGTCCCAGGGGGAAAGGGTTGAAGATAAGTTTCTGTTACTCATTTATCCTGCGTGGTTGTCTGTGAAGAGGCGGGTCCCACGTGAGAGGAAGGCTGAAGAAGAGGAGAGAAAGGTGAAGAATCAAGATGCCGTGAACTTGGGGCTGAAGAGGTGGCCGAAGGACCACGTCAGGCAGAGGGCGGCTGTGGCTGTGGCCCTGCGTCCGGTGTCCCCTGCCCAGGCACCCCTTCCAGTCCCAGCGCAGCAGAGAACACATTTTATCTACTAGTTTTTAGGGCATTTTTGTAAAATCATTTTGTACATGTAGGGTATGATGTAGCAGTTTACAAATTGCATATTAACTGATAATACATTGGAAATACCTCTGTAGTAAAATATGAAGAAGCTTTGGTTGTTCATTCTTGTTTTTTTTTTTANTGTTTGGGCTCAGATCTGTATCAGTTCATCACTAATGACCAGTTCACGGACTGCCCATTTTCCAGAATTCAGAGGAGATGACGAGGTGATGGGAGGTGATGAGGCTTACTGGAAACTTCGGTTACTACTTTGATTCTATGTTTGTGAGCCCAAGTATGTACATTGTTTGAACTACAGTTTTCTCATCTGCAATAAAACAAGAAAAAGAACATTATCTATTTCCAAATGCTGTCTTAAAAGTGAGTGAGTTGACTCATTGGAAAAGACTCTGATGCTGGGAGGGATTGGGGGCAGGAGGAGAAAGGGACGACAGAGGATGAGATGGCTGGATGGCATCACTGACTCGATGGATGTGAGTTTGAGTGAACTCCAGGAGCTGGTGATGGACAGGGAGGCCTGGCATGCTGCGATTCATGGAGTCACAAAGAGTCGGACTGAACTGAAAGGAATCATAATATATGTATGACCTTTTAGTTGACCTTTTATAAGTTAGGAGGTCATCAGTGTATTAATATTATTGAAATGGTGAATTCCTTAGCCAAGATTATTGAGCAGGCCAATCAAGGGATTTCCCAGGTGGCAGAGTGGTAAAGAATCCGCCTGCCAATGCCGGAGATACAAGAGACATGGGTTCAATCCCAGGGTCAGGAAGATCCCCTGGAGGAGGAAGTAGCACCCACTCCAGTATCATCACCTGGACAACTCCATGGACAGAGGAGCTGGCAGGCTACAGTCCCTGGGGCTTCGAAGAGTTGGACACAACTGAGTGACTGAGCAAGCTGTTTTATAGTGAGTATGCACTTTGATTAATGTTATCGTTGAGAAAAGATAGACATTCAAAAATTTCTGATTCATTGTAGGTGTTTAGATAAGCTTAGCTGACCTTTTCCCAAACCTTGACAATTAGTGGCTGAAACGGGATATCCCCATGAGAACACACAGTGTCCCTTGCTGCTCTGATGAGACAGACAAGAAACTCAACACCAAAGAAAACGCTGCAAAGGCAATTAAATTGGAGAGAGTGTCAGCCCAGCATGCAATCAAACGGACATAAAAATCTCGGTAACAAGTGGTACTTCGTTGGCCGTGAATCCCTGTGTTTTTACCGGGGAAAGTGCTGAATTGTTTTCAGCAGACACAGTCCATATTTCTCCAGAAGAAAGTTTCCTTCTGAACCGAGTCTTCCAAAGTCATCAGGCTGAGCAGTCTTCTCACACTCTGGACTATTCCAGCAGGTGTCATGGCTAAGCTAGAAAAGACATTTTTTTTTTAATCAAAGGATAATTGCTTTACAGAAGTTTGCTGTTTTCTGTCAAACCTCCACATGAGTCAGCCATAGGTATACAGATATTTGTCTGAGAAACACAAGTCATGCTTTTAAGAATGTGGTTGGGCCCTGCCACCAAAGGAAGGGTGGGATTCGGAACAGGAACGGAAAGTCTGTGGATGGACAGCAAAGAGAAGCTGAGAGGAGACTCACCAAGAGATGAAAGACAGTCTCTGACGATTCAAGAGGGCTGTCCTGTATCCCCTGGTAATTCTCAGGGATCTTCTCTCTGCTGCCTGCCCCCCCACACGAGGGCTTCCCAGGTGGCTCGGTGGTAAAGAATCCGCCTGCCAAAGCAGCAGCCTCAAAACGGGCGAGTGCGATCCCTGAATCGGGAAGATCCCCTGGAGGAGGAACTGGCAACCAGCTCTGGTATTCTTGCCTGGGAAATCCCATTGATGGAGGAGCCTGGCAGGCTACAGACCATGCGGTTGCAGAGTCAGGCACGACTTGGTGCGTGCGAGCCTCCTTTCATGGTAACAACACAAAATTGTTCCGGCCTAGAGAGACAGCGGCCCTGCCCTGCTTGCATAAGGCAGTGTTAGCTTTCGTTGGTTGTTTCTTTGATGTTTCCTTTTGAAAGGGTGATGCCATTTCATCATAAGACCAGGATGAAACTTCTGCTTATCTAATCACATCATACCAGTTTCTTGTCTAAGAAAGTTACACACCAAGTAGAGTGAGATGGCTTACAGAGTGTGTTTCATTTGTTGTGGTGTCATCAAGAGGTTAGATTAGTGTTGGTCGCTGAGTCACGTCCCACTCTTTGTGGCCGCATGGCCTGTAGTCCTCCATGCTCCTCTGTCCGTGGGATTCTTCAGACAAGATTACTGGAGTGGGTCGCCATTCCCTTCTCCAAGAGATCTTCCCAACCCACAGATCAAACCCAGGTCTCCTACATTGCAGGCAGAATTTTTTTTTACCATCTGGGCCACCAGGGAAGCCCAGATTGGAGACCCGGAAACCTCAGGTGTAAAACCCCTAGATGATGGGGGAGTTGTACGCCAAGAGAGAAAGGGTTTAGACGCATTGGCTTTAAAAAGCTACTGGGCAGGCCAGCATGATTTACTGGATGACTTTGATTTAGGATTCTAGAGCCCCAGAGAAACTGTCTCAGGAAGAAAATTAGAAGAGAAATAGGGTGTGGGTGTTGGAGGGTCATGCAGATGCTGGGAATCATTCGAGAACTTTGGAAGGGTGGTCCCTCCAGACCCGAGGGCGAGCTTCCTCTCAGGTTGCTGCTCTGTGCCCACTGACCCCCTGGCCACTCTGGAGAGCATCCCGAGGACTTTGGGATCAGTGTGTCCCCTGGTGCTAGGTAGCCCTTCCAGGGAAGGTCTACTGGAGCAGCCCCTCTGGCTTTCCCTGATTGGAGCCCCACCTCTGAAGGCTCCAGAACCACCCTCCCTGGATGCGGGCAGAGAGTTCCTATTGGGAAGTCTGGCCCTGAGGCAAACTCAAGGGTGCCAAGTGTTTCCTCACTGTGTTATCAGATTTCTGCATTTAGTGGAGATGATTCTGCCTGTTGTTGGGTTACAACAGCCTGAAGTCTAAAGTGCTCGTTGAACAGTACACACTGTTAGCAAGGAAGGAAATACTGCCCAGAAATAATTTAAAAGGAGCTGTCCTTATTATTGGATCTGCCAAAAGAAAGCAGGGGGAGGCGGGCGGATGGGAGATTAGAGAGACATGAACTTAAGTTGAGCTCAGGGCTTAGTACTTTTTAAATGTTTTAAGTGCTGATAACCCAGGGAAACACAAAACCACCCCGGGCTTTAAGATCTGGTCCTTAGTATTCCAAGCCTCAGATACTGCTCATAAGGCTCCTGCAGCCTGCCACAGAGGCACTACTGTTATCGTGACCCAGGGCATTTGCCAAGCTTTGTTTTCCATACCAAACATTGTCACCGATACGCTGACCCTAGATCCATTGTCTCCTGTGCTTGGGAAGAGATAACTGATAGAGTTCTCCTCTCCCAAGAACGATTCCTTGTTTGTCACCTCACACCACGAACTAAGTCATTTTCTCTGAATTTGTGATGAGGTTAAATTGATTAATTAGATTTAAAAGACATTGACATACATTTGACATTGAAGTCACTCAGTCGTGTTTGACTCTTTGCAACCCCATGGACTGTAGACTACCAGACTCCTCTGTCCATAGAATTTTCCAGGCAAGATTACTGGAGTGGTTTGCCATTGCCTTCTCCAGGAGATCTTCCTGACCCAGGGATTGAATCCAGGTCNTTCAGTCGTGTTCGACTCTTTGCAACCCCATGGACTGTAGACTACCAGACTCCTCTGTCCATAGAATTTTCCAGGCAAGATTACTGGAGTGGTTTGCCATTGCCTTCTCCAGGAGATCTTCCTGACCCAGGGATTGAATCCAGGTCTCCGGCATTGTAGGCAGACACTTAACCATCTGAGCCGCCAACTAGTATTCAAGTAGTCTTTAAGATGCACTCAAGGTGACTTTTATTCAACTAAAATGTAGTAGCTCTTAAAATTCAAGATTATGGATAGACAAATGTATCTCCACTAAATACTAGCCATGAATTTTTTTTTGAATTTTTTTAAATTATTTTTTAAATTTGACTTTACAATACTCTATTGGCTTTGCCATACATCGACCAGTCTATGTTTGATATAGCCATGAATTTTTAAAATAAATTTCTATATTTTAATGATTACTGTTTCACAAAAAAAGGACATGTTTAAATGTGCTGAGTAAGGTGGAGAGTAGGCTGGTATGAAATAACAGGGGGGTTGAGGTCCCTGGGTACTTTGAGTTTTTAAGGTTTCTCATATGATTGTCTGTTTCATCAACTGAAATATTCCCAGAAGGACGTTTAGTGATGCTGACTCTGGTTATTAGGGTGTCAAAGACTCTGGAGATCCAGTGACTTAGGAGAGATGGCAGAAGCCCAGGGGACCTTGATTCACAGGGAAGGTGTATTTTTCCTTGTCTTGCCCCAAACTTGATGTCTTAATGAACTGTGACTGCTCTTGGCCCCAAGTATTGATTTTCCCATCTCCTGCTTTTATCAGCCACCCTTTGGAAAATTGCTGCTGCAGGCCCCTGCTCCGGAAGCAGCCCACGTGACTCATCATCAGTGGGCTATCTTTCTCTCTCCCATTCGTTTTAACGAGAGGGATTCCAGCTTACTTCTGTCATTTCAGAGCCTAACAGTCTACTCCTGCCAGAAAGAGCTTCACGCAAGCATTACATGCAAACCATATGGAATACACATCTGACCGTTAATTTCAGAATCTTAAGACCGATTCTTACAGCTTTCCCTCTTAGTTCCTTCCCTATGGCTGTTACCCAGCAGGAGAAGCTCGAGCAGGTGAAAATCTATGTGTGTTAGTTGCTTAGTTGTGTCCAACTCTTTGTGACCCCGTGGACCATAGCCTGCCACACTCCTCTGTCCATGGAATTCTCCAGGCAAGAATACTGGAGTGGGTTGCCATTGCCTTCTTTCAGGGTACCTTCCCTACCCAGGGATTGAACCCATCTCCTGCACTGGCAGGCAGATTCTTTACCATCTGAGCCACCAGGGAAGTCCAGACAAAAATAGATGACCAAATATCTTATTTCTTGACACAGAATACAACCTTCCTAGGAAAGCATGCTTCCTCTTCATGCTTAGATATTAACAGTGACCAATTGTGCGGTGATGCATAATTACCCTGCGTTCTATTCTCTGTTGATCTGATTCTCTGCCTATGGGACAGAGGACATTTCACTTCCTGTTTGCTTTAGAGCCACAGGATCTTAGTGCAATAACAAGAAAAATGTCTAACAAGATAAATATCATTTTTGATCTGCTAACAGGATAATATAAGTTATATAATACCATAAAAACATAAAAATTGAGACAATCTGAGGAAATGCTTCTTGTTAATAGGAAATATCTGATTAATAGAAAAGCACTCAGGGGGGTGGAGAGAAGTTCTAATGCTCCGAACATTTCAAATTAGGTAAAAACCAGAAAAAATGAAGACTGGGCTTTGGTTTATATCTGTGTATCTCTTGGGTTTTTNGGTGGGGGGGGGGGGGGGGGGCGGTTCTCTCTTAACATTTAAAATATTTACTCCACTAGGTGGCACTAGTGGTAAAGAACCCGCCTGCCAATGCAGGAGACATAAAAGACACAGATTCAATCCCTGGGTTAGGAAGATTCCCTGAAGGAGGGCATGGCAACCCACTACAGTATTCTTGCCTGGACAATCCATGGACAGAGGAGCCTGGCAGGCTACAGCCCATGGTGTTGCAAGGAGTTGGACATGACTGAAGTGACTGAGCATGCGTGCCACTCTCTTATTTGTATGGTCTCTGTGGAGAAGTCAGATATAATTCTTATCTTTGTTCTTCTGTAAGTAAGGTGTTTCTTCCCCCTTTCAGGAATTTTATCTTCAATTTTCTGTAACTGAAAATGATATGCCTAGGCATAGGGGTGTTTTTGTTTGGCCTTTAGCTTGTTTGGTGCTCTATGAGCTTCCCAGGTATGTGATTTAATGTCTGACATTCGTTTGGGAAAATCCTCAGTCTTTGATGTTTCAAACAATTCTCCTCTTCCTTTCTTTTCTTTTGACATTCCCATTATGCATATGTTACATCTGTTGTAGTTGTACCACAGTCCTTCAATATTCTGTTGGGTTTTCTCCAGTCTTGCTTTCTTTGTTTTTCAGTTTTTGAGGATTATATTGATATATCCTCTGGCCCAGAAATCTTCCTTCAGCCATGCCCAGTCTACTTGGAAGTCCACCAAAGGCATTTTCCATTTCTGTTACAGGGGTTTTCATTTCTAGCATTTCTTTTTGTCTTTCTTTAAGATTTCCATCTCTCTGCTTATATTGCTTGGCTGGTCCTACTTGCCATCTACTGATATTTTAAGGCACATTAATCATGGGTGTTTAAAATTCCTGGTCTGATAATTCTAACATCCCTGCCGTGCTTGGTGCTGATGTTTGCTCTGTCTCTTCACACTGTTTTTTCCTTTTTATACGCCTTATAATTTTTTCCTTGGTAGCCAGACATGACATACTGGGAAAAACAAAGTGCTGTAAATAGGCCTTAATGATGTAGTGGTGAGGTGTTGGGGAGGGAAAGCATTCTATAGTCCTATGATTAGATTTCAGCCTTTTACTGTGCCTATGCCTCTGGACTACGAATTTCACAAGGGTTTCTCGGATTTTTTTTTCTCCCTGCCCCCCTTAGATGGAATAGGACAGCTAGAGTGGGCTGGAGTTCAGTATTACCCCTCCTCGGATCAGTTAGACCCTGATAACTTACTCTAGTAAGTTAGGCTTTGGTTAACTAGTTTCTCCTGAAGGCAGGCCTTGTTAAGAAGTACAAAGTGTTCTTGTAACAGGGAAGAACAAATCTGACTCCATATTAGATGTTTCTTTTACTTTTAACTTTTGTATTCTATTGCTTTTGCCACAAGTTACTCACTAAAGGGATGTTATCTATGGGCTTAAATTATACATAATGGCCCATCTCTGAAAACTCTGCCTCCCATGTAATAAATGTTACACCAATATACCTTTGTTTAGCTCACATGAAACCTCCTCACCAGGCCCACCTGTGAATGGTTACAGCAAGGAAGAAATTAATATATGTAGGAAACCGGAATTTACCCCCTTTTTACTGTAAAAGAAGGCAGAATTCTAACTAAGGGAAGATATTTTCTTGGGGACACTAATTCACCATCTTCTCAGTCTTCCGGCTTTCCAAGTAAAGCTCTTACTTCTTGCCACATCAACTCGCCTCCCAATTTATTGGCTTGTCTTGAGGAGAGAAATACAAGCTAAAACTCAGTAACACTCTAGTTTAGTTCAGAATGGCTCCTTTTCTCTTCCCCCTGCTGGAAGCCCAACCAGATTTTTCTCTGATACTTACTGTGCGAATCTGGCCCAACTCCTGGGAGTAAATCTCACAGTATTGTGAGGGCCCCCCTTTGACTGGATCCTCCTATAGTTTTTAACTCCCAGAGTTGTCTGCACTGAGTCTCCAGCAATTTGTCAATGACAGTTCAGGTTTTCCTACCCCTTCAGTGCTTCCCAAGGGTTCCACTCCTGGGTCTCTGCTCCAGTAAGCTGTGATGAACTGGATTCACTTGCTTGTCTCTCCAATTTTAGAGTTAGCAGTTTGCCCCATGTCCTCCCTGCTCTTATGGATTCAAGAAGAGTTACTGGCTTTTCAGTCTTTTTTTACTATTACTTGTTGTTAGCATGGAGTGTGACTTTCAAGCTCCTTGAACTGGAGCTGGGGAACTGGAATGGGGAACTGGTAGACAGAAATCCAAATTACACATTTTAAATGGATAAATTTTATAATATGTGATTTATATCTTGATAAATCTGCATTTAAAATTTGAAAAAAGGAGAAGCTGGAAGAGCTTCTGGGCTTTTTAATTCCAAAAAGGAATATAAAGGCTGAAATTTAAGTCAATCCACCCCTTCCTCTTTCCACCCACCACTAACTTCTACATCTTAATGTACAAGTTCTTAATGAATTACTGCATTACTGAGTCTACCTTACTTAGGTGAAGACAAGGAAATGTCATTTACTCCAGCCTTGTCCCCAGATTTTTGGTCCTTTGGATCCCTTTTTCTGTCCAGGGAGCAATCACCCCCATGAGGACCACTGAAAGAAACATCAAACTAGAAGGCACCTAGGGAAATTTCAGGTCAGCTGCAGGTGGGAGTCACAGAAAAGAATTTTCTCAGAAGCACTAGGCCTTGCCTATTGTCATCCTAGTGCAATCCCTAAAACTGAAGATGTTACTTTCTGAGAGCTAAGTCAGTAAAAAGCCAACACAATGTAGAACTAGCTAATGGAAGAAATACATCATATTAAGAAATGCCTATAAATGTCTTCCTGACAAGAATTTTGAGAAACCCCAATTTGTTATTAATTTATTCATATATTCAACAAATATTTATTGAGAACTCATTATGTGCCAGTCACTGTGCCAGGTACTGAGGTATAATAAGCTCTCATGAGGCTTATCATCTAGAGGGACTATCAAAGGTTCAAAGGAAGTTTATATTTCACTGGACCTGGGAGATAATTGAGAAATCAATAATTCAATCACAAATTGTAATATATCAAATTTTTATGACAAAAATATATTAACTGAGGACATGTGGAATATTAAAAAAAAAATGGGGCCTGGATAGTAAGACTCTAGTAGTATTTATATAGTACTGTTTGAGAGAACACCAGAGGAAATATATTCTAGCATTAGAGAGATGGATGATATGATAAAACCAAGATAGCTCCTTATAAATGGATTTCCCTTAAACTCCAAGACCACACATTTTATTTTTTCATAATTTTGTTTATCAAACAACTTTTAAATTTCAAATATAGTTTCTCAGGAACCTTAACAACTTGGCAGGGGCATGTTAGTGAGCTTTGGTTGACTAATGATTCAAAATTTGGACGTATAATTTGATGGTAGACTGATGACAGAAGAGAATTTTGAGATCTGGGAAATTCTTGAAAATACTTATATATCTTATACCTAATCCTCAGGCCTCTAATGGGGAGGCTGAGAAGCATCCTTCCGGGCAGGGTGCTGGTGTGTGGAGCTTATGGGTAAACGCAATATGGTAACTGAGGAAGAAGACCTTGAGAAAGGGGTCTAAACATTGTCTTACCTTAGGGTGCCTAAGGAAAGAGTAAGGAACAAAGTGCACAGCTTAGCAGAGGTAAGGACCAGGAGTCATAACACAAAGCAGCACGTTAGGCAGTCAGACAAGAGCTGGTGCCAAAACACATCTCAAAGCAACTAAACTAAGCCAGTAGCTGAATTTCCTTTCATCATAAGATTATTTTCATTGCTGGTACAGTTTAAGGGGGCTGGAAAGGACACTGTGGATCCCTCCTCCAGAGAACACTGAAATTTCCTGAGTTTGCACTCAAAAAGAACCTGGGGTTCTCAAACAAACTTCTCAAGGGGTGAAGGGTAAAGGATTATGTCCATCCTAATGACTTAAGGATAGGAATTAGTTAGGGTTCTGCTGGAAGTCTAGAATTTTTTCCATAATATAATCATCTTTTCTCAGTTGTTCAGATTGGTAGCTAGAATTCAGGCTTTAGAGAACTTGGCACAGAGTAACGGGAAAATAAGAGGTAAACCCATAAGAAGAAAGTCATTTGGACGTAGAAGCCCACGTGGTTAAAATCTACTAGTTTTTATACTGTGTCCTATCTAGTGGTGGTCTTCTTGTTTTCAGCACATCAGGTAAAGCTAATGTGCACAAAAGAGAACTATCTTATATGAGAGCTCCCCTTATATGTCATATCCTGGTATTAAGCAATGAAAGACATATTCTTTACACAGATCTTCAAAGTACAGGGAGGCATCCAGAAGGTCCTCTTAGACTTCTCAGAGCTCTGGGTATCAGACAGCTATTGGGGTGTTGGCATGAAGTCCAGGCAAACAGTAGGGGCAAAAAATCATAATTATTATAAAAGAAGGCATTCTAGGGGAGAGAAGTATAAGATGTTTAAAGAGAACTCTATAGTACCTAGACAGGAGGAGCACTTGAGTAAACCAGCTGAGGTATTCTAAAGTACCTTGGCTCATAGGCTCTATGCATTAACCCTGTTAAGTAATGGTAGGAAATGAAGAAATAGACAGCTTTGGAGAGGACCTTTCAAACTGGGATGAAACCAGACAGTACTGCAAGAAGTTGAGCAGTTCTTGAGGACAGATCGCTTGGACATTGATTACTAAAGGCCAGTATAGATTAAAGACAATAAAGAGGATGTTGTATGGCATACTCCTGAGTCCATTCACTTCCACTAGGATGGTGTCATGACTATGGAAAGGAAACATATCTATATTTAGACCACTGTGATGAGAAGATAGCTAGTGACAGTATACCAGGACACCTAGGAATGAGAAGTAGATATGTCAGTTATCTGGGTGTGGTTCTAGCCCTGGAGAACAGGAATCAGCATACTATAGGTTTCATGTGCTCAGTCAACAAATATTGAGTACCTGTTACATGTTAGACACCATTCTAGAGTCAAAGGGATCCAGGATTGGAAAAACAAATCCCATTTGTCCTTATGGAGCCTACATAAGAGTGAGGAAAGCAGATACTGAACAAATTAGTCAAGCAGTGATTCAGTAAAGCAGAGCAAAGAAGGGGAGCAACAAGGGTGCCATTTTAAGTAGGGTATTCTGGGAAAATCTTGCTGAAATGACATTCCAGGAAGAAGTCTGAATAAACAAGAGAGAAAACCATGCTGTCATTTGGATGGGGGAGAATAGCAAATGCAAAGGTTCTGAGGCTGGAAGAAGTTAGGAGTATCATACCAGAGGATCACCAAGATGTCCTTTGGTCTAGAACCAGAATTGAAATGAGCTACTATGATTTGGTGGATTCATACTGTGAAACATCTCTCTCTGGGTTAAAACAAGTATCTACCTGTTCCTCTCACTTCTACACAAGCCCTGGGTCTCATCTCCTCATTACCTGACTAACATGCTATTTGTCTGTTTTCCTCCACTAGAATGGAAGCTCCCTGAGGACAGACCCTGGGTGTAAGCAAAAAACCACTGTCTACACTGGAGCTTGAGTTGGAATAGAATGACTGCTAGACACACTGCAGCCTCTACTAGCAATGAGTATTAAAGTTTCTGACCCAGTGCACTAATTAAAGGTTCTCGGTTCCAGTCTAGCAGATTCAGCATCACCTGGATCCTTGTCAGAGATGAAAATTCTTGCACCCTACTTGGAATCTACTGAATCAGAAACTCTGGGGCTGAGGCACAGCATTGCTCTTTAACAATGCCTCTAAGTGATTCAGATGTGCAGTAAAGTTTGAGAACCAGTGTTCTAAGTTGTGGAGGTCTAGGAACACCAACAACTGAAGAATAAAGCTGCATGTCTCAAAGGCCTGGGTGGTTCCTCTGCAGTCATTTCTGTCAATGAGGATCAACTTCTTGAGAAATTTAGCTCAAGCAGAGGTCACAGGTAACAAGATGACCCCCACGACAGTTGAAGCACCACTTTCAAGTCTTGATAAGGACAGAGGTAAATGAAGTCTTTAGCTGAGGTATGAAGACTCAAGCTTGAACCAGACACACTTTTTCTTTCCTTAAAGTAGCAAATTTTGAGGGTTATCAAGGAAGAGATGACAAATAATCATTATACAAGACAATACTGGGTGTGAATCTTCTACTTCAGATCTGCTGACACCTCATGGAGCATAACGTTAAAGGCCGAGCAGTTTAGCAAGTCCAAGGGATGTATCTTTAGACTCTTTTTTTTTTTTTTTTAATGTTAGCTCATATGTTTATTAACCAATATACAATTACTTGTCTTCTGGTTTGTTGAAACAATAGGTCAGACAACATTTGCCACAATAATGTCTGTCAAAGTGACTGGTCATAAAAACTCCAGCACCACATTCATCTGAGGGACACTCCCGGCGAAGGCGACTGATTTTGCCATTCTCATCCACCTTATAGTATTTCAGAACAGCCAATTTAACCTTCTTTCTCTTATGCTTGTTCTTCTTGGGAGTGGTGTAAGACTTCTTCTTCCTTTTCTTAGCGCCACCACGAAGTCTCAACACTAGATGGAGAGTGGACTCCTTTTGAATGTTGTAGTCAGACAAAGTACGTCCATCTTCCAGTTGCTTGCCAGCAAAGATCAGTCTTTGCTGGTCAGGAGGAATTCCTTCCTTGTCCTGGATCTTGGCCTTTACATTTTCTATCGTATCCGAGGGCTCGACCTCAAGAGTGATGGTCTTCCCCGTCAGGGTCTTCACGAAAATCTGCATCGTGGCGGCGGGTCCACCGCAGATGGCGGATCCCTAGACTCTTAAATACGTATCCCTCAGAGGGAAATGAGAGGGTTAACTGAGAGGTAGTTTAATAAGGAACCATTCAGAGTAGGGTACTCCAAGAGAATAAATAAAATTATTTGTTAATCAGTGGAAGATGAACAAAAGTGTTCCTCAAGTCTACTGGTATCCTTGAATATTTGACTCAAAGAAAAACATCTGTAAGGCTATTTTCCTACTCAGTGATCTTTCCAATTTAGTTGACACTGTAAAAGCTCTGAGAATTTTAGCTTTGCAAAAACACAAGTTCTTTGGAGTTGTTCCTGGGAGGTTGGGATTGGGAGGTCAGTGTTGAATGGTGACTAGGTTGAGATGAAGTTAATCTTGATAGAGTCAGAGTTCCCACTGATTTTCCTTTAGCAAGAATACAGTTTCTGGGATCATGATAGCATGGCATCTATATGTGGAGAGTCCTGTCTCTGATGCAGAAAGCAAGTATGCCTGTTTGGAAGGAACTTAGGTTGTGAGCAGCAAACACTTGTATAAATCATTTGTGCTCGCAGTGTTGGGGTAGCTTCACATCCTGGCCTGTATAAACTGCCAAGGTTTAAGTGTATTATCAAAGGAACTGAAGGTGGAGGCATAGGTAATGTTGGTGACAGATAGCTTAGACAAAACAAAGAATATGACAGGCAAGTCTTATGCTTCTGGGTTGGGGGTGGGGGTAGCTGTGACAGAAGAGGCAGGTGGGGGCAACGCTGCTCTCCTGGCATTCTCCCTCATGTGCAGTCCAGTAAGAAGTGGGCTCAGCAGTCACAGCAGTCACAGCACTCACAAGTCACCAAGGCTTTTTGCCCATCAGTGACGAGAAGAGTTCACTTCAATTTAGTCGTTCAGTTGTGTCCAACTCTTTGTGACCCCATGGACTGTAGCAGGCCAGGCCTCCCTGTCTATCACCAACTCCCGGAGCTTGCTCAAACTCACGTCCATCCAATCAGTGATGCCATCCAACCATCTTATCCCCTGTCATCCCCTTCTCCTCCTACCTTCAATCTTTCCCAATATCATGGTCTTTTCCAATGAGTGTTCTTCACATCAGATGGCCCAAGTATTGGAGTTTCAGCTTCAGCATCAGTCCTTCCAATGAATATTCAGGACTGATTTCCTTTAGGATTGACTGGTTGGATCTCCTTGCAGTCCAAGGGATTCTCAAGAGTCTTCTCCAACACCACACTTCAAAAGCATCAATTATTCAGCGCTCAACTTTCTTCACAGTCCAACGCTCACATCCATACATGACCACAGGAAAAACCATAGCTTTGACTAGAGGGACCTTGGTCAGCATACTAATATCTCTGCTTTTATTAAAAAGCTGCTGTCTAGGTTGGTCATAGCTTTTCTTCCAAGGAGCAAGCATCTTTTAATTTCACAGCTGCAGTCACCATCTGCAGTGATTTTGGAGCCCCACCAAAAAAGTCTGTCACTCTTTCCATTGTTTCCCCATCTATTTCCCACGAAGTGATGGGACCAGATGCCATGATCTTCGTTTTCTGAATGTTGAGCTTTAAGCCAACTTCTTCACTCTCCTCTTTCACTTTCATCAAGAGGCTCTTCAGTCCTTCTTCGCTTTCTGCCATAAGGGTGGTATCCTCTGCATATCTGAGATT
>SJYV01023976.1:165724-237295 GCA_006410875.1 Neotragus pygmaeus
TCATCCACCTTATAGTATTTCAGAACAGCCAATTTAACCTTCTTTCTCTTATGCTTGTTCTTCTTGGGAGTGGTGTAAGACTTCTTCTTCCTTTTCTTAGCGCCACCACGAAGTCTCAACACTAGATGGAGAGTGGACTCCTTTTGAATGTTGTAGTCAGACAAAGTACGTCCATCTTCCAGTTGCTTGCCAGCAAAGATCAGTCTTTGCTGGTCAGGAGGAATTCCTTCCTTGTCCTGGATCTTGGCCTTTACATTTTCTATCGTATCTGAGGGCTCGACCTCAAGAGTGATGGTCTTCCCCGTCAGGGTCTTCACGAAAATCTGCATCGTGGCGGCGGGTCCACCGCAGATGGCGGATCCCTAGACTCTTAAATACGTATCCCTCAGAGGGAAGTGAGAGGGTTAACTGAGAGGTAGTTTAATAAGGAACCATTCAGAGTAGGGTACTCCAAGAGAATAAATAAAATTATTTGTTAATCAGTGGAAGATGAACAAAAGTGTTCCTCAAGTCTACTGGTATCCTTGAATATTTGACTCAAAGAAAAACATCTGTAAGGCTATTTTCCTACTCAGTGATCTTTCCAATTTAGTTGACACTGTAAAAGCTCTGAGAATTTTAGCTTTGCAAAAACACAAGTTCTTTGGAGTTGTTCCTGGGAGGTTGGGATTGGGAGGTCAGTGTTGAATGGTGACTAGGTTGAGATGAAGTTAATCTTGATAGAGTCAGAGTTCCCACTGATTTTCCTTTAGCAAGAATACAGTTTCTGGGATCATGATAGCATGGCATCTATATGTGGAGAGTCCTGTCTCTGATGCAGAAAGCAAGTATGCCTGTTTGGAAGGAACTTAGGTTGTGAGCAGCAAACACTTGTATAAATCATTTGTGCTCGCAGTGTTGGGGTAGCTTCACATCCTGGCCTGTATAAACTGCCAAGGTTTAAGTGTATTATCAAAGGAACTGAAGGTGGAGGCATAGGTAATGTTGGTGACAGATAGCTTAGACAAAACAAAGAATATGACAGGCAAGTCTTATGCTTCTGGGTTGGGGGTGGGGGTAGCTGTGACAGAAGAGGCAGGTGGGGGCAACGCTGCTCTCCTGGCATTCTCCCTCATGTGCAGTCCAGTAAGAAGTGGGCTCAGCAGTCACAGCAGTCACAGCACTCACAAGTCACCAAGGCTTTTTGCCCATCAGTGATGAGAAGAGTTCACTTCAATTTAGTCGTTCAGTTGTGTCCAACTCTTTGTGACCCCATGGACTGTAGCAGGCCAGGCCTCCCTGTCTATCACCAACTCCCGGAGCTTGCTCAAACTCACGTCCATCCAATCAGTGATGCCATCCAACCATCTTATCCCCTGTCATCCCCTTCTCCTCCTACCTTCAATCTTTCCCAATATCATGGTCTTTTCCAATGAGTGTTCTTCACATCAGATGGCCCAAGTATTGGAGTTTCAGCTTCAGCATCAGTCCTTCCAATGAATATTCAGGACTGATTTCCTTTAGGATTGACTGGTTGGATCTCCTTGCAGTCCAAGGGATTCTCAAGAGTCTTCTCCAACACCACACTTCAAAAGCATCAATTATTCAGCGCTCAACTTTCTTCACAGTCCAACGCTCACATCCATACATGACCACAGGAAAAACCATAGCTTTGACTAGATGGACCTTGGTCAGCATACTAATATCTCTGCTTTTATTAAAAAGCTGCTGTCTAGGTTGGTCATAGCTTTTCTTCCAAGGAGCAAGCATCTTTTAATTTCACAGCTGCAGTCACCATCTGCAGTGATTTTGGAGCCCCACCAAAAAAGTCTGTCACTCTTTCCATTGTTTCCCCATCTATTTCCCACGAAGTGATGGGACCAGATGCCATGATCTTCGTTTTCTGAATGTTGAGCTTTAAGCCAACTTCTTCACTCTCCTCTTTCACTTTCATCAAGAGGCTCTTCAGTCCTTCTTCGCTTTCTGCCATAAGGGTGGTATCCTCTGCATATCTGAGATTATTGGTATTTTTCCCAGCAATCTTGATTCCAGCCTGTGCTTCATCCAGTCCAGCATTTCTCATGATGTACTCTGCATAGAAGTTAAATAAGCAGGGTGACAACATACAACCTTGACGTCCTCCTTTCCCGATTTGGAACCAGTCTGTTGTTCGATGTCCAGTTCTGTTGCTTCTTGACCCGCATACAAATTTCTCAGGAGGCATAAGGTGGTCTGGTATTCCCATCTCTTTAAGAATTTTCCACAGTGTGTTGTGATCTACACAGTCAAAGGCTTTGGTATAATCAATGAAACAGAACCAGATATTTTTCAGGAATTCTCTTGCTTTTTCTACGTTTCAACAGATTTTGGCAATTTAATCTCTGGTTCCTCTGCCTTTTCTAAATTCAGCTTGAACATCTGGAAGTTCACCCTTCAGGTACTGTTGAAGCCTAGCTTGGAAAATTTTGACCATTACTTTCCTAGCGTGTAAGATGAATACAATTGAGTGGTATGTTGAACACTCTTTGGGATTGACCTTCTTTGGGACTGGAATGAAAACTGACCTTTTCCAGTCCTGTGGCCACTGCTGAGTTTTCCAAATTTGCTGGCATATTGAGTGCAGCACTTTAACAGCATAATCTTTTATGATTTGAAATAGCTCCACTATTTCAAAGTTAAGCTTGAGGTCTAGTGATCAGTTGGATCTGCTGAACTATAGTCTGGCCCACCAAGCTGCCTACTGCCTCTCCATACTTGTCACGAAAGTAGTCATTCCACAGCCTCAGCTGTCTGAGAATACTAACCCCCTTTCTTTACAAAGGTCAGGGGCCTAGGAAACTCACTCCCTTGCTGTGCCCCAGTGCAGGATCAAATGACTTCCTTATGTTGAGAACTAGTCCTCTATAGGCCAGAAGCACACACATACACACACATTCAGCCTGCCTCATTATAGTATAGGCTGATTTGTCTACACTGATGGGCAGGGAGTTGAAGAAAATAACAGCAGCAGCTGCCTGTGTGCCTGGTGTGAGACTGGAAACAAAATGTATTCCATTTTTCTTGAAGACCAGAGCACAGTACCTCCTTATATAGCTTCATTTAAGTAAAGAGAAAAACATCCTGGAGTCCCTGTGAATTTTTCAGGCTGGCAGCAGCAGCCACAGAGGGACATCAAGCCAGGGTCTGGAGATTTGGGGGCATCAGTAGCTCTGGGCTCACCTCAATGCTATCTGATGGCTGACTTCCTCACTCATGCCCTACAAGGCTACATTGCCTAGATGTGAGGAACTGAGCAAGACAGGGATGTTACCCATCCCACCAAAGCAGGTAGCCACTCTTGCCCCCTCCAATGCATCTGTAAAACAATTATTGTTTTAAAACATGAAAATGACCCTGTCACTGTTCAGTGACTTCCAATAGCTTGGGAGTGGTAAGACCTAGAAGGAGAGCAGGATTTGGCTCTTCCACTATTTTCAAAGTTGGTGCTACAGTTACTCCTCCCCTCCCTCAAGTCGTGCTGGTCTCTCTACTCCTGCAATGAGCCAAATTCCTCATTTCAGAGCCTACAGTCCCTTTTTCTAAAAACTCTTCTTCCCCCTTTCCCTGGCTAATGTATACTCATCTCTTGAGTCTTCCTAAGAAAGGGTCTTTCTGACTTCTTGGGCCAGGTTAGATCCCATGTTTTGCACTCTGATTATAGAGTATTATTTTCCTTCACTGTACTAGCATCATTCTAATTATCTAAGCATGTGTGTGAGAATGTGATTACTGCCTTACACTGACAAAACCAAAAACTTCATGAGGGCAGGCAATGTACTAACTTTGTTTACTTTATGTCCAGTGCCAAGTACAGTGCCTGACACAGTACATCCTAAACAAGTTTTCTTGGAAGGAACAAAAAGAAGGAGGGACAGAATGAGGGAGGTAGAGAGGAAAGAAGAAAGCAGAGAAGGAATAAGGAAGGAAAGAAGCAGGGGATGAGGAGGGAGGCAAGCAGGGAGAAAGGCAGAAAAGGAGGAATGAGGTCCCAATGGGGCTAACTGGGAAGATATTTGATTCTCAGTCTCTAATGGGAGAGCTGGAAGGGTTAAATGTAGCTCTTACCTGAGGCCTCAATGCTCAAAGGCAGAAGTTGAACAGCAAAATATTGTCCATGGGATAATGCTGAGTTCAAACCACAAAGGCAGGTCCAAATGGGTCATCAGAGCAAAGGGGGTCTGAGGTGAGTATTAGGTACAGAGCAAAATGAGAATAGGAAAAGCAGGGAAGAAGAAGGCAAATAAGAAATAATCTATACAAATTCAGGAAACTGTAGGACAAGTCCACCAGTTGGGCTTAAGTCTTGACCTAGCAGCATTTTATGCATGGGCAAGGCAAGTCTGATTAAAGGGACACAGACCACACATAGTTGCCATATATGGATACATATTGTTCCGGTAGCCTAATAAATTGGGACTGTTGTATACAAACCATTTGCCTGTGAGTCTGGTTAGCTCTCAGAACACTGAGGAGACTGAATTAGGCTAGAGTGTATGCCATTTCAAAGCCTAGGACTGGATTCTGCCCCATGGCGCCCTGCCAACATACTGGAGCTCAGTGAAGCTCTGCCAAAGCAGTCAGCTGGCCCCTCCCTTTCCTACATCTCCAAGGCATCCTCTTTTGAAATTCAACATTTTGAACCAAAGTTATCAAGCTCTTTGAGTTACACACTGTCTCATATTATCTCCCTTCTTGATCATCAGTTTCTGGGCGAGAGGGAAAGACCATCTAGTTCATTTTCTCATATCCTATTGAGACTAGTATTAATACAATTACTTCAAACAGTAAGTGCTCAAAAATTATTGAATAAATATTGCTATATATTTCATAGATGCTGGGAGTGATTACACCAAAGAATTTTTTAACTTCTCGAGGAAAACCTTTTTAGACCTGAATTCTTTTTGAAAAATATAAGGAATTGGACTAATTAATCTCTAAAACATTTCCAAACTGTAAACTACTAAGACAATGACAAGGTCATGTCATTTTCATTTATGTAAAAAATATATATTTACAACCTCTCTATCATTTCTAGTATATTATTGGGCACATAGTGGGAACTCAATAAATGTTTGCAGTGAACTGACTCCACTACAGATATATTTAAACTGAGAAGAAACACAGAAACACATTCAGAAATGTGTTTCTGAAGTTTCACATAAATTGCTTAAGTGTTGCATACTACTTAAAATATTCAAAAGAAATGTGTTATTAAATGGAGTCTGAAGGTGAATATTTTTTTACAATATTTGGAATAACTTTGTGATATAATAACTCCTTAATTTAATCTTTTTCTTAAATGTCTTTCACATTTTTATATATCAAAGTTCCTAATAATAGGATAAACCAGATTAGCAGCTTACAGTTATGGAGGAGCCAAATGACTTACTATTGATTAAATCAAGCTATTCTTCATAGAGGGAACTGTCCCTCTTTCTACAGTTACACAGATTCCACTCCCCCCCCCAACCCTACCCAATTTTCTCTCTTGTGTCTTAACTAATTTTTCAAATTTAGTGTGTCTACCCATATTTATAATGATATTCACAATTTTTTCACTTTTCAGTGTTCCCTTTCCACATTCCTCCCCCATGCTTAACCACATGCCTCACCATTTTCAATAATGGGTATGCCTTCCACACTGTCTGGATCATCCACGGTATCTAGACTCTTCAAGACATCTGTCCCAGACGGTGGCTTTTGTATGAGCATGCTGGAAGTTGAAGCTTCTTCAGCTGAGAAAAAAACATTTCTAGGTTATCCTCAAGGTGGGATTCAGGGAGGAGAGTGCTCTTTATTCTCTTTCACTTTCTCTTTGGCTCTCAGTTAGCTATCTAGGTCATTTTATGCATAAATCCAGTGAAAATATTATAGAAGTGATGGCTCTTATCAATAACTATCTTACCTCCAAAAGGTTATACTCTTGACATAAAAGAGGTGAAAGCAGAACACAAACCTAGGAACTTTAAGACTGGGGTGGGAGAGAAAGCCATTTTCCTTCAGGATTATATTTATCTTATAGGTTTTAGGGAGAAGGCAATGGCACCCCACTCCAGTACTCTTGCCTGGAAAATCCCATGGATGGAGGAGCGTGGTGGGCTGCAATCCATGGGATCGCTAAGAGTCGGACACAACTTCACTTTCACTTTTCACTTTCATGCACTGGAAAAGGAAATGNGTGTTGCATACTACTTAAAATATTCAAAAGAAATGTGTTATTAAATGGAGTCTGAAGGTGAATATTTTTTTACAATATTTGGAATAACTTTGTGATATAATAACTCCTTAATTTAATCTTTTTCTTAAATGTCTTTCACATTTTTATATATCAAAGTTCCTAATAATAGGATAAACCAGATTAGCAGCTTACAGTTATGGAGGAGCCAAATGACTTACTATTGATTAAATCAAGCTATTCTTCATAGAGGGAACTGTCCCTCTTTCTACAGTTACACAGATTCCACTCCCCCTCCCAACCCTACCCAATTTTCTCTCTTGTGTCTTAACTAATTTTTCAAATTTAGTGTGTCTACCCATATTTATAATGATATTCACAATTTTTTCACTTTTCAGTGTTCCCTTTCCACATTCCTCCCCCATGCTTAACCACATGCCTCACCATTTTCAATAATGGGTATGCCTTCCACACTGTCTGGATCATCCACGGTATCTAGACTCTTCAAGACATCTGTCCCAGACGGTGGCTTTTGTATGAGCATGCTGGAAGTTGAAGCTTCTTCAGCTGAGAAAAAAACATTTCTAGGTTATCCTCAAGGTGGGATTCAGGGAGGAGAGTGCTCTTTATTCTCTTTCACTTTCTCTTTGGCTCTCAGTTAGCTATCTAGGTCATTTTATGCATAAATCCAGTGAAAATATTATAGAAGTGATGGCTCTTATCAATAACTATCTTACCTCCAAAAGGTTATACTCTTGACATAAAAGAGGTGAAAGCAGAACACAAACCTAGGAACTTTAAGACTGGGGTGGGAGAGAAAGCCATTTTCCTTCAGGATTATATTTATCTTATAGGTTTTAGGGAGAAGGCAATGGCACCCCACTCCAGTACTCTTGCCTGGAAAATCCCATGGATGGAGGAGCGTGGTGGGCTGCAATCCATGGGATCGCTAAGAGTCGGACACAACTTCACTTTCACTTTTCACTTTCATGCACTGGAAAAGGAAATGGCAACTCACTCCAGTGTTCTTGCCTGGAGAATCCCAGGGACAGGGGAGCCTGGTGGGCTGCCGTCTGTGGGGTCACACAGAGTCGGACACGACTGAAGCGACTTAGTAGCAGCATAGGCTTTGGAGTGTTCATACATTTAATACATCTACTACCAGCACATGTGCTATAAATCTTGTTCTCTCTCAACTCCCAAGTCTTTCTTATCTGCCTGGGGACTATCCTCGCATAATGGGCCAAAATCTTACTTGACACTTGTGAAGGGAAAAGACAGGACTCAGTCATAAACATTTTATCATAGTGAGAATAGAATAAACAAGATCCGTTGACTGCTAGACTGCCTCTGCACTGCTGCTGCTGCTGCTAAGTCGCTTCAGTCATGTCTGACTCTGTGCGACCCCAGAGATCGCAGCCCACCAGGCTCTCCCGTCCCTGGGATTCTCAAGGCAAGAACTCTGGAGTGGGTTGCCATTTCCTTCTGCAATGCAGAAAGTGAAAAGTGAAAGTGAAGTCGCTCAGTTGTGTCCAACTTTTAGTGACCCCATGGACTGTAGCCCATCAGGCTCCTCCATCCATGGGATTTTCCAGTCAAGAGTACTGGAGTGGGGTGCCATTGTCTTCTCCCACTAGTAAGTCTCATATCCTATACTGAGATTCCTGGCAAGAGAATCCATTCTGTTACTGGAATATGATCAGGAGACAATGGTACCTGTTCTCTGAGGAGTCCTGACTAACTGGCGAGACTGAGTTACACACATGAAAAATTTCAGATGCAATTCCACTTTACGCATGATTGCCTCCTAGAAATAGAGACAGAATATAATGCAAATCAACAGATCTGTGGAATAATTAAGATGGACAAAAATGACACGGACCAGGTATGTTCAATACTAATAGGCCTTAGGTCCTGATAGTATAGAATGTCAGCATATGAAGTGATACATACTATCTACTTTCATACATTTGACAGGACAAGGTATCCTGAACTCAGCAAGCATTTTCTCCAGCAGCTGAGAGGAGCTAAAGGCTGGAGGCCTCCAGCTCAGCCAAGTCTGACCTCAGACTGTGGCTGTCATCTGGGTCTAGAATGCTTACTCAGAAGCATTTCTCCAAGACTGATAGATGGGCCTGGGTCCTGAGGCCCACCAAGCTGAGGGACTTGGTGACAAGTCTAAATGAACAAACGTATGCCTTCTCATTGTTTTCTTTTAAAATTAGAGAATAAAGGTTAATCAATTCAGTCCCATGAACAACAACACGGTCATCTAGTTCTTCAGAGAGCAGAATCCTGGAATGGATCTCCGGATAACTTTCTTCATACCTCCTGGAGGAGCATTTCAAACTCGTCGTCCATCATTCTGGAAGTTCCTCCACTTTTCGAGTCTAGCCTAAGCCAATCCCAAGCTGTCCCCCGTGCCCCACCTTTTCCCCAATAGCCAATCACGCATGATAGGCTGCAAAGAGTACAGGACTGCAAGTTAAGGAACTTGTCTCCTAGTCCCAGATCTGCCATGTACTTTATAACTTTGGGAAATGATTCCACTTCTCTGAAACTCTAAATGATGACCAATACCACTAACGTTTTGAGATGAATCTTGCCCGAGCTAGATTTAGCTCAGGTCTACATTTGTCAAGGTGGCCACCGGTTCCTGCAGTTCAAGGGCCACAGAGAGAAGCTGCCATGGAAACCAAAGCGTGAGCAGAAATCGCCGAGCGGAACCAGAAGGCGGCGGGTTAGGGGGCCGAGGGAACAGAGAAAAGCGAAGGACGATGGGCACACTAACAGTATTCTAATAAGCAGAAGGAGAAAAAGCCCAGACTGAAAGAGGAAATTATAACTGCAGCCTTAGATGATTCCCTTGGCGTCTGAGGCCTCGCCACACTGCGCAGGCGTTCCGCGGGTCCTCAACTCTGCTCTTTGACCTCTCGCCCCACCCCCTCCTTCTCCGCAGCCTCGGGACAGCGCTTCCGGTGTTGTGAAGGCGGTTCCGGTTCGCGGCGGTTCCCGGGTTTTGCGTTCCGCGCCCGGCCGGAAACCCCTTCGCATAGCAGCCGGTTCCGGTTCGGTGAGTGGCGGCGGGAAGCTGGGGGATGGGTGAGGATGGAGGGAGCCTTGACCGGGAGGCAGAGCGGGCCTGGGCCCGGCAGCCTGGGCTGGGCTGGACGGAAGCGGGGACAGCTGTGGGGAGTGCGCTTGTCCCTCTGCCCCGCCCCCTGGGACCACCTCTCCCCCCTGCTGTCCGAGGCCGCGATCTGGCGGGTGGCCGTTAGTTAGCTTTCGCGAGGCCGTTCCTTGAGGCCTCTTTCTCCGGGGTCGAGGAGAGGCCGTCTCCCTACGGTCACGGCCGGCCCCGTCTCAGCGCCTAGTCCTACTCGTGAGGAAAAGGCCGGTTGGGAATTCGGGGCTTTCCCGCCAGAGCAGGTCTTCTCTCAGGGGAAAGCTGTTTTCATCGGGAAGCTCAGCTTTTCTGTTATACGTACTTCACCTCCCGCCTTCCTTGAGGCTTGAAAGATACTTCTCGACTACTTCTGCGTCTCATGTAAACATTTCTCCAACTCTTTTACTCTGTGGTATCTCCCAGAGATGTGATACCTACCGCTAGTGCCACCACCAGAAAGAAACGTCTGGACCCTCCTGCCCAGGTTATGAAAATCCCCTTAACCGCCGCCGTTTGCTTACCTGGCTTATCGCCTCCTGGTAATTCCCTCGAACCGTCTCTTTCTTTCCGTCCCCTAGAACGTGATCTCTCTGTATATATACCCCGTTTCTCTTGAGCTTGGTGATTCTGTTTATCGGTACCTTTGCAGTATTTCCACTATCTTGTTGGCAATAACTCGCTGCTTTATCACTTTCTCGTCAGCCTTGTTAAAGTCATTTCACCTCACGTTTGTTTGCTGTTTATATTTGGGGTGGTGGTGATTCTTGTGAAATTTATGCCTTTTAGAGGCCCCCAACTAATTGACTTAGGGTCCTTCTTCCAAGTGGGTGATTTTGGATGATTTTAGATCGTATCATCTCCTAAATCTTTATAAAGATAATTTGTGTTAAGGGCTTCTGTTGAGAAACAGGTTACACTGAGTTTAGAATTACAGTTACAGTGAAACTTTAAGCATGTCTTTAAGAGTGATCCCTTAACCTGCTAGTTTAGAGATTCCCTTTTCTCCATTATTCCCATGTTGGAAGTCTCATTTGTTGTGGAGAATCCTCACTCACTCTAACTTTATTCCAATTAATTATCCCAACTGCAAAGATGGTCTTCCTATCACCCATCTGATGACAGATCTAGAGGCAGCAAATGAATTAAAAAACAGGTTCTTCTACCTCAAGCTAAGGTGATGTAATTCTTGACTACTGCTTTGGAAGTCTTTCCTTTTTTATACCTGACTCCTACACCTTCTACCAGTTGCACCAGCTTTATTACCTTGTTTTAAGTATCTGTTGATGAATCTGGTTTCCTCCCTCTGACAGTGAGATTCTCTGCAGCAGGGACCAGTTCTTACTCATCCTTGTATACCCAGTCCACTCTGTGTTATTGGTGCACAGTAAATGTTTGTGTGTGTGTGAAAGAAAGTGAATCCTTTTTTTAAGGATTTTAAGGTGTTAGAGTCTAATTTGAGTGATGCATTGTAGGAATATGAAAGACAACCAAAAATTGCATAATGATATAGTGCAGACTGTTTCATATACATAATTTTCCAGAGTTTGTAAAAGGATGATTCACATGATCACTTCCACACCCTTGTTATATCAGAAATTATTCTTACTACATCTTGGTCCTGCAAAAAGCTAATTGTACAGTGCCTCTCCTCAGTATATATACTTTCAAAAAGCTTCATGGTAGCTCTAAACATTCACTTTTATAATCACCTCTTTGCATGTATGTCTTACTATGCTCATTACGTCCTGTTATTGTCAGGACTTTGCCATCATTTTTTTTTCTTTAAGATTTTTTGTTATCTGTGCTCAGCTGCTTATCTGACTTCAACTGAATACCTGTAATTACTTATGTTTTTTTTTCATAAATTAAATGACTGATGTGAAGTAGAAAATGAAGTACTAGAATACTCTTAGAAGGAAAAATTTCTCATGCTTGAAAGAATTTGGTGACATCAGAAGTTCCAGGTCCAACATTTCATGTTGAATCTTGGGGTAAAATATCCTTTCTCCCATTATATTTGCCCAGTGGCAAAAAGAAAGTAGCATAAGCACACCAAAGAAGCTCGATAGGCCTGGGAAATCCCATGGACAGAGGAGCCTGGTGGGCTTCAAGCTGTAGGGTCGAAAGAGTCAGGACTTGGCAACTAAATAGTAGCAGCAGCAGCATAAAAAAAGTGTGGATTCCCCAGATTTAGCTAGGGATTACTTTTATCTTGCCAAAGTGTATGAATCCTTCAATAAGGATATGTTGAAGGATGTGAATGTTGTGATGTTTGTTGAAAGAGCATCTGCTTATAAGTGAGGATGCCTGGATTTTTGTCTTTGCTTTGTCCCATCTTTGTGATTTCAGGCAAGTCACTAAACCTCTCTGGACATAATTTCCAACGTTCTTTGATTTCTTGCTTGCTTCCCTTTCACCTCTATCTCAGCAGTGCAAAGGAGGTTAACATGGGATTGTTCTAATGAGCACCAGGCTTTTAAATTGGCATTCTTCTTAATATAACAAAAAAGACTAGTGGTAACTCCTGGCCCGTGGGCCCTCACAACTGGGGCAACTGGGGGACAGGAAGAAAAGAGAGGCAGAGTGTCCTAGAGGTCATTGGAAGTGCTAAAATGATTGGACAGTAGAAAATGAGGAAATATTTTTAAACTAACCCTGAAATAAATGTCCCCTCACCCCTCCCCACCCATGCCAAACAGGTGTGTTTTGAAACTTTAAATACGATAAATACTGAAAATACAGCTTTGTGGGGTTTTGTTTTGTTTTTTTCCAAAAAAGACTAGTGGTGACAGTTATGGAATGGCTTGAAAGAGTGAAATGTGAGAAAGTCACTGCTAGTTTATTGGTTGGTAGAATTTTTTCCCCTTTATAGGGGACCCAGGGAATTTGGCTTTATTAAAAAAGAAAGAAGGGAAAAGAATAATCTGGAGAATTACCAGATAGAAACCTTATAGTAAGTTGAGCATTTGGAAATATATTTGAAGCCTTAATCTAAGATTTAAATTCTTTGGGAAACTCCCCTGGCAAGACTAGGTAATCAGATAATAACTCTACTTAGTCTGTACCTATGCCAAGAAAAGCTCAAGCAATCTTCCTTGATGTGTGCACTTGGGACCATAAAGGGTTCCTGTTACCATCATTCAGTCTCCTTAGGTTGAAGCTCTGATAGTGCTATGTGGTTGGTGAAATGCTCAGTCTTTTAAAAAATATGTGATAAGATTATGAATAAATAAGTGTACCACCCCTAGTCATCTCCTTGTAAACTTTCCAAGAAGCCTTGATCCTGGGATGTGTTTATTAACCTAGTTCCACCAGCTAGGCTTTTAACTTCTCTTTCTGGACAAATTAGACACATTGAGGAGAAAATTTCATACAGGCAAAGGGGCTTTGATTTGTAACCATTTGTTTAATGATGGGGGTGGGGGGCGTGTTTAGTACAATTGTGATGAGTTCTTTGATTGTCCTCAGAATGTCTTATTACTTTTTGTTTGGCCTGTAAGACATAGGGAAGAGAAGTCTTAATAGGACTACTGTAAGATCTATTACTTGTTTATAAAATGGTTTAGCATGAGATGGTAGAGCAATGGATTGGGAATAAGGTTTAGGTTGTAATTTCAGTGCTGTCACTAACTTTATGATCCTATGCAAATTAACCTCCAAAGTGTTGGCTCTCCTGACCTGTTTTGTGCTGTAGTAGTCTGTGGGTTGCCCATAATCGCTCTTTAGTATAGCACAGGTTGCAGAAATGTTTGGAAATATGTTAGGCTAGTTTTAATTTCCATTCTCTTCCCATCAACTTGCCTTACCATCTTATTTTTTTCTTCACTAAGAATAAAAGCACCACTTCTGAGTGACTTCATGTTCTATAATTGTATGAAAGAGATGTTTCAGAATGTAATGTTTCTGTTTTCTGTCTTCTTTTATAGGACTTTGTATCTTTGCTGAAGTCAGTGATGTGAAAACACCTGACATGGGTAAGACTGATTATGAAGTAGTGTTATGTCCTTTTACTCTAATTAAGCTGGAATGAAAGAATATTTGCATTTGTGCTTAATAATATTTTCAATATTTGGATTTTTGTGTTAATAATAATTTTAAAGGAGATCTCATCCTAATTATATAATACAGTATATCAAACAATTTTCTTTTGGTTGGGCTGTTCTTTATAGCAACAATTTAAAGCATTTTCTCATTCATTGTATTAAAAAGCCAAATACATAGTACCAAATATTACTATGTGCAAGGCCTTTTAAGTACTTAAAATGCTTAATAGTATCTAGTAGGTGGGCTTCCCTGGTGACTCAGTGGTAAAGAAATCCATCTGCCAATGCAGGAGACAAGGGTTAGATCCCTGGATCAGGAAGATCCCCTGGAGAAGGNTATATATATATATATATATATATACACAAAAGCTTTTCTACTACAGAATAGCACCCCCTTTTTTATGACATGATGTTTTTCTGCATAAGTTTTACCTTCTGGATTTGACACCTATGCTTCCTCATAGTATTATTTTGTCCTCTCTCCAGCATATATTTTATAAACTAGATTTTTTTGCTTGAGTAAAATCTGATTCTGTGTTACATCACATTAGAAAACCTACAACCATATTGTTAGTGATGCTGGTTTGACCTCTGGATTAGAGTGATAACACTCTGGTCATGAATTATTAGGTTTTCTTCCTCCTTTTGACTAAAATGTCATCTAAATGATGTTACTTTGGCATTATATGAATGACCAGTTTCAAATCAACCTAAGAGTTATTAAATGATAATCCTTATCTGATAATTTTTTAATTGAGGTATGATTGATATATAACATTAGTGTCAGGTGTGCAGCATAATGTAATATTTGTATATATTATGAATTGATCACCACAATAAGTTAACACCCATCATCATACAGAAAGATCTACTCTCTTAATAACTTTCAAATATGGTACTATTAACTGTAGCCACCATGCTGTATATTACATCCCCGTGACTTAATTTGTCACTGAAAGTTTGTACCTTTTGGCCCCCTTTGACCTGATAATAATTTTATCAGAGTTAATGAAATAGTACTTTTCTGATTTTATCATTTCTTTTGTACTAATTAATTGGCACTCTGCTATAAGGGAGAGCTTTTTTTGTCATTAGTTAAAGCTGTTTTTACCCTCTGGGAAGGCAGAGTATGTTATAATAAATCTTTCTTTTTCATTGCCAATTTTCAAAGTAAGTTTTAGCCACTTCATGTGGTTCAGATGAATTCAATCCTTGACAATCATTATTCTTCTAATGCTTGCATTCTCACAGCAGTGGCCATTAGGAAGGAGCTCCTTCACTCTTGCATCTGTGTCTGATTCAACCTCCTTGGTTGGTGGTAACTCCCTTGCTTTCTGGCATTGCAGGATGCCCTCATGCTGTTTCTTTAGGTAGAAGAATCTTTGCGTTAAAACACACACACACACACTCTAAGAAGAATAAATACAAAAGACACTGTGGGGAATCCATTATATCCTTACCAAGCAAATTATATTGGCCTTCCCATCTTTTCCTGGCTGCATCTACCCATCTAAGAAAAAAAGCCTGTTCCTGAGATTCTAAGTTCTTGCTCCTTTCCTCACTCCATCACATATAAAAATCATCAGAGTTTGAAAGAGTTAGAGTATATGTACATTTTAATTTTCTTTAGACCTAATCTGATTTCATTTGGATTCAGACCACAAGTATTGATTTTAAAAGTTCATTTCAGTAAATTCAGCTTAGTTAGCTATGTACATTATTCTTCATCCTCAGCAGAAAGAAAATTATATGAGTGTAAGTAGCTATGCTGGGTGATAATAGATAAAGAAGAACACATAGGAAATAACTAAATTATTAACCTAACCTTAGAGATAAAACTGGGTTTTGAGTCCACAAAAATATTTTTATTGTCAATTTTCTACATTATTGGAAGCAGATATGGTATAAAGAAACAATTCTTCAAAAGAGGTAAGCAGAGAGGCCAGAAGAAGTCACAGTGATGCAGCCTCATAATAAGCCTAGTTGTTTTTAGTGATAGATAGATGGGAGCCCTCTGTTGGCCTTTTAGGAAACTTTAAAATTCAGTTGAAAGACTCATTTGAACTTCAGCTTTATTCATCTTTGCATATTTAATCTTAAAATGTTTTCCTCCAAAAGCCTGGAAGAGGGCCTGCAGGGAATAAATAGAAAATGTGTGCATATCAATGTACCTTGAACCCAGATTTTCTGAAGAAATCTAATCCAATGTGCTTTCTGTCATAGATGGTAAAACTAAGAAATAAAATTTTAGGTGTTTGTGATAATTATATAGTTTGACAGTTTAAGACTTCATAAATGGCAGAACTTGAGAAAGCAACTCATGTATCATTTTCTGTGTATTTCCCTTACAAGGTACATCTGTCATTCTACCTGTTAATTTTTTGTTTCTATTATTCCACTTTCTGTCTTGAAGGTGGAAATAATCACTTGCTTATATTTTCTTACTAAAATGTCTTTTCTTACTCTTTTTTTTTTTATAGTGGATTATCAAACAATTTTACAGGAAAGTCAAACCATCACTGCCACGTGTCTGCATATGAAAAGTCTTTTCCTATTAAGCCTGTTTCAAGTCCATCTTGGAGTGGTTCATGTCGTCGAAATCTTTTGAGCCCCAAGAAAACTCAGAGACGACATATTAGCACAGCAGAAGAGGTAAGGAAAAGCTGCTAAAAGTTAAACTTGCCCTACATTCAGCTATTTGTTCCCTCTGACTTAAAGGTTTATTAACCATTGCATTTACTTAACCCTTTCTGGTTTTTTTTTTCTTGATTACTCTTTGAGTACTGTCATCTATTCTAAAAAGATTAAGGAGATAATTTAGCAGTATTTTTCTTACCATCTTCTATTCCTGTTGGATAGCAGACTTAATCTTCAGTATTGTCTGAGCAGCTTCTCATACATCAAACTATCTCGTTTCTCTTTTGGACCCTTCTAAAACTCTAGCTTCATGTGGCAAAACTGTTAACCTTGCTGGATTTGATAACATACCTGCCCGCCCTTCTTACCAGGATAATTTTTCCTCAATATAAAAGAAAAATCAAGAAGGCACTTAAACAATTTACATCTTTTCATTATGAGTAAAATCTTTGAGATCATAAACTTTCTCCACAAGAAAGATGTGTTGACACTGTGTTGTTATATTCATTCAGTAAACTTAAAAATCATTTCTTTAAATATAACGTATAATTTATACAGTAAGGAAATGTACTTAAACCTGTTCAATTAAGTATTTATTATGCATCTAGTCAGCTTTGGACTAGTTGCTGTGGAGATACAAATGAATAATAATGACCTCACACTTAGATAGCATTAGATTTTCCAGTGTGCTTTCCACATATATTATCGTTTTGAATTCTTTTAATCTATGAAATAGGTAGAGATAAGGCAAAACCACATTTTACAAGGTTGGAAAGTAAAGGTCAGAAGTCACACAACTAATAAATGGTCAGCCTGCAACCCAGTTCTTCTGCATGAGTCCAGTGTGGTATGATTTCTCTACACAACATGGTGATGTGGTTCCTGCCCATTAAGAGCTTCCAGAGCCTGAAGTCAAGAATATAGTGTTATGTGCTAAAGTGAAGTCACTCAGTCGTGTCTGACTCTTTGTGACCCCATGGAGTGTAGCCTACCAGGCTCCTCCATCCATGGGCTTCTCCAGGCAAGAATACTGCAGTGGGTTGCCAGTTCCTTCTCCAGGGGATCTTCCCCACCCAGGGATTGAACCGAGGTCTCCCGCATTGCAGGTAGATGCTTTAACCTCTGAGCCACCAGGTGATGTGCTAAACAATTGTGCAGTTTGGTGGTGAAGATCTCTTAGGTGGCAAAACTTGATTATTTGTGACATGGTTAGTTTAAAATGCTGTATGTTTTTTGGTTTTAAATTTATATTGAATCTACACTATTCACAGAGGGTGACAAAACTAGTGAATTATCAGGGAGAAGGATAGACAAAACTGGCAACAGTTGCCTTTGGTGATAGCTGAGCAACAGGTATTTCTTTTTCACTGTACCATTTGTAACATTGAATTAATTTAGTACCATCAGTTACTGCATATATAATTTTTTTTTAATTACTGGAGTGGCAGGAGTTGTGCTTCTGCTAGAGCCTAGGCAGTCTGCAGGTTACAGAGAGACTTGTGGGGAAAGAGTGACGGCATGGCAGCAGAACGCAGGCCTCTCAGACCCCTCCTTGCCTCATGTGGTGGCTGCTGGGATCACGAGTATCCTTCAAACCATGTACGTTATAAGCCCACACCATTCACTCACTAGCCAACCAGTATTTGGGACAACTCAGCCCCACCATCTTTCACCTTCACTTCCAATCTGAGGACTTGGGCTGACCTAATACTTTCATCCTTCCGGTCTACCCTCCAGGCCACAGGCTGGGTCAATGGAGAATGGGAGGCTGGTTTCTCTTTCTTTCTGTAGTGTCAAGAAGATGCCAAGGATTGAATCTGTCCAATGGAATAAAAGCTGCAGAAAATATTACCTCAGTTGTTTTTAGGCCTTTAATCTGCTGTGAAAAGCAAGGTACTTGTAGTATAGAAATATGAAGTAGTCTGTATTATATGAATAAGATAAAATATTGGGCCAAACTTTATTAAATGAAACTCTCAACAGATTATTTAGATGTTTAGTCTTAGGTGATACAGATTATACAGATTAAAATATTACTTTTTTCCCACTGAAGTAAGATTATTGATGGTAGCTTATCAGTTCAGTTCAGTTCAATTCAGTCACTCAGTCGTGTCCGAGTCTCTGACCCCGTGGACTGCAGCGTGCCAGGCTTCCCTGTCCATCACCAACTCCCAGAGCCTACTCAAACTCCTGTCCATTGAGTCGGTGATACCATCCAACCATCTCATCCTCTGTCGTCCCCTTTTCCTCCTGCCTTCAATCTTTCCCAGCATCAGTCTTTTCAAATGAGTCAGTTCGTCACATCAAGTGGCCAAAGTATTGGAGTTTCAGCTTCAGCATCAGTCCTTCCAATGAGTATTCAGGACTGATTTCCTTTAGGATGGACTGGTTGGATTTCCTTGCTGAAAACTTATAAACTGGAGAAAAAGTTATTTTCCATGGAAATATTGGAATCTCCAAGGGAGGTGCTGTTGCTTATGTTTAAAGAAGGAGAATTGTGTATAATCTTATGTCTAGAGTTGTCTAACATCTTCGGGAATATGAAGCCATCTATAGAATTAACATGTCACCACTGTACTGTTCCGTTTTACAACAAAGATTTGAAGATATATACAAGGAAGGGAAATTTGGAAATATGCATGTGGTGGCTGTACTACCACTTGGCTGATGGCTGATTCAAGGACAACATTAAAGAACAATATTATATAATTAATAGTAACCTCTAGCCATATGTGCTGTTTAAGTTAATTTAAATAAAAATGTAGTTTCTCAGTCACATTAGCCACGTTTCAGGCACTCATTAGCTATACATGGCTAGTGACTACAATATTGGATAGTACAGGTTACGAACATTTCCATGATCACAGAATGTTCTCTTAGTACTGTTACAGAGGATGTGAGTTTCTGTTTGGGAAAGAAAAAATACTAAGAAAAATATAGGAATGTTAAATGGCAATAACACAGGTAGTTTCTTTTCAGTTTTATATTGCTTCCAGACATGCTTCTGTGCTACATATTAAGCAGCATTTTAAGATGTTGGGCTGCCTTACAAATGACACTGGTGGGTTTGTTTTGTTTTTGGTTTTTTTTTAAGAAAAAATACTTTACTAATTATCCTTAAACTTATTAAACTTTTTTTGGTTATTTATTAGATTTATAACATAATATTAGCCAACTTTCTTTGCTCTAACATTTTACCCAATTATAGCTTCCTTTCCTCTTAATTTCTTAATTTGCTCACTCAATAGAAAATGGTTTAACAAGTAATATTGTGTCCAACTCTTGGCAACCCCATGAACTGCAGTACACCAGGCTTCTCTGTCCATAACTACCTCCTTGAGTTTGCTCAGACTCATGTCCATTGAGTCAGTGATGATATCCAACCATCTCATCCTTTATTGCCTCCTACTCCTCTTGCCCTCAGTTTTTCCCAGCATCAGGGTCTTTTCTAATGAGTCAGCTCCTCACATCAGGTGGCCAAAGTATTGATGCTTCAGCATTAGGTGTTCCAATGAATATTCAGGGTTGATTTCCTGTAGGATTGACTGGTTTGATCTCCTTGCTGTCCAAGGGACTCTCAAGAGTCTTCTCCAGCACCACCATTCCAAAGCGTCAGTTCTTTGGCATTCAGCCTTCTTTATGGTCCAGCTCTCACATCCGGACATGACTACTGGAAAAAACATAGTTTTGAATGTATGAACCATTGTTGGCAAAGTGATGTCTCTGCTTTTTAATGCACTATTTAGGTTTATCATAGCTTTTCTTCCAAGGAGCAAGCGTCTGTTAAATCATAAATCAGTTTAAACTGAAAGTATGGGCTTGAGGAGACCTCAAATAATTTGGAGTATTGGACATTTATTTCTGTTCATTTTTTGTTGTCTAATGACTGAGGTTGTTCAGGCTCAGACAGAAGCTTTTCTTTGAAGATATATTTATTGAAGAAAATGATTTGTTGGGGACTTTTGTGTATGTAAAATTATTTTTAAAAGTCAACTTTGTGTTGAATTAATCTAGATTTCTTGTAATTTGCATTAGATGAGTCACTTAATGGCATGTTGGTTCTTCATGTTTTATTTATAAGTATAAAAATTTATTCCAAGAAAACATTTTTTATGTGATAGGAGGGAGGAGGGAAATGTTTCTAACTTTTTATGGTTTAATTCTTTTTTAAAAATCGTATTGAATTGTGATTTATAATATTGTGTTAGTTTCAGGTGTACAGCAAAGTGATTCAGTTATACATATATTTATTCTTTTTTCAGATTTTTTTCTCATATAGGTTATCACAGAATATTGAGTAGCGTTCCCTGTGCTATACAGTAGGTCCTTGCTCCTTGTGTGTCTTGTAATCACAGTGCGTATATGTTAATCTCAAGCTGATTTATTCCTCCCCTACTTTTCCCCTTTTGTTTGTAGTAGTTCAGGTACCACAAAGATCCTTTCTATCTCATCTATTCTTGGTGCTCTCTTGAGGTCTTTAAGTGATGGGGATATTTCTTTGCCTTCCCTTCATATGCAGAGTAGCCTCTAATACCAATGTATCTGCTTTACTTTTCTTCCTGTGATAAGATAATACAATCAAAGCTTTTTAAGATGTAATTTGTTGGGATAGTGGAAGTGAACTAAAATTTAGAGTTAATATCCATGACGCAGGTGTAGTACTCCACTTCTGATTTCCCTTCCCTCCCTCCAGTTTACCACCCTTGAAAACAACATACTGTTAACCCCCTAGTATTGTGGATCAGGTTATTTGGTATAGTAGGAGAGTGGAATCAAGATTTATATTGAGGAGTATTCAGAATTTCAGTCATTAAAGTGCCAAATAGTACAGCTTTCCAGTGTATAGATCACAGTGGAGTTAGTTGGCAAAGATCTCTCTTACACCCTAATAATCTGTAATGATGCTGCTTTCTTTTGATTATGTACTTAAAGAATTTTCCTAATAGCAAATTTGTGTTTTAGTAAGGGCTTCCCTAATGGCTCAGATGGTAAAGAATCCTCCTGCAATGCAGGAGACCTGGGTTTGATCCCTGGGTTGGGAAGATCCTGGAGAAGGGAACAGCTACCCACTCCAGTATTCTGGCTTGGAGAATTCCATGGACAGAGGAGCCTTGCAGGCTACAGTCCATGGGGTTGCAAGAAGTTGGATAAAGAAGCATTTATTTTAATTACGATTTTTAATTATAAAAATATATAGACAGTCTCTTCACAAACACTAAAAAAAAGAGGACCACCATTGTCTTGAATATATTAAGGTCTAAGGGGTAAGATAATGGTATTTATTTTCTTCATAGAGAACATTGCAAATTTGTTTCTTCTCTTGCTTCTATTTTGCCACCAAATGCTCAACTACTTCTTTCTTTTGTGATCACTCAACTATTCAGATTTAAGGATAACTCTTTCTCATAAGGGGTTGTCAAGTTGCACAGTGCAAGGTGTATCTTGTTAGACTGGTAACATTATACTGACAATGTAATTGAAAGTTACTGTGTGCCCCTTGGACTGCAAGGAGATCCAACTAGTCCATTCTAAAGGAGATCAGTCCTGAGTATTCATTGGAAGGACTGATGTTGAAGCTGAAACTCCAGTACTTTGGCCACGTCATGCTAAGAGTTGACTCATTGGAAAAGACCCTGATGCTGGGAGGGATTGAAGGCAGGAGAAGGGGATGGCAGAGGATGAGATGATTGGATGGCATCACTGACTCGATGGACATGAGTTTGGGTGGACTTCGGCAGTTGGTGATGGACAGGGAAGCCTGGCGTGCTGCGGTTCGTAGGGTCGCAAAGAATCGGACATGACTGAACTGAACTGAAAAAAAAGATTGAAGAAGAAAAAATTTAGTGTCTCTTTACCTTTTCCTCAATCATTGCTTTATTCATTGTGCTTTTAACAAACTTTTGTTGTTGAATGAAATGCTTATGTGCGTATTGAAATGTTGCAGTGTAGGATGTTGCTAGCACTGGCACGAAATGTAAGATTATTTTGTGAAAATTGATGTTTGTATTAAATGTATAAGATTTTTTTAAAATCCTGGGGCATGTTATTTAATGAATGCAGCCCATTACTTCAGGGGATCTGTGCAGAGTAGGTACATGATTACAGTTACAAGTTCTCACATAAACTGGTTCTCTGCTAAATGGCCTCATTTCTCACTGTTCTCCTGATTCACACTGACCTTACTATTCCTTGAACACGTCAAGCATATTCCTGTCCGAGGCCCTTTGCATTTGTTCTGCCAATACCTGGAATACTCTTTATAAATTTCTATGACTGATTTATTCCTTTGATTTAGGTTTCTGTAGAAATATCACCGTTTTAGAGAAGTCTTATCTGTTGCTGTTCTTCCTCCATCGCTTTCTGTTCTCTTCAGTTTCCTTCATACTACTTGACTAATTTTTTGTCAGTCCTTCAGCTTTAATGTAAGCTCCCCAAGGCACAGACTGTTTTATTCAGCGCAGCATCTCTAGTGCCTGGAGCATAGTAGGTGTTTAGGTCGGTAAGTGAACTATGCTGTGGAATATATGCTTTTCCTTAAATTCAACACTGGAACTTCATGGGGAAAAAAAAAGAGTAAATAAAAGTTGGCAATGAAAACGATCTTTGGAAAATACACTCTTAAAAATTGGGTAGAATAGAAAACAGCTCTGATCTTGACTGTTGCAATTACTTCCTTGTGATTTTTCTAACAAGTATCAGGAGTCAAGGACTTTGTTGGAGTCCTGTTTAGAGGTCCTCATTTTTTTTTTTAATGTTTTATTTCTGGGACAATCAGTGATGCAAAAATAGCCTTCTAGTTTCATATCCTACCGTTTCTGTGTGCTGCTATTTACATATATTCCCCATAATTTTCCAAAATATACTGTCAGGTATTTGCCTCACTCACTTCTCTTAAGTGCTTTATAATTTTGTAAAATTTTATTAGTGAACCATAATTCTTAATTATCGTCAAGACACTGCCGGAGCTTTAAGAGAGCTCTTGAGAGTCTAGATATTACTTAGAGAAACATTGCCTCATTGAATGTATTTAAGATTTTTTTTTCTTCTTTTATAGACAGTTCAAGAGGAAGAACGAGAGATTTACAGACAACTGCTACAGATGGTCACAGGGAAGCAGTTCTCTATAGCCAAACCCACCACACATTTTCCTTTACACCTGTGAGTCACAGAAACATATTTCAAATGAATTTTATTCTGCATTTTGTTATTGGATGTTGAAATTGTTTTCTTTTCTTTCTAGGTCTCGATGTCTTAGTTCCAGTAAGAATACTTTGAAAGACCCACTGTTTAAAAATGGAAACTCTTGTGCAGCTCAGATCATTGGCTCTGATACTTCTTCATCTGGATCTGCCAGCATTTTAACTGCCCAGGAACAATTGTCCCACAGTGTGTTTTCCTTATCGTCTTACACCCCAGATGCTGGTACATTTGGATCCAAAGATTCTGATCCTGTCCATCAACCCGAACATGACCACTCTCTTTCACATCAGGCAGATAACTTACCAGCTTCAAATACAGAATCTGAAGGTAAAAATTGAATTGTATAGCTATAGTTTCAGTAACCAATGAGTGGTTTATTGGATCTATGAGAATTGTATGAATTATAGGCAAGGTAGTAACACACATGTAACTTAAGATATAAGATACAAGATACTTTAAATATATTTAATTCAGTTAGCCATGCCATGAGTAAATGAAACCTATAAGTAGCTTACTTTTTTTTTACAAATGATTGAGAGGCAAATGATTTCATGTAATATTTAAAAGGTTAACTTCCTGAACAATCTTGTGTCAGAGTATGTTAAGCCCACCTACTTTAGTACTTTCTCTGTTTCTAGTTCTTTACAATGAAAATTAAGTACTCTGAAGTTCTAGGAGTTTTGAAAGATCAGTTAAGAATTGAAGTAAAATTTCTTAAATAAATAGTACTTATAAAACCTGTGTAGTAGGCTTATGCATTTTGGAATGGTTGTCAGCAAGTTTTGAAAACAGAATTTTCTGTCTAACTTTCAGCTAAACAAAATATTTAGTCTCTTGGAATTCCAGTTAATTAAAGGTTTTGCTATGGTAGTTGTTTGTTTGTTTGCATAGTTTTCCCTTCCTTTAGGTATGTATTATGTGTGTATTTATGGTATGTATTTAGGCATGTAACTTAAAACAAGTTTTTTAATCTGTTCCTTACTTTCTTAAAATTCTCACTTGGGGATAAAAATTGTTGGTGTCATCATTATATGGCTACACAAATTCACAGAAACTTAAAATTCTGTGAGATGACTTACTGAGAATTATTATTAAAAGCCTTTAATTTCAGAAGCATTCATTTTATGTCAGATGCTTAGATACAACTATACTGGAACAAATATACAATATTGAATGGTTTAGTTACTTCCTTAAATCATTTATTAAATATCCTAAATGAGATTCTAATCATAGTGCTTTAGAAGGATATGATTCCTACCTTTATCAATAGAAAATAAATGCTAGAATTTGTCCTGTTTGAACTCTGCTGCTTCTCACATAGCTGTTGCTTGCTTTCTTTCTGCCTTCTCCCTCTTCCTTTCCTCCTTCCCTTCCCTCTTGCATCTTGTTCAGTCTCATACTGGTTCATGAACTAAAGACTTTTGAGAAATCTTGGCATGTTCTTATTTCTCGGGAATAGAAGGAAGAAGCACAGGGAACAAGCACAATCCAGGAGAAGATGCTGAAGGGCATAGATACTTTTTTTTGGCTTTATTTGTGAGACAGGCTCTTCACTAAGCCCTATTTGTAGCTCAATGAAAATGGACCTGCCTATCTTTCTCTCCCATATTTCCTTTATCCTTATGCTGTGTTATTTTTATGGAAATAGAATATAGCAAAGTATGGGAACTTAAGCTATAGACATCTAGAAGGTACAGCCACGTGGAATTTTGTTAATGATAGGCTCTTGTGTTTTTTGTTTAGGATCAGACTCTGTGATTTTACTCAAAGTGAAAGACTCCCAGATTCCAACTCCCAGGTAAACTTTGGTTAAAGGACATTCTTAACATTGTTTTCCCTCTCTTTAATCACAATTTCTTCACTAAGAGTTAAGTAATATAAAACAGCCTCAACTCAGACTACTCTTATGTGTTGTTTGAATTATTTCAGTAACTTCTTAATTGATCTTTTCTCCTCCAGCCTCCGTTTTATTCTTCATGCCATTTTCCACCGTGTTCTCTAACCCATTCTTTGCCTTGTTCATTAGTCCATCTTCAGTTCTGCTGAGTGAACTTTCTAAAGTGCTTATCTAATCATTCATTAAACTCCCTCAAGAGTGGCTGATAAGATGTGGAATCAAGCCCAAACTCCTAGTACGGTATTCAACACTCTTCCTCCACATGCCTTGCTTCCTGTCAAACATTTTTCTTTAACAAATATTTATTGATAGCCTAGGGGTGCAGGTACTGGTACAGACATTGGAGGTAATAGCAGTTAACAAAATGAAGTTCCTGCTCTCAAGAAGTGTACATCCTAATTGTACTGAAAGGACCTTGATGCTGGAAAAGGTTGAGTGCAAGAAGAGAAAGGGGTGACAGAGGATGAAATGGTTGGATAGCATCACCTAATCAGTGGATATGAATTTGACCTAACTCTGGGAGATAGTGAAGGACAGGGAAGCCTGGCGCACTGCAGTCCATGGACTTACAAAGAGTTGGCCATGACTTAGTGACTAAACAACAACAAAGGAGAGGGATGGAGGACAAATAATAACAAATAATTAAATATACATATACCTGGTGGTGTTAAGTACCATGAAGAAAAATAAAGCAGGGTAATATATAGACTGGGGATTGAGAGTGCCATTTATCTAGATGGTCATGACGAGTTTCTGCTAAGCTGCCATTTGAGAGACCCAATGGAGGTGAGAGAAGGAGCCATGTGCAAAATACTGGATTCTTTCATGTGTTTATTAAATGCTGACTTACAAGATGATAGGTATTTTCATACTTTCACATGAATATGTGAAGTGTTTCTTCTGCCTGGTATGTTCCCCTTCTCCCCCTTCAACTTGTCTATCAAGCAGTAGTCTTTTTCTTATCTTTTAAGTCTCAGTTCAGATGTGATCTTCTGTATGAAACTTAACCCCTCTGAGAGGTACCAAGTATTTCTTCCTCTGTAATCCAGTTCAGTTCAGTCGCTCAGTCGTATCCGACTCTGCGACCCCATGAATTGCAGCACGCCAGGCCTCCCTGTCCATCAGCAACTCCCGGAGTTCACCCAAACTCATGTCCATCAAGTTGGTGATGCCATCCAGCCATCTCATCCACTGTTGTCCCGTTTTCCTCCTGCCCCCAATCCGTCCCAGCATCAGAGTCTTTTCCAATGAGTCAACTCTTCGCATGAGGTGGCCAAAGTATCGGAGTTTCATCTTTAGCATCAGTCCTTCCAAAGAACACCCAGGACTGATCTCCTTTAGAATGGACTGGTTGGATCTCCTTGCAGTCCAAGGGACTCTCAAGAGTCTTCTCCAACACCACAGTTCAAAAGCATCAATTCTTCGGCACTCAGCTTTCTTCACAGTCCAACTTTCACATCCATACATGACCACAGGAAAAATCATAGCCTTGACTAGATGGACCTTTGTTGGCAAAGTAATGTCTCTGCTTCTGAATATGCTATCTAGGTTGGTCATAACTTTCCTTCCAAGCCGTAAGCGTCTTTTAATTTCATGGCTGCAATTACCATCTGCAGTGATTTTGGAGCCCCCAAAAATAAAGTCTGACACTGTTTCCACTGTTTCCCCCCATCTATTTCCCATGAAGTGATGGGGCCAGATGCCATGATCTTCGTTTTCTGAATGTTGAGCTTTAAGCCAAGTTTTCACTCTCCTCTTTCACTTTCATCAAGAGGCTCTTTAGTTCTTCTTCCCTTTCTGCCATAAAGGTGGTGTCATCTGCATATCTGAGGTTGTTGATATTTCTCCCGGCAATCTTGATTCCAGCTTGTGCTTCTTCCAGCCCAGCATTTCTCCTGATGTACTCTACATATAAGTTAAATAAGTAAGGTGACAGTATACAGCCTTGACGTACTCCTTTTCCTATTTGAAACTAGTCTGTTGTTCCATGTCCAGTTCTAACTGTTGCTTCCTGACCTGCATACAGGTTTCTCAAGAGGCAGGTCAGGTGGTCTGGTATTCCCATCTCTTTCAGAATTTTCCACAGTTTATTGTGAACCACATAGTCAAAAGCTTTGGCATAGTCAATAAAGCAGAAATAGATGTGTTTCTGGAACTCTCTTGCTTTCTCGATGATCCAGTGGATGTTGGCAATTTGATCTCTGGTTCCTCTGCCTTTTCTAAAACCAGCTTGAACATCTGGAAGTTCACGGTTCATGTATTGCTGAACCAATATTGTAACCCAGTAGGTTATTGTTAATACTTAGATTGCTATGTCTGCCATATGGGGCCTTGGCAATCAGTTGGTAGGATAATAATAATATCAATTTTCCATTGAAACGATTAGGGATAATAAGATATTTTTTCTTATCTCAATCCCCCTACATCTTTGCAATTTCCCAGTATGTTCTAAACTTTTTGGATATTTTAAAAGTAGTCTCAAAAAAAAGTATTCTCTAGTTAGTATAGTTTCTCAAGAAGACTTTACAGTTTAGATTCTTTATAGTTTTGGGGGTTTTTTTTGAGTTAGACCTGGGTTCCAATCTTGCCTTTCCCAGGTTTCATGTAATTTTGAACAAGTTACTCTTCTAAACCTCAATTTCCTTATCAATAAAATGCCAGTATTAATACCTTACTATTGAATTGTCGTGAAGGTAAACTTATAGATAAAACATTTACATAAGTGTTCTATATGTATGCACAAAAATAGGTATTCTTTCTTGGGGAAAAGTTGATTTCATATAATGAGTGCTCTCAGTTCTTCTTTACTGAGTCTGTCTTTCCTTTATGGAGAGTTTCTTTTACTGATGACTGAACAGTGAGATGGATGAGAAGTAGTCTTGGGTGAGGCTCACTGGATGATGCTGTCTATCAAAGTTGGAGCCTGGTCTCTCAAGGCTTGGTTGATTGGCTCCTTAATCTCCCACCACTGTCTCTCAGTTAAGTTCCAGCAGTGAAGGTCTGCCCTTATTTCCCAGAATATGCCATGCATTTTATGCCTTTGTGTTGTTATACATTCCAGCCCCTTCCCCTTCTGCCTTTAGTTTGCTTTCTCTCCTTGTCCACTTGTTACACTCTTAGCTTGCTTTTTAAACTCTGACTCAGGTGTTGGTTTTTTCCTCAGGACATTTCTCTGGCTTCTCCAGATAGCATTAGTCTTTTCCTCCAGTACTTCTGTCTCTGTACCTTATGTTACTAATATCTTTTCACCGCCTCCTGCTTTCAATAATAGCACGTGGCGCATGAAAAGTACTTAGTAAATAAATCTTTGTTAAATAACAAATTTCCTAGAAAGCCTGAAATACTCTCTTGAGTAGTCCAAATACTCATCATCTCCATTGTGGCTTAATGCTTTGGTTTATTAGAAGACATTTTCTAATAATAGAACACAATCTGTGGAATTGGACTGAAGTAGTTTCTAACTCTGACTCTACCAGGGCAAATTATTCTTTTGAACTGTTTCCTTTTCTGTACAGTATAAGTAATGTTTCCCTATTACACATTATATTGAGGCTTAATAATTTGTGGATTATCATAAGGCTTTGCCAATACGTAAAACCTCCCTAAGAGAGTTTTGTACATAAAGCACTACGTAGGTGCTTATTGCATCAGTTATATGAGAAGTAATATGTAATCTCTGAAAAGCAAAGGGATTTTGCTTTTCCTTCTGTGTGTTGCTTTCCTATGCCAATAGATACCTTGATGCATTAAAGAGAAGTGCTTGTCCTTTATTTATTTATTCAACAAATAGTGAGTGCCTGCTAGATGTCAGGCGCTATTCTTGGTACAGAGGATACAGTAGTAAATACAGAAGACAAAAATTCCTATCCTCATCAAGTTTGTATTCTAATATGGGGAGCATTGGGCTTCCCTGATAGCTCAGTTGGTAAAGAATCTGCCTGCAATGCAGGAGACCCTGATTTGATTCCTGGGTCGGCAAGATCTGCTGGAGAAGGGACAGTCTACCCACTCCAGTATTCTTGGGCTTCTCTGGTGGCTCAGCTGGTAAAGAATCTGCCTGCAATACAGGAGACCTGAGTTCAATCCCTGGGTTGAGAAGATCCCCTGGCAAAGGGAAAGGCTACCACTCCAATATTCTGACCTGGAGAATTCCACGGACTGTGTAGTCCATGGAGTCACAAAGAGTCAGACACGACTGCGTGACTTTCTTTTTTTTTCACCTTCATGGGGAGCAGATTTGAGTAGCATGATCCAGTACTGTGAAATTCTGGGTGATTGCTTGTCATGTAGTCATATTGTGCAATAGATGTGTTCTCATGTTCATTTATTTTTAGTATCCCACACTAAGTAGTCTCTCAGAGTGCTTCCACTGATCTCTGTGACTTTCTTCCTTGGCTGTTATATCAGTTGTTGACTGCATTAAGGAGATAGGCTGCCTTCTCTGTGTTCTCCTCTTATTGACCTCAGTGACAGTGAACAGGTAATAGAACAGCATTTTTATCACTAAAGCCCAAAACTAAGGGTTACTGGGAATACTGATTCTCAGAAGTTAGGCTTAGGAGCAAAGGATTACCTCTGAGCCCTTATTTTTGCCTTTACAGGACAGATTGTAGAAGTTTAAAAACTGAAAGGGACTCTCATCTCCATATTTACAAACCCAGAAACTGAGCCCCATGTAAAGGGAAGTGACTTGCTCAAAGTCACAAAGCTAATCAGGGGCAGCAGTAAGAGATTCCAGTCTCTTAACTTTCAGTTTGACACTCTTTTAACTTGTTCTGTATATCTGAAAGTTTTCTTTGGAAAAGTGCTCACTTGCCTTTCATTTGGTTCTGTGAGAACTCCTTCAGTTAGAAGGAAGATGAGCAATGAGATAAGAAAGTTTGAGAAGAGCAAAAAGGCTCTAGAACAGATAGCATACCTGTGACTCTGCTAGCCTTATTCCCTTGGGTTTTCAGCAAGAGCTGCATGGAATAAAACCCATCTCTCATCTTTGGAAGGGAGTCATAATGCTAATTATCCACGTTGGTTCATTGGTTCACTAGCCATTTAATATGGACTACTCTGTGAGTGGGGATTTTCAGTATCTACTGTGATGTGGTTGAATGTATTTTGACTCAAGCAGACCTACAAAAAGTCCAACAACCCATAATATTTTATTAAACCATTAATAAATCTGTCAATCTGGGCCATTTGGAAAGAGGAACATTGTAGTTTTAATATATTACCTTGATAAATGATGTATTTTTCACATCATGTTGGTCTCTTGCAAGTAAGGAGCATGCTAAACTTAATTTCTCTGCTGAATGTTGGGTCATCTTTTTAACTATATGTGTGCAAATGACTCATATCTGTTTTCCTTTGCTTCCCAGTTAGAATTATTTTATGTAATTTAGGTCCTTTTATTTATCACATACTTATAAAGGATTTGTATAAACTATTTAAATGATTGGTTTTCTTGATGAAAATATTTGATATTCTTTTAAGTCTCCTGTTCATTTGTCACATTTTTCTTTTCCTGGCCATAGTCCTACTTTTTTCCAGGCAGAGCTGTGGATCAAAGAATTGTAAGTAATTATTTTTAATATCATTTTGCCTCTTCATCACTTTCTTTTCAGTTAGAAGAAATCAATTAGCCAATCTTGCTACCTATTTTAGTCAGTAAAAATTTCCTATTTATTTATAAAATAACTTCTAAGTTACTGAGTATTAAAAGTTTTTTTGGAGTTGGAACATTTCTATGCTCAGGTTTATTAAATCTAACAATTATTGAAACTAAATTGAATTGGAAAAATGTTTCAGTTAGCTATTAAACAGAAAGGGAAATAAATGCCTTTATTTTCATATTGGTAAAACTAATTTATTGGATAATATTATTTCTGGAGTTGCAGAATCACTGAAGATTTAGTTTCTAGTTTCAGGGATTCACTTTGGTTATCTAAATCCCTTGGTCTGGTAGATTTTTTCTTTTTAATATTTATTTTATTTGGCTGTGTCGGGTCTAAGTGATGGCACGTGAGATCTTTGTCATGTCATATGGGATCTTTCATTGTGGCATGAGGGTTCTCTACGCTTGACATGAGGCTCCAGAGCAGGTGGGCTTAGTAGCTGTGACATGTGGACCTAGTTGTCCCAGGGCGTGTGGGATCATAGTTCCCTAACCAGCAATGGAACCCGCATCTTTTGTATTATTTTCATCTTTGGGATTCAATCTCATTTTTGGATTTCCAGAATGAAGCTTCACTTTCTCCTTAATTTTAAAAGCATGGTTTTTAAAAAAAAAGACTACACATTTACAAATATCCACAAAAGTCACTTGTTCATGTTTAGCAACAAACTAATAATTTTCATCATTTCAAAAAACTAGTAAGGTAATTTCAGTAACACCGTGTAGTTTTACTTTGTCTTAAAGCAAGTGTAGTCATAAGTTAGTATAAGGGTTTTAGGCTTTTTCTCTGAGAGTTTTATATTTAATGCTCATTGGGCATCAGCAGTGTTCTTGATGCTAAGTGAGTGGTCTGCATTTTTTGTTTCCTAGAACTAGTGTTTATGATTCTCGAGCACGGGAAAGATTGCGCCAGATTGAAGAGCAGAAGGCACTGGCATTACAGCTTCAAAACCAGGTAAAAAAGTGTTTTTGAGATATAAATGAATAGCACATCCAAGTTGAAACTAATTTTGGAAGGTTACCTGAATTTGAAATCAAAGGTGTTGAATTGCAAGATTGTATGGTAGCATAGCCTTGCTATGCTATGTGTCCTTGGTCTGTCCAGTTCGTCCTACTCAGTGTTCATGGATAAGCAGTAGATTTCTGTACTCCACTTATTTTGAAGATCTGTCTTTCAGAGACTGCAGGAACAGGAACATTCAGTACATGATTCAGTAGAACTGCATCTTCGTGTGCCTCTTGAAAAGGAGATCCCGGTCACGATTGCCCAAGAAACAGGGAAAAAAGGTCATAAATTGACTGACAGCGAGGATGAATTTCCTGAAATTACAGAGGTAAATTATATAGTATAAATTCTTACATTGGCAAGTGTTGTTTAGAGAGAATTCTTTGGACACATTTCAAACATACAAGTAATAGACCAGGGACTCCCCTGGCGGTCCAGTGGTTAAGACTCAGTGCTTCCACCTGCAGGGTGTTCCATCCATGGTCAGGGAATTAAGATCACAAATGCTGAGCGGTGCAGCCAAAAAACAGACAGGAAAAAAACAGCAGTAGATCACCTGGTATTTAAATTGTATTCCATACTCCTGCTTTCATTTGTATTGCATAACAATATTGGCTTTGTTTTTAAAAGATTACTGAAAATTTAGGAAAGAATTATGGGTGACTTGTAGTGATTTCAGTGAAAAAGCAGTCCGTAAATTTGTTTCATTTCCTGTGCATTTTTACTTAATGCATATGTATAGTACTTTTTACATCATATAGTAAGTTGAGCCTTACCATTTTTTTTAAATAATAAAAACTCAGTATAAAAAGTTGGAAAATACTTAAAAGTCTGCATACATTTAAAAATAATCTGTTTCTTAGTTCATTCTTTTGTTTGAAAACCTGTCATAGCTGGTAAGTATAACACATTTATTAACACTAAAGTTGTGCTGAATTCTACATTTTTACATTTAAAAAAACACAAATTGTTCTGGGAAAATGTGTCTAAAAGACATCATTACTTTTACTTCCTTATTACCTTTGAGAAAGATTCTGTTTCTCAGGAAATTGTTTGGACTGAAGATATGTAATTAGGTCTTTTCATGGCCTTAGGAAATTTGATAGCAGAAAGTTATTTCAGACTCAAGAAATAATATAAAATAAAGGTCTGAAATGTGCTGAAAAAGAGAAGGGAGGAAGAGCTAGGATGAAAGGAAGTAATCAGGAGATTACTGGAGGGAATAGAAACCAAAATGTTAGGAGTAAATGGTTGATTTAAGTCTGGGGATTGCATGGGGCTTGATGAGAAACTGGTACGTCTGAGGCCATGTTTGCCTAATCTCTGACACTTCTTGGTTTCCTAGGAAATGGAGAAAGAAATAAAGAATGTATTTCGTAATGGAAACCAGGATGAAGTTCTGAGTGAAGCATTCCGCTTGACCATCACACGCAAAGATATTCAAACTCTAAATCACCTTAACTGGCTCAACGATGAGGTAATCTCACACTTGTTTTTATATTCAAATAGAAGGTGAACATCAAGTGCAGACTAAAGGCATTATATATTTCAGTGTTTCTCAAAGTGTGGTCCTTGCTGACCTGCTTCAGAATCAGCTGTCATAGCTTTCTCCACTTTCCTGACTAAGTATGAGGCAGTATGGTAGAGATATATATTTTAAACAAATATCTCAGGTGTTTTTTTTTTTTTAATGTACCTTAATGTCTGGAAACTGCTGATTTACCTTTTTATGTATTGAAGATTTGGATACTGATAGAGAGGATATCTACTCATTGGTATTTTTACTCTCCTAAGCTACCTGCCATGCAGTTCACATCTTTTGTTAAGCAAATATTTAATAGCTGACTATGTTACAGCACATGAAGGAATACTTTAGAATTTCCATATAGAAATCCATTTCTGTTACCCTTTCTCTCTGTATTTAGGTCACTTAGGTTATGAGTGGTAAGCTTTCTAAAATAGCCTACATTTGTACATGATATTCTTTAAACTGACATTGAAGAAGTTTTATTAAATATTTGAGGTGTTGAGTTAAAAAGTGTTATCGCTATTGGCTCCCAAGTGTTCTAATTATTTTATGTAGATTATTTGTGTTAGAATCTTCAAACTGATCTGTCCTATTCCTAAACCTGTAGGAGCCTGTTTTATTTCACAAGGATATTTTCACAGCAAAAGAAGAGAATTGGGTTGGGGTTTTTCCCTAAGTACCTGCCTCCTTACTAGGAGCATTCCTGCCTAAAATCTTGGGTGTACTCAAGTTTCATCGCTATGGAAACTTTTTATATACTCAATATAGTAAGCACTAGATATTCTAGGGACTTCCCAAGTGGCTCAGCAGTAAAGAATCCTTCTGCTAATGCAGGAGATATGGGTTCAATCCCTGGGTCAGGAAGATCCCCTGGAGAAGGAAATGGCAACCCACTGCAGTATTCTTGTCTGGGAAATCCCATGTACTGGCAGTCCATGGGGTCACAAAAGAGTCGGACCTGACTTAGCAACTAAACAAAAACCAAATATTCTAGATACCAGTATCCTGGCCTTGTATGTGTATGACCTTCCAAATACTAATATTTGGCCAACATCTGTTGGACATTTACCTCATGTTAGGCGCTAATCTAAGTGATTTATGTGTTTTGCTCATGTCATAGTCATCACAACTCTTGGAGATGGATGCTATAGTTTTATCATCTCCATTTAATAGATGAAGAAATAAGACATAAAAAGATTAAGAAACTTGCAAAGTTACATGACTTTGTAATAGCAAGCCAGGATTCAGACGCAAGCATTGGGTCTTATCTGTTATAGCATACTGCCTTAGAATCTTAAGTTGGATCCTGTTTCAGGATTAAATATAGAGAATTTTAGAGCCATATATCATGTCCAGTAGGTTGATTTTCTGTGGGATTTGTTGAACTAGCCCATTCTCTTTGCCTTTGGTGAGTTTATAAGATAAAATTTTAGAAGTTCATCACTCCTTGAATAGTAAAGAAGACATGATTTGAGATACCATCTTGCTTTATAGGAAACAGCTCTTGCTTCTTGTGGCCCAGAATAGTGGTATTAGAACATTGGGTCAAAATAACAGGAAAAAAAAAGAGCTCACCAAATCAAAGAGCAAAATGAAAATCAAGAACAGTCAAAATATCCACCAATTAAGTATTTTTCTTTGAAGATATTAATGTGAGGTCTCTTGCCAGTTTTTACCTGCTGCTTTTAAATGGGGAAGATCCAGTTATTCTATTGGGATTGCAGCTTGTTTGTTGTAAATTAATCCGAAAACTTCTAGGGGGCAGCAGTGAGCAGGACATGAGCTGAGGTCTTGCTGTATGTACTGTGGTAGTTACCTCAGCGAGCTCCCTTACAGAGGCAGCCTTCATTAGGACATATTTTCCATTCCCTGGGTCCACCAGAGGATTTTTAGCAAGCAGAGTTAATGGAAATTACATTATTTAGAAGAGAAAAGGGTAAGGAAAGATTCCTTGTCTACTTTATCTCTACCACATTTACCTGTAACTTTCGTAAGGAGTCCTTGTCTTCTGAGTGGAGAATAATGTTAACTTTGAAACCAGGTGCCAGTTCACATGTCCATGATGATAATGAGAACTATTTTAATAAATTCTTTAATGAGTGCTTTAAAAAGCATCATTTTCAAAATATCACACTTCTCACACTTTCAGAGTTACTGCCCTTAAAAAGCTGATAGCATTCTGAAGGGGAATTAGTAGATATCCTTAAGTATTCATACTCATTTTGAAATACTTCACTGTTTCTTAATTGTGAACCCTCAATATTTTGCAAGTAATTTACTCTTTCTTCAATTCTGGTCTCCTTCCCTCAAATAGATATTTTCATTAATAGCCTTTCTTTTATTTTTGTTTCTCATGTCAGTTTTATAGACTTTATTAAAATTTTCTCCCAAGAAAGGTGATTGACATTTTACAGACAAAGAATCCTAATAGTTGTTTTATGAAACATCAGATAAATTTAGAAATACATGAAAATTATTTAGGCATACAAATAAATTTGACAAGTTCTGGTCATGATAGAATAAGGTAGATCAGATTTATTCTCTCAAATAGAACAGTAGATAAAACACCTGAAGCAACAATTTTCAGACACTGGATAACATTGATTCCTAAGAAGACGGAAGTGAAAAGCATGAACCTATGATTCCCACAGCTTACTGGAGTAGTGTGCTAAAGGGAGAGAGCTGGTAAAAACCTGGCAGTGCCTGGCAGTCTTGCTGAGTTGAGGAGACAGTGTTCATGGAGGCCAAAGCAGCTAAGATTTGTGAGATAAATACTGGTGGGGAGGTTGCTAAACAAAGAGAAATCTCCAGAAATGTGCAAAGGATCCCCCTGGAATCTTTGGCTGAGTGCTGATCTGTACATATATGGCAAGAAATTACCAGTGGCTGTGGAAAAAACGACCAGAAAGAAGAAATCATAACAAGCCTGAGAGCTAACACAGGTGCCAAGAACAGTTTATGTCCCAACCAGCTGGAGTAGAAGAGTTGTGGAGCATTGAATAGCGAGTCCTCAAAAGGGCACTCCCTCAAGAGTGGGGCCAGACAGGCAGGCCCTAGAGTAAAGGCTGCTCTGGACCCGTGGTAACAAGCTTAAATACAAGTCTTAAAAGCTTGAAACTGATGTAAGTAACTTAACTGTATGACAGAACAAAACCCAAGGATATTTAAAGGAATACAACAAATTCTGGTAACAACAGAACCCAACAACATTGAAATTCACAAAGTCTAGCATCTAATTAAAAATTCCCAGACATGAAACAGAAGAAAAATATAACAAAGGGAAAAAGACAATCACTATAGAAATACCCAGAAAAGAAAAATATGTTAGAATTAGCCAACAAAGATAGTAAAACATACCATAAATAATATTCCACATGTTCAGGTAAGTAGAGGAAAGTGGACATTATGAGAAGAAAAATGAAGAATATAAAAAAAGATCCAAATTGAATTTCTAGAGATGAAAAATACAGTATCTGATATTAAAAATACATGAAATTAGGTTAACAGTTTAGATACTGTGGAAGGAAAATTTAGTAACCTTGAAAATAGAGCAGTATGAATCATCCAAGTGAAATAGAAAAAAGACTGAAAAAAGATGACTGGAGCTTAGTGAGCTCAGGGACAGTATCAAGTCTAAGCATGTAATTGAAGTCCCAGAAGGGAAGATGGGGTGTAAGTGGTATCAGAAAAAAATGTTTAAAGAAATAATGGTGGAAGATTTTCCAGATTTGGAAGCATACTGACAAGATTCAAGAAATTCAGCATACCCCAAGAAAGAGAAATACCATACTGAAATGTATAGTAATCAAATTGCTAAAGACTACTGATAAAGAGAAAAATAATGAAAAAAGCAACGAGAAGAAGAGACATATTATGTACAAAGGAACAAAGATCTGTCAGAAACCATGTAGGCCAGAGGACAGTGTAGCTACATCTTTAAAATACTGAAGGAAAAAGAAAATCATCAACCTAAATTCTATACCAGCAAATATATCTTGGAAGAAATAAGGTTATACTTTTTTAGGCAAGCAAATGCTGAAGAATTCATCACCAGCAGACTTCTTTAAGAAATATTAAAGGATATTTTAGGCAGAGGAAAAATTTGAGCTGAAAGTTTCAGTTTACACAAGGAATGAAGAGCAGTGGAAATGCTCTCATCCTTTATTATCTCTGGAAGACAAGGGACTAGTCAAATAAAAAAACAACAACAATGTAGGGTTTGTAACATGTTAAAGTAAAATATATGATAATCATAACACAGAAGAGGGGGGAAATGAAAGTATGTACTTGTCTAAGATTCCTGCACAATGTATGAAGTTGTGTGATATTTTATGAAGATGGACTGCAATAAGTTACAGACATATAAATTCTAGAGCAACCAGTAAAAAACAAAGAGATATTTTAAGAAGCTGGTAATGGAGATCAGATGCAATTAAAAGATAGTCAGTCCAAAGGAAGGCAGAGAAAGGATACAAAGAACAGATGAGACACACAGAAAAAAAAAACATGATGGTAGATTTAAAACCAACCATGTCAGTACTATGGTTGCTCAGTGGTAAAGAATCTGCCTGTCAGTGCAAGAAACTCAAGTTCAGTCCCTGGGTCTGGAACGTCCCCTGGAGGAGGGCATAGCAACCCACTCTGGTATTCTTGCCTAGGAAATCCCATGGATAGAGGAGCCTGGTGGACTACAGTCCGTGGGGTCACAAAGAGTTGGACCTGACTTAGTGACTAAACAACAGTCTCAATACATTAAATGTAAATGACCAAACTCAGCATACCCAGTAGAAATATAATAATAAATTACATATATGTAATTTAAAAGTTTTCTAATGGTCACATTTTTAAAAAGGAAAGGAAACAAGTAAAACTAATTTTTATAATATATTTTCTTTAACCCAATAAATCTAAAATATGTTTATTTTGGCATGTAATACATATTAAAATATTATTAATGGTATATTTTGCCTTACCTAAAATATATGTCTTTTACACTTAGAATGCATTTACACTTACAACACAATTTGAATTAGTCAGATTTCAAGTGCTCAAGAGTTACATCTGGCTAATGGCTACCATACTGGACAGTATAAGCATCCAGTTAAAAGGCAGAAATTATAGATTAGATTTAAAAATATGTCTACAGAAAACATTTTAAATGTGAAGACACATATAGGTTAAAAGTAAAAGGGTGGAGAAAACATACCATACAAACAGTAAACAAAGGAAAGGTGAAGTAACTATATTAATATCACACTGGTAGATTTCAGAACAGGGAATATTACCAGTGATAGACATTTCACAATGGTAAAGGGGGAAATTCATCAAAAGGAGTAACAATGTAAGTATGTGTGCACCTAATAACAGAACTTCAAAATACACTAACTAAAAACTGAAAAAACTGGAAGAGAAAATAGACAAATTCATACATAAGTATGAATGTTGAAGATTTCAACACTTCTGTCTCAATTATTAATTGCTTCCAAGGAGATGTTAAATCTAAGTGATGCTCAGTAAGAGAAGAAGCAGCCTATAAAACATTAAACTCAGCTAGACAAACCTAGCACAGGAAATAGATTTTTCTTAGGAAATAAAAACTGAGTCAGAAGGGAAGAAAATTAGACAAGATGAAATAAATTAGTTAAGTGAATATGATGGTGTCTCTCATATGCTAATGATCAGAATGGAAGTTACAGTGTAGTCTTTCTAACATGACTCATTAGACGATTCCACATCATTATAGATTACCTCTTTAAAGTGTTTCTTAATAGAACTAGTCCTTTTGATAAACTAGGGATTTATGTCAGGTCACAGGGAGAATAGTAATTGCAGTTGTCATGACTCCATAAAAGTAGACGCTGCCTGTCTTTCTCTAAAACTTTTGCAGTAATTCTAATTGTTCATTACTTTAATTTGCATCTGAGAAAAGTCCTGGGCACAGTGAGGGATGCCATAACTCAGAGCTTCCCTTAAGTCTGCTATCTTGGTTTCTATAGTATTATTAGGTTAGGTCTTAGGAGTGAGTGACCTTCTGATTTATAACATTCAGAGGTTGTTGCTTAATTAGTCTTTCAGGGTTTTTGGTTGACAAGGATAAGTCTAATTTAAAAATAAGAATGAGGAGGTAGAGGGGAAAGTCTGGAGGGATAAAGTAGGAAAACAGCTTTTTCTTTTCTAAAAGTTATCTTGATCTCTGCTTCAGAACACTGTCATGCTCAGGACTTGTAGAACACTTTTTTCCAAAGTCTGTGTGTGAAATTGGGAAGGGTTAAAAGTTAGACTTTACTCTTAGTGATGTATTTTACTTCTAAATGCATGAGAAAACAATAGTTTGGCTGGTTTACTGCTTGAGAAAAATACAAATAGCAGTGGTCATTTGTGTCATTGTGGTAACATACAGGCAGAGGATTGAGTACTAAGTTTGAAAACATTGTAGGCTTTTCTTTTAAAGAAACACTTTTTTCAACTTAGCCTGGCAGCTCTTCACATAAAATCACAAAGGAACAAGACACCATAAACAATCATTCTACCCCCAAACAGGATTGCATAGACAAGTAGACGCTCACAGCGAAGGCTATGAAGGCAGCAGGAAAAGCAGTTCTTTAGGTACCAGGGACTGCAGCAGGCAGAGGCAAGTGTGGGCCCCCGAAAGAGTGGCAAGTGCAAGACAAACAGTAGGCACAGACAGACAGACTTGTTACTCTTCGTCCCCAATTCCAAAGGGAATTCAAGATCTTCTGGAGCTAAGCAGAGTCACGTGTACAGAAAGACTCTGCCACAGGAGGGGAGGGACCCTTGCCGCCACAAAATACAAGCGACCGCTCTGACCATCATTGCTTCTCTTTCATCTTAGACACTGTGATCCCTTCTCTCATTTCTTTTCCCTTCATCTTTAGCCCTCCTCTGTGAGATGATGTGTAGGATTCTTTTGTTCCTCTAACTTCTAGCTTTTTCTTTTTTTTGATGTGATTGTGTCTTGGCTGAACTATGGCAGTTTTCCTTATTTGGACTGAGTGATAGCTGAAAAACTGAGGAGAGAAACTTGGATCTAAATTCTGCTTCAGATGTCAGGTTACACATCCTCAGCTAATGGGAGGGAACAGTGAGGCCACCAAGCCCCCTCCTCCTAGAATGCAGGGCAAATGAAAAAGAGCCCAGATCACTCCCTAGAGCTAAGTAATGAGCTGACTTTGGAGGAGGCCATTTCCCTCACGGTGGAGAAACCTTGGTGGGAGGGAGAAGTAAAGCAGAGAAGAGGGGTTCTCAGTGTGGTGCCCTATCACTAGGTCTCTGTTCCTGTTCAGCTGACTTGATCTTTAACTTTATAGGTCCACTCTGTCAAAATAACAAAATAAAGTAACATAAGAAACCAAACAACTCAGGCTGTGTAGCAGCAGCTAAGCTTAATTGGTTTTTGGCACTCTTTCCCCCTGAAAAATAGGATGGTCGTATGTAGCATGATGCTCATTTATGTCACCCTTTTCACTTTGGGGTAATGGTCCCAGATATACCCTTCTGATGGGCACCTGGGGGAGATATAGCTCTGTGGCTTTCATGTGCTTGGCTGTCCTTACCTCTCTGGTTCCTTCCACCTCCATCTTAAGTCCTTATTGCCTGTTGCAATATTTAACTTATCTGCCCCCATGGAGGGTTTGGCTTATAGTGATTGACAGGTTGTCTGCCTATTTGCTTTACCTCTTGAATTGAAGGGTTTAGCCTCATGGCATGGGTAATGTCATAGGATAGAATACCAGAGAAATCAATCCCTTTTTGCTAACTTTCTCTTACTGGAAGATGTAGATTATAGCCAAGAAATCTATGCCTGCTGAGCAGGTAGATCCTCCTGCATTCCTGGCTGCCTTCACAAGCCTACAAGCATCCTTTAGCACCATTAACCTCAAGGATAGAGTGAGATTAAAAACCTGAATTGGAGAAACCTACAATCCTAATTGTGCCCTAATTCATTATCATTGTTTTATATAACTGAGCTCTAGTTACCTGTTGGGCATCACACTAGGGCGAGAATCAACCACAACCTGAGCCTATTGCTCTATCTTCAGAGATGCAGGAAGAACAGTGTCTTCAGTCCTGACTTTCCTTCCCACCACCCTCAGAGTGCTACTTCTTGGTGAATGTGGTTTCCCTGCAGCTGCCTAGGCATCCTCATCTATAGGCCCTTTCTCTAGTCTAGACCATGCTCCGGTGTGTTCCTGGCTGTGTTCCTTACTGCCTACCCAGTATGTAGTTGCCTACTGTTGGGCAGTAGCTCACTGCTTTGGCATCTTAGTGTGTAAATATTTGTCAAAGGACGGGGGTGTTTTCCCATTCCCCAAAAAGCATTCTGAAAAATGTGCCTGTTTTCTTAGTCATATTTCCAAGCTTTGGATCAGTAACCCATTCATTCCTTGCAGTTGACAGACACTGGCCTGACCTCAGCTGGCCACATAAAATAAGTATGCAGTAACTTCCGGCACAGTAACTTTGCGGCTTTAATACCAAGGAGTCCTAGACCTAAAGGAGCTGTGGACAACGTAGTCACTATTAGAGAACACATTGTTTCATTAACATATCTCCCATGTCAAGCGTTTTAATTTCTTTCACTCATACTTGATATTGAAGAAATAAGTGGAATCAACAAATATAAGGCAGCTAACCTTATAGATTCTAGGAAAAAACTTGACTCTTCATGTTTGTGGTTTTACTTTCAGGTCTTATGTAAGGTAGGTTATAGTATATCCATGTCTGCCTGGATAAAGGTGTTGTTGCCAAGCTACTACAAGTTTAGAGATGTTGTTCCAATAGAGTTGATGGTTTATTCTGTCACTCAGTTCTACTTGAGACCAAAACAGTTTGCTTCTGCTAAGTTACTTGTTATGCTGAAAATACAGTCTTAAGTCATGGGGCAGAGTTTTCTATCTTTGTGCAAAGTCGGGAGACCTACATAGAAAGATTGAACTACTAATCTTAGTTTTTATTAACTCTAGACTCTGAGCTCAGAGTTTATTTAAGTTGCTTGCACAGTCCCAGCAGACTAAAGGAACTGCTGATGTTTACCTTGCTGAACTCCTGCTTATAATGTGTACCTGCACATACTCCTTCCTTTCCTTTTCTCTGACTCTAATCTTGTAGTACTTCTTCCTCCTCATTTTCCAGTTTTTTTTAACGTGATCTTCAGCCTTCTACAAGTCTGGCCAATATCTTCCCAAATGTATCCTGAACCATATATATATGTATCAGCCTTTTATGTTTTCACTGTTTATAACCACCTCAGCCCCCCTCTTTTCTAGTCGGAATTTGATATAGGGATATTAGGCTGTTGGGTGTTGAAGTCATAACTGAGTTGATTAGGGAACTAGCCTATGCTGTGCAGTATAGCACCTGTGTTTCCTTCTTACAACACAACTGCTTTGAAAGGCTGGAGTATCTATTTTAATACATATATTTTCTTTCCACAGATCATCAATTTCTACATGAATATGCTGATGGAGCGAAGTAAAGAGAAGGGATTACCGAGTGTACATGCATTTAATACCTTTTTTTTTACTAAGTTAAAAACGGCTGGTTATCAAGCAGTGAAACGTTGGACAAAGAAAGTGGATGTCTTTTCTGTTGACATTCTTTTGGTGCCTATTCACCTCGGAGTGCACTGGTGTCTTGCTGTGAGTGCCTCTTTTATTACTGATAAAATTTAAAAGAAGTCTATATAATAGAATACACAGAGAGCAATGAATACTAGTTCTACATAGATGATTGAAAGAGTAGCATTTAATTATCTAAAAATTGGATAGATTAGCAAACTCCCTGTCAAGAGTGGGAGATACTTAGACTTTGAAAACAGCTATGAAATTTTCTTTTCTGGAAATACTTTAAAATGGGGTTATAGTCAAAGCAACCTAAAGGCAAGGAACACATGGGGAGAAAAAGTGACTTCTTAACGATGCTGCCAACTCAGATTCTGTGACCATTATTTTCTGCCTAATCATGGTTTGCCTTGCATACTTGATAATTTATTATTGCTTCCCTGATAGCTCAGACAGTAAGGAATCTGCCTGCAATGCGGGAGACCCAGGTTCAGTCCCTGCGTAAGGAAGATCCCCTAGAGAAGGGAATGGCTACACACTCCAGTATTCTTGCCTGGAGAATTCCATGGACAGCGGAGCCTGGCAGGCTACAGTCTGTGGGGCTGCAAAGAGTCAGACATGACTGAGCAACTAACACAAACATGACTCTGAGAACATGGATACATTAGCTTAATATATTAATAAAAGTATACAAGTTACAGCCTGATTTGAATTATATTTGAAAAGCATTAAGTCTAAAGAAAATTCTCCAAGAAACAAAACCTAGAATCTTTTATCATCTTTCTGAAAATGTGTGGAAATGATCTCACTTAGTTTACATTCTCTGAAGAGCACGTTGTGTCTTCACTGTTGCCTCCATTGCAAATGGAGCCCCTGAAAACTAGAAAAGGGTTTCAGGGCAATTAGTCAGCCCCCAGCATAGTTCTGAGTAAATAATCACCCTGTTCTTCTTTCCTCTGCAGATGAAGCATGGTATAATGCTAAGTATCCATCAAACTTGTCATGATTTCATAGGAAATCTGGCAGAAGGTTCCATGTTCCAGGGAAGGGAAAAGCTGAGATTTTCTCCAGTTCATAAACACACAGATTTTTTTTATTCCCAGGTTGTGGACTTTAGAAAGAAGAATATTACCTATTACGACTCTATGGGTGGGATAAATAATGAAGCCTGCAGAATCCTCTTGTAAGTAGGAAGTTGAAGACAAAGAGTTTGGTGTTGGATATATGTTGTTTTTCTAGCTGTTGAACTCAATTCTCTGATACCTTCAATGGAGTGGTTAATAAAGGAAATCTTTATATTGATTAAGATGGGTATTTTCCATCTAAGTAAAGTTTAATAATAATATAATAATACCCAAAATACATCCTGATGGGCATAATTGCTGTCCCAGTGCAGGAAAATAAAGAGTGGATATAGACATATAGATACAGAAACTACTTAGAAGTCATCTACCCCAACCTCCTGATTTTTCAGATAAAGGAACCAAGACCCACAGAGATGACTTTGATTTGCTCAGGTCCTACTTTAATGGCTCAACTGGGAACCAGAATGCAAATCTCTGTCCAAAATGTCTGTGGCCAGGAGGAGGTGGGTTCCATGAGGTGGATTAATTGATTTGGATTGAATTTTTATACAGAAGAATCAAGACTATAAATAAATATATACCTCAGCATTGCTAGAGAAACATTTTCCTTCCACTAGATTGAATTCTAAAGGACCATATAAACCAAGGAAAAGATCAAAACTCGTTCCTCAGTGGGAACAGTAGGAAGAAGGACCCTGGGTATTGAAGGCAGAGGTGTTGCTTCTCTGGAGCTGACAGAGTGGGCATGAACTGTGGGAGTTCTAAAGATTCCCTGTCCAGCAATATATACTGTTTTCCTTAGACATGGCAGAAGAAAATTCTCCTGAGGATTGTCAGCCCCATTCTTGCAGTGGCAGCTCCCCAAGCTCATCTCATTCTCTCCTAATACCTTAGGCAATATCTGAAGCAAGAAAGCATTGACAAGAAAAGAAAAGAGTTTGATACCAATGGCTGGCAGCTCTTCAGCAAGAAAAGCCAAGTACGTTTCATCTTGGTGACATGGAAATCCTGAGATTAGAGTATTGATTAGAAAAGGAGCATACTGCTTGGGCCCTGGCGTCCTTCTAAGTGTCTGGCCTGACCTCAGCCAGGGAAGATAGAGTAGAGTAAGCTATCTGTGGGAAAATCAGTAATGTATTTCTTATGAAGAACTAGGTTTTTTAAATGCCCAGCTATTTTGCTAAACTTTCATATGGGAGAAAATGTTTGCAGACGTTTGACCCTTGTGGGAGGGACCAGCTTTTACACCCTTGGGTATCATAGAAATCTCAGATAGTCTCCTATGTGATAAACATGAAGTACACAGGCTGGACTGAGATGCTGAATTTTTTGCTCTCTGAGCCTGAGTTATTCTGAGTGGGGGACCAGGATCATCTCTTCAGAATTCGGGGAAACCTGGAAATTTTATATCCTTTGGTTCTTATTTATAATTAAATAAGAAGGAAGGAAACTTGGAAAAATGTCACCTTTTTGTTATTTTTTGCCTTTTAGGAAATTCCACAGCAGATGAATGGAAGCGACTGTGGCATGTTTGCCTGCAAATATGCTGACTGCATTACCAAAGACAGACCAATTAACTTCACACAGGTAAGCCAAGCCTTCGGGAGGGGGCTCTGTGACCACCCTGTCTCCAGGCTGCCTGATAGATGTTTTTCTCTCCATTTGCTCCACTTAGGGGGCTCTGCTTCATTCTGTGGCTCATAACCCAGGGTGGTTGCTACCTGTGCCACGCCGTAGGAAAAGGAAGGATAATCATAGGCCACATCCTGGATCACCATACATCATATATTGTAGTTAAGGAATCCCGGCCAATAGGAGAGCCGCCTTCTCTGCTCATATACGCTACCTACTCCAAATCCTGTAAGAAGCAGAGAACTGGGACCAGAGCAAGTTTCCTCAGTTTCACTTTATTTGGTAGCAATGAAGTTTTGGAACGGGCCACACCTTGATCTAGAGTAGTTTGTTATGCTGCCTTCTTCCCCTCGCTTTATGCAGCTGATCAGTCTTCCTTGCAGTTTGTGATCGTTAATTTCTGTCCACGTGGTCCTTTGGAGACCAAAGTGAATTGAGACTAGAGATTATAGTTTATTTGGTGTCCTCCACTTAACCCTTTGCTTCTGTTTAAAGTAATGACTTTACTAGATTTTCCACCACAGCCCTTGGGTTGAGCTGACTCTTGCCGTTCATTTAATTTTGGGGCAAAATGAGTTTTGAATTTCAAGCCTCAGATCTCATAGCCTCATAAAAGTTCAACACAGAGGACTTTGTTAAATTTAGACACCATTCTCAAAATTCTTGGAGACATTTGAGGATGATAGTCTGGGGATTCCTGGTGATGCCTAATTAAACTTTTAGGTTTACAACAATGAAAAGTAGCAATAGCAATAGCAATAGTAATCGGAAAAAGCACTAGAAAAAAAAATCACATGTAATAAAGAGTGAGCAATTTGAAAGATCAAAAATGCAGCTGAGACTATTTTAGGTGAAAACCTCAAGAAGGAAAGCAGTGTTAGGTCCGCATGCAAGAAATGAAAATAAAGGTATCTCTGTGTCCCTACAGCAACACATGCCCTACTTCCGGAAGCGGATGGTCTGGGAAATCCTCCACCGAAAGCTCTTGTGAAGACCGTCTCAGTTAGCAGACATGGACTTGTGGGGGACCAGCTCTTTGTTGTCTACAGCCAGAGACCTTGGAGACAGCTGCTCCCAACCCTCTCTTCTTGTAAAGTCCTTGATCCTGGACCAGGCCCTGGAGAGATGCACTCACAAGCACATCTGCCTTTCCTTTTGTATCTCAGATACTATTTTTGCAAAGAAACTTTGGTGCTGTGAAAGGGGTGAGGGACATCCCTAATCTGAAGAGAGAGACTGCTTTTCACTTCTTCAGTTCTGCCATCTTATTTTCAAAGGGCTCCAGCCTCACTCAGTCTCTTAATTACGGGCCTGAGAGAAGCTTGGAAGGACTCTTGGTTTCGTATAAACTCTTGTTGTTAGGCCTTACTAAGAGGTAGGAATGGATGTGGGTAAAAACGTAGGGATGAAAACCACCAGCATATACACGCACACATACATACACACATGATTTTCAAAATGTGTCACCAGGATAGTGACTGTAAACTGGACTTTGGGGCACCTGCATAAGGCCGTCCTCCAGGACTTGTCCTTTTTACATGCCCCTTGTAAAGTCCGTCTGCTTCTGTACAAGGCTGTTTTATCTGTGGCTTCTTCCCCTCTGAGGCACCACATGTGAGCCCTGGGTGGACCCCAAAGTCCCAGGCAGTCCTTTCCTTAAAGCAGTGGTTTGCATGTGCTCACAACACATGATATGGGGAAGACCCACCCAGGGAGTGGTTTAGTGGAGTAACAAAGGCGCCACTTTTACTGCTACCTACTTCTGACCAAGAAGAAGGACCTCAGTCTTTAGCATAAAATTCCAGCTTTGGATGAATGCAGGTCTAGTTTGGTCTGTGGCTAGCTAGTTTAAATATGTTTCTAACCACAGAGAATTTAATATATATATATATATATATTTCACAGGGATATGCTTTTTTTTTTAAGGCTGAATGTGTTCACCATTTTAGCCTGTAGATTTATTACCATTTTCCAAATTTAGCTCCAGCGTACACAGATCCCAGCCCCTATGTGTAGGGTGTTTGTGGACTTCCTAAGAGTATTTTGAGGCCTGGATGACTTTTGGCTTGGGGTAGAGGTTACAGAGGAAGATGAGATTTTCAACTGGAAAACGGGTGGAATTTGGACTGATCAACTTGAGATTGAAAAACTGCTATTCTTTTTGTTCCTTGTAGCATCTCCCCCACCTTTTGAGCGCTCCTCAGGCTAGATAGTGAAACGATCCAATGCCAGTGTCATTTTGTACCTAAGTTCCAAAATAGGAACATTTTATACTTTTTTCTGTATTGTAATAGGTAGTTTTGTATGAGATCTTTTCTTCTCTTCCCTTGTACCTCATCCTTTCAAACATTGTGCTTTCTCCCTGGGCTTATTTGAAAATTTTACTCTGTTTTATATCAAGCTTGTTTAGTACATTTTTCTATGTGTTACCACAGGTTACAATTTGAAAAGAAAACTATTTTTTTTAAATATTCCATTGTTAACTGAATGTTACTGTTTCCACTCCAGCAACTAGATGTCCTACCTTTTTCATAATGCCTGCCTTTGAGGGGAAGACCACCTTTTGTTTGTTTTCTTTTTTTTTCCTTTCTTTCCTCCTTTTTTTTTTTTTTTTTTTTTTTTTGTTTTCTGTAGGTAATAAATAGCTTTCTACATATGAGTTGCTGGGACTTTTCACATTCTCTTAGAAAGCTATGGCATACAGGTTCATTGTGGGACTCCTGTACATTGATTCTTGGTACTTAATGTATTGAAGTGACAACTTGAAAGGTGGCAATATGGTATAGATTTTGGACCATGAATCAAAAGACCTGAGTTTTTCAGGCATGTTTGCTATTGTCTGGGGAACTCAGAACAAAATAGTTCTCTGTATTTATTGTTTGTCCATTTAGATAACATCTGTCTTACCTTCTCACAGACTTTTTGTACAGACCAAAGCAACAAATATTTATTGCCATGTATAGCAGAAAATGAAACATGCAACAAAAGCACTTTGAAAAATATATAAGGAATTGTTAAGCCTGTCTGAATTTGGCCCCGCTTTCTGACCAATACAGTTTTGTACAAGGTGAAGTTAGTGATCCTGAGACCACCTCGTGAGTGGGCCAGGCTGAGACATAGACTGGGGTCCAGAGTGGGAACCAATAGTAGGGGCCATTCTTTCCAGAGAGCTGCTCAAGAAGAGCAGAACTAGCATCTGTAAACTTTCTTCATTTTAAGGGTGGGCCTTGATGACTCGGGTGGGAGGGTAGAGGAATGTGGTGTTCCTGCCTTCTGTGGCCAAGGGCATGTTACCAGCATCTTGTTTAACCTGCTTTAAACTGAAGCCTATGACTTTCCTTTTCTCCAGTCTTCCCCTCTCTCCTGTGCCCAGTGCTCATAATTACCTTGTTGTTTGTCATTAGTCCCTTGCTGAGTCGTGTTTGACTCTTTGCAACCCCGTGGACTGCACAGGCTCCTCTGCCCAGCGGATTTCCCAGGCAAGAATACTGGGTGGGCTGCCAATTTCCTCCTCCAGGGGATCTTCCCCACCCAGGGGTTGAACCTGTGTCTTCTGCATTGGCAGGTGGGTTCTTTACCACTCAGCCACCAGGGGAGCCCCATAATTACCTACCTCCTCTAAAAAAAGGAACATTGATGGATGATAAGCTCTAGATGCCAGATGTGTAACCTTCAGTAGAAATAGTCTCACCGATCACTCCTGGACCCTTTATGAAGAAAAACCATTCCTGCCCATTTGAGAATGAATATGTGGTTCAAGACTAGTTCCATCCCATTTGCCACTGGGCCCCCTGAGACCCACTGTTGCTTCCTGGAGCCCTGTTTAGGGCTGAATGCAAGAGTACTTCGTCATCTGGCCTGGCAGCTGTGAAAATTAACTCTGTATATGAGGTGCTTCATCCTTCTCTGTGGTGTCAACTTCTATCTTGTTTAGCCCCTGTAATTGCGCTAGCGTCTTCTACCCACTACCTCNGGGCAGGAGGAGAAGGGGCCAACAGAGGATGAGATGTCTGGATGGTATTACTGACTCAATGGATGTGAGTCTGAGTGAACTCCGGGAGTTGGTGATGGACAGGGAGGCCTGGCATGCTGCAATTCATGAGGTCGCAAAGTCGGACATGACTGAGCAACTGAACTGAACTGAATATATGGACAATATCTTAGGTACTCAAAGAAATGGCAATCTCTTCGGTGTGCTTTAAGAAGCCTAAAGAATACTTGGACATTCTCTGGACTTAGAAACATGAATAAGATTTCAAGTAAAGTGGAAATGATTATTCAGCAACAGCAAAAGGGCCAAGAAAGTGGGGTAAACAATCATTTGGAAAAACAATGCTGATGCCAGTGTAATCAGAACTTAGAAGCTAGTAATGGTCCCAAAGGGCTCACAGGTATGGCTTCTTTGGTGTGCTTAGTATTCATAAAAATTTTGTCTCCAAATGGCTTCACTCCAGGCTGTAGCACTTTATGTCTACACTATCTTTAAAAATCAACTTCACATACAATAAAGTTCACATATTTATGTGTATAGTTTGATGAGGTTTGACAAATGTATAAATCTTGTGGCCAGCTCTCCAGTCACAACAAAAATTTGCATCACTTCAAAAGCCCTGTGTGCCACTTGGCAATTAACCCTCACACTATGCTAGGACTAAGGACAATGCTGATGCTGATCTGATTTCTATTATCAGAGATTAGTTTCACCTGTTTGAGAATTTCATGTAAATAAAGTTATACATTATAAGGTCTTTTGTGTATTTTTTTCTAATTCTCCTTATAATTAGAAAATATATATATTATTTGGAAATATTTAGTTTTCAAAGGAGCTTGGTGGGCTGTAGCCCATGAGGTCACAAAGAGTGGAACTTGACTGAGCAATTAACATACAAGTTTCCACATATTTGGGACTTTCTAAATATTTTAATTTTACTGAATTCTAATTTAATTATTTTCTGGTCAGAAAATATAGACATAAAATTTCAATTTTCTTTTCTGAAATTTATAGACACTAACTTAATGGCCACTATGGGGAAAATTTTCTGTACATTTGAAAAGTATGTGAATTTGCAGTAGTTGTATGTGATGTTTTATGAATACCAAACAACACAATGTGATTGAAAGCATTGTGAATATCTTCTATACTCTTCCTGATATTTTATCTGTGTTTTCTACCAATTTCTGATGGAGAAGTGATAAAATGTTTAATTATCGTGACTCTTCTGTTATTTCTCTGTTTTTGCTTCATTCATTTTAAAGCTTTGTTCTTTAGTACATGTACATTTCTGATTGTTATATGTGTTAATGAATTTTTCTATTTATTATTATAAAATCCTCTTCTCTCTGCTAAAAATCTGTCCTTTTTTTGTTTGATATTAATTTAGCCATATCATCTTTATAATGATTACTATTTTCATTGTATATATTTTTTTCAACTTTTCTTTTTTAACATATAGTCTTTACATTTAAAGTAGGTTTCTTATAGATAGTACATACTTAAGTCTTTCATTTTTATTTACTGTGACCATATCTGCCTTTTCATTAGAGTGTTCAATACAGTTACATTTCATGTTTTTGTTAATAGGTTTGATTTTGTGTCAATTTGTCCCTTCCAGGTTTTTGTTGTTTCTGTTGTTATTGTCTATCTTTTCTTCATATATCAACTTTTTGATTAATTGATTTTTAGTTCATCCTTTGTATTTACTGATTTTGAATTAATATCCATTTTTCCCTCTATTGAATTTTTAGTTTGTTGCTCTATATCAGAATTAAGCACACTTTTTTTTTTTCCAAAGGGTCAGATAGAAAATATTTTTAGTATTTGGGGAATTACATTTGAGTCCCATTGCGTATTTCTTTCATTTGTTTGTAGGTTTGTTTTCTGACAATATATAACATTTGAAAATAACATTCTTATCATGGACTATACAGAAGCAGGCTAGACTTGGAATGTGGGCAATAGTTTAAGCAAATTCTAGTGGTAAAATATGCATTGAAATTTTATAAAAACTATTTATAGTCAATATTTTATCATGTTATACTTAACAATTCCGATTTTACACTTTCCAGTTGGCATATTTCATGTCACAAATGTAATCATCTTACAACAATGTTTCCAATTTGCCCACTTCCCTACTTTACAGATAGTTATTTATACTCTTGAAATTATCTCATATAAAACTAATCGGATTGGGTTGGCCAAAAAGTTCATCAATTTTTTCCATACCATTTTGTGGAAAAAATCTGAATAAACATTTTGGCCAACCCCATATTGTTATTCTTAGTCTACATATTAGTCTTTTTAAGAAATTATAAGAAGTAAAAATTACTGTGTCTATTTTCATACCTCATATTTCCGGTGCTCTTCTTTTTTCCTATAGGTGAGAGATTCCATTTGGTATCATTTCCTTTCAGCCTAAAGAATACCTATTACCTTTTCCACAGTGCATGGCATTTGGCAACAAATCCACCAGCTTTTGCTTACTTGAAAATATATATTTACTCTTGTTTAAAAGCATTTTCTTCTGATGAAGAATGCTGGATTAACAGTAATCTTTCCTTTATCTATTTAAAATATAATTTTATTTATTCTAGCTTGTATCTTTCTGATAAAAAATATCTTTCCATTTTCCCTCTGTGTAATGAGTTTTTTCCACCTATACCTGCTGTCAATATATTTTTTTAATTGTTGGTTTCCAGCAATTTGACCATAATAGGCTTAGGTGTGATTTTATTTGCATTTATCCTTTTTGGGTTTCTCACCATCTCTTGNAAAGTCTCTTGTTCCTTACCGGTCGGGGCACTCTGGCCAGTTGTCCGTGTCAGGAGGAGACCAGGGACAGAAGGGTCTCAGTTGCGGCTGCTGGGTCTGATCCATTGGCAGGCAAGCTGGTCATGGAGTACCCCGAGTGGTCAGGAAGTCAGTCTCAATAAAAAAGAGTCCCCACCAGAGTCGCCATTTGCTGCAGGAAGAGGGACCCCTTCCAGGGCCTGAAACTGGGCTATTGTCTAACACTCAGAAATGAATTGTCCGAGGAGACATATGTGCTGACAAAGCAAGAGAGATTTTATTGGAAAAGGGCAGAGAGAGCAGTAGGGTAAGGGAACCCAGTAGGAAGCCTACTCTATCTGTAGTACCCCCACCAGTATCCTGTTTCTGGTGTACAGAATGTGACTGGTTTTTTGGTGACCCCCACAAAGTTCTGTATAGTCAGCTAAGCTTTTTAAGCTATGTTAACTGCAAAGGTAACTTCAGGCAGGTGTGATTTAGACAAAGACAAATTCAGTTACATAATTTTAGCTAATGAAATCAGAAAAGAGAGATACCTGTACATCAAAGATGGCGAACTGGTAGAATACAAGTGTGGGGTGCTTTTACAGTTATTTTTGCTCCTGGATGAGAAGAGATACCTGCTGAAATCAACAAATCCAAAATGTAATGAAAGACATTTTCCTGAGGATATTCTTTGAGCATCTATGTCTCACTTTTTCTAGGCCATTCTTCTTTCAGTTTCTATCTGACAATGCTGATGGATTTCAAGTTTGAGTTAGGTTCTGTCACTTACAGAAGCAAAAGTCTTGATATCCTAATTAATACACACATATTAGGAAATAAGGGAAACAATGAGAGACTATTTTCTTGGGCTCTAAAATCACTGCAGATGGTAACTGCAGCCATGAAATTAAAATATGCTTGTTCCTTGGAAGAAAAGCTATGACTAACCTAGATAGCATATTATAAAGCAGAGACATTACTTTTCCAACAAAGGTCCATCTAGTCAAATCTATGGTTTTTCCAGTAGTCATGTATGGATGTGAGAGTTAGATCATAAAGCTGAGAGCTAAAGAATTGGTGCTTTCAAACTGTGGTGTTGGAGAAGACTCTTGAGAGTCTCTTGGCTGCCAGGAGACCCATCCAGTCAATCCTGAAGGAAATCAGCCCTCAATATTCACTGGAAGGACTGATGCTAAAACTGAAACTCCAGTAGTTTGGCCACCTGATGCGAAGAGCTGACTCATTAGAAAAGATTTGATGCTGAGAAAGATAGGCACGGGGAGAAGGGGATGACAGAGGATGAGATGGTTGGATGGCATCACCAACTCAATGGACATGAGTCTGAGCAAGCTCCGGGAGATGGTGAAGGACAGGGAAGCCTGACATGCTGCAGTCCATGGGGTCACAAAGAGTAAGCCACAACTGAGTGAACTGAACTGGATGANCAGAGGATGAGATGGTTGGATGGCATCACCAACTCAATGGACATGAGTCTGAGCAAGCTCCGGGAGATGGTGAAGGACAGGGAAGCCTGACATGCTGCAGTCCATGGGGTCACAAAGAGTAAGCCACAACTGAGTGAACTGAACTGGATGATAGAATAGTATTGGACACCACCTAAACAGTCTAAAGTGATAGAAGAGTGAATCTATGGTAAAGTTTCTATATGGTAGAGCTAGCTATGGTTTTTGGTTGTATAATAGTTGGATTCTGATATCAATATTTGGGCATTTTAATAGACAAAAAATATATGTGAACACACTAAACTGCACACTTTACTAAACCATTTAACCATCTATTTTTTCAACTTCATTTTCACATATTTTGAGAGAATCTCCCCCTTTTTAACTTTCAGAGTATCCACCATTCAGTTAATTAAATTGTGATTATTAAGTGCTGGTACTTATATAGGTTATTTGTTATTGATTTAGGGGAGAGAGATTGAATAAGTCTGAACAAATAATTATTTCTTCTGGAAACTGCTTCCTTTAATTCAATGCTGATAGTTTAATTCAGTTTAGTTCAGTTCAGTTTAATTATTTATTGGCTCTCAAAGTGAGTTGAAAATCGTTTTCTGAGAATTTGAAACTTGGAATTAGTGAAAGAAACTTATTCTTAAAAACCACACTGAAATATGTGCATTTTATATTTTGTGTTGATTCAGATAGGAGGCAGATTGAGAAGAGAGAAGGAAATGTGCAGAGGTGAGCCAAATAAAAAGCATAATGACCCCCCTCTTCCCATAAGACCTAGTTCTCATTTTATCTTGAGGTCTTGGATAAAAGTCCATAAAATATTTCACTATCCTTTAAATAGTCTTATTTATTTTTGCTTAGTTTTTGGTCAGATTTATGTTATTGTTGTTCAGTCGCCCAGTCATCTCTGACTCTTTGCAACCCCATGGACTGCAGCATGCCAGGCCTCCCTGTCTCTCACCGTCTTCCAGAGTTTGCCCAGGTTCATGTCCATTGCGTCAGTGATGCCATCCAGCCATCTCATCCTTTGATGCTCTCTTCTCCTCCTGCCCTCAATCTTTCTCAGAATCTGGGACTTTCCCATGAGTCGGCTGTTCGCATCAGATGACCAAAATACTGGGGCTTCAGCATCAGTCCTTCCAACAAGTATTCAGATTTGTGTTACTTCAAACAAAGTANTTTCCTCCTTTTTTTTTTTTTTTTTTTTTGGTGTTTTCTGTAGGTAATAAATAGCTTTCTACATATGAGTTGCTGGGACTTTTCACATTCTCTTAGAAAGCTATGGCATACAGGTTCATTGTGGGACTCCTGTACATTGATTCTTGGTACTTAATGTATTGAAGTGACAACTTGAAAGGTGGCAATATGGTATAGATTTTGGACCATGAATCAAAAGACCTGAGTTTTTCAGGCATGTTTGCTATTGTCTGGGGAACTCAGAACAAAATAGTTCTCTGTATTTATTGTTTGTCCATTTAGATAACATCTGTCTTACCTTCTCACAGACTTTTTGTACAGACCAAAGCAACAAATATTTATTGCCATGTATAGCAGAAAATGAAACATGCAACAAAAGCACTTTGAAAAATATATAAGGAATTGTTAAGCCTGTCTGAATTTGGCCCCGCTTTCTGACCAATACAGTTTTGTACAAGGTGAAGTTAGTGATCCTGAGACCACCTCGTGAGTGGGCCAGGCTGAGACATAGACTGGGGTCCAGAGTGGGAACCAATAGTAGGGGCCATTCTTTCCAGAGAGCTGCTCAAGAAGAGCAGAACTAGCATCTGTAAACTTTCTTCATTTTAAGGGTGGGCCTTGATGACTCGGGTGGGAGGGTAGAGGAATGTGGTGTTCCTGCCTTCTGTGGCCAAGGGCATGTTACCAGCATCTTGTTTAACCTGCTTTAAACTGAAGCCTATGACTTTCCTTTTCTCCAGTCTTCCCCTCTCTCCTGTGCCCAGTGCTCATAATTACCTTGTTGTTTGTCATTAGTCCCTTGCTGAGTCGTGTTCGACTCTTTGCAACCCCGTGGACTGCACAGGCTCCTCTGCCCAGCGGATTTCCCAGGCAAGAATACTGGGTGGGCTGCCAATTTCCTCCTCCAGGGGATCTTCCCCACCCAGGGGTTGAACCTGTGTCTTCTGCATTGGCAGGTGGGTTCTTTACCACTCAGCCACCAGGGGAGCCCCATAATTACCTACCTCCTCTAAAAAAAGGAACATTGATGGATGATAAGCTCTAGATGCCAGATGTGTAACCTTCAGTAGAAATAGTCTCACCGATCACTCCTGGACCCTTTATGAAGAAAAACCATTCCTGCCCATTTGAGAATGAATATGTGGTTCAAGACTAGTTCCATCCCATTTGCCACTGGGCCCCCTGAGACCCACTGTTGCTTCCTGGAGCCCTGTTTAGGGCTGAATGCAAGAGTACTTCGTCATCTGGCCTGGCAGCTGTGAAAATTAACTCTGTATATGAGGTGCTTCATCCTTCTCTGTGGTGTCAACTTCTATCTTGTTTAGCCCCTGTAATTGCGCTAGCGTCTTCTACCCACTACCTCTAGTGATATTAGCCCCAAAGTTCAGGGATAGAAACAGGAAACCTAGAAAAGCACTGCCAACAACTATATTCCATAGTCTGTCCATCACCACCTGGTTTACGTGGCCCATGAAAGGCTCCAGGGGATAGGGTTGGAGCGTTCACTTCAGAGCCCCAGTGTTTGTAATGTTTCAGCTTCTGGTCCTTCTCCCATGCCATCCCTGCAGCTCTCGAATGTCTTGACCTGGATTAAGAGACAGCTGATACTTGGGCTTTGTCTTCTCCCTTGTTCCACCTGGATGGGCTAAGGTAGGGGGGAGGAGAGGGTGGAATATAATGTTTTCATCCAGGGAGCTCATGTACCCAAGAGCATCAGAAAAGGCTGTGTAAGACTACTGGGCCCTGTTGACATACTATTGCTGAGCTCCTGGCCAAGTGGCCATATTTCCCTGCCCAGGAAAAAGTCTGTCCGTAGCTTCAAATTCATCCTAACATTTGGGAAGGGATGAGTAGGGCTCAGCCCAGTATCTTTCCTAACGGCCCAGGCCAATTTTGCCTTGCTGAATTCTAACAGTAGTCTTTTAAGAGCCTGTAATTGCTATTCCCCGCTGTGGAGGCGGGGAGAGCCGTAACATGAGGTAAGTTGGGTCATGCCGGTCAATACTAAGAGAAGGGAGTGCTTAGAGATGCATGTGAGAGAGAAATGTGAAACTAAGGGACTTAGAGCTGGAGGAAGCCTTGAGGAAATGTTCATGCAGGCTGCTGCTCTGGCCTGTCAGAGGGTGGGGTAATTCCAACTGGGAGTGGTTGGACTGGATGTCCAGGGTCTTGTCAAGGTCTAAGATTCTTAAATGATATTGAGGCCCATAATGCTGCTTGGAATAGAAATTAGTCAAGGTAGAGATTCAAAGTCAAATTTAAATCCAGTATTAGCACTGGCTTAATCTTAGAGGTAAGGCCCAGGTCAGTCCTCCCTAATGGAACAGTTTGTAGCTGCTGACTTTTCTTCATTCTAAACTGAGGGGTAACCATCAACCGCTTGACTTCTGGAGAGTCTGGTTCCATCCTCAGAACTTTGATGCTGGGAAAGGAAAGCGTGTGGGGAGAGGTTCACAGGGAGTCCAGAGCACCCCTTACTGGCTTATACTCACTGATTTCACACACTCAAAGTGTGCACACACCCAAAGCCCACCTCCTTGAAACCTTCCCTGATCACTTTATATCAAAATCTCTTACCTGGACAGCCACAGCCCTTAGAATCAGCAAACAGTACAACTCCATGTGGCATATATATTGTAATCTGTCCTTTACATCAGAAAAGGACTGAGATCTGTGTAACAGCTGAAGGCAGGTGAATAATTTGATGCTTTTCTTTCAAGCCAGGAGTTCAGTTGCTTCTCTCTGGCCTGCTAGGGAGGAGTAGGGGCAACTGACTAAACATTTACTTAGACAACATTGCAGGAGTCAGGGAAGAATGTCCATTCACAGAAGCCTGCAGTGAGGCTGTACCTCCTCTGTGCCCCAAACCTAATGCCTCACTTCACATTTAACAAAACCCACTTCCTCAGCAGTTCAGCATGTCTTTCAGGATCTCAGTCTCTGCCAGGAAGCTAATCAAGTATTTTTTCCCTAACCACACATCTTTCTGTTTTATACAGTTTTCTCCATCTTTTTATTTCCAGTACATGCATCATGGATTGTGGGTCCCCTCCTATTAGCCTTGTCCCTTAAATGGACTGTTGTACATGCTGCCTGTGTCTTGTCTGTTGGCCAGAGCTAAGTTCCTGGAGGGCATTTGCCTCATCCACTTCTGGGGAGCCCCTTATGCTAGGTGTTTAAATAGGCCTATGTTTAAAGCACTAGGCTTGGGGGGCCCTGAAGGGTGGAGTAAAGAGATGGTTTGCCCAAGGAAATAAAAGCCACTCATCCTTAAGAACCTTGGAATCTAATTTAGAATCCAGGCAGGTACCAAGCAATGGACATTATCAAGAAGGCGGACACAGGCATATGGTCCAGTTTGAAGCTGGGTGTAGATGATGGAGGGCAGATGTGGAGAGAGGTCAAAGATGATGTTGCCTTAATCTGACTATCCATGTGTGACTCTGTCCCTAGTTTTTATGGTCTGATTTATTGAAAACAAGTTCTGTAGATTTCGTTGTCTTGCTTTGACTGGAAACTCCCTGGTAAAAAGAACTCGATGGTGTTTGTCTCTCTGACCGTCTCTCTGTCTCTTTGACTGTTTGTTCTGTCTCTGTCTGTGTCTGTGTGTCTCCTGATCCAAGTTGGACCAGTGATTGGATCCTCAGTGTGGTCTGGATTCCCGAGTCCACCCCTTAACCAGGAGTCTGAATACTGTTCATTCATTCATTTCATTCCACATACCTGGAATTGAAGCCTGAAACACAAATAACATGCAAATCTCTGGCTCCCTGGCACTTTTTAAAACCAGACCTGTCTGTGCAGTTGGCAAGAGAGCCCTCCTGAGCCAAGCACACTGGTTGGGTCTTCCAACCCACCCTGCTGACAGTGTCCCTTGTCTCATTGCCCCCTCCCACACCTCTTTCTCCTCACAACCCAACCTCCAGGAACTGCTTCCACTACTCTCCCTGTTAAACTCACACTCCAAAGAATAAAACAAGAATCCACCAACATCTAAAAAGTCTTCCACTATCCTGGTGAAACAGTTTTTTCTTTTTAGTTTTGTTTTATTTATTTTTAACTGAAGGATAATTGCTTTACAATGTAGTATGGGTTTCTGCCATACATCAACATGAATCAGCCATAGGTATACATAAGTTCCCTCCCTCTCTGCCACCTCCCACCATGAAAATAGTTTATCTGTGTTGAGTTAAAAGAGTCCCTTGTTATCTTCAGGGCATTCTTGAGTTCTAACATTTTTCTGACATGGTTAAAATTCTTCGGCTATATGAAAATGATTGGAGTGAGAAAAGAAAAACCTTCAAGCCACTCTTGTTTTCTGATTCCCCAGATAAAAATGTGGTTAAAGATAGCTGATGATTACCTGGGTCTACATAGGGAGAAGACTCCATCACAGTGAGGACCTGACCTGACAGCGGTCAGTCAGCCTCTACCAGTAGGTGCTGGGATTGGTCTTGGGCACTGCAAAATGCACAAAGGGAAGTGAGGATAGGAGTCAATAGTTAATGAACCTGTGTTCCAGATGCGCTTTTTATTTTTCAGACTCTTTTCCATTGTAATTTATGACAAGATATTGAATGCCCTGTGCTAGGTAGTAGGACCTTGTTGATATTTTTTATATAGTGTTTGTACCAGATGCTCTTCTGAACCCCAGAAAAAAACAGTTTTGCTTCCTTGTGCACCTGTGCCCCATTTCCCATCAGCCCGTCACCAGCCAATTTATCTGTGCCTATCGCAGCTCATGAGGCCTACATGTTCAGCTCACCACCTCTCCTACAACTTCTACCACCCAGGCGGCACAGCCTCCCTGGTGTTTGTCTAGCAGACCCACCTTGCTTCTCTCTCCTGGTGGTTCTTCCTGTAGCTTCCTACAGCCGGAGGGCTTGTCCCCAGACATCCTTCTCCTTGAATCAATCCCCTACTTCCCCCATCATCCCCACACCCCAGTTCCCACACTCCCTAGCTGCCTTCATCTTTTCTCTGTAGCATTTCATATCTGGCTCTATTGTTTACTCATTTGCTTTGTCAGCCTCTCACTAAAATGTCTCTTCTGTTTATGCTGCATCCCAGGTGCCTAGAACAGCTGCAGGAGAGAACAGCGAGGAGTGAATGAATTACAGTTATGGAGCATCTCTGAGCAGGGCTCCTCTTATGTACTGAGAGCCTCCACCCTACCAAGTCCTCACTCACTTCCTTCTTTGTGGTCAACAGAGTACCCTCCTCAGGGCCTCTGGCTTCCAATTCATCATCCACTTAGTACTTGGAGCTGTCTTCTTCCAATAATAATAATAAGCGTGAGCATTTACTGAGGCCTGGCCCCAGCCTTATATACCAAATCTTTATATATATTACTTCATTTAATCCTTACAAGTGTATGATGTAGGTTCTGTTATCCTCATTTCTCAGATGAGAAGACGAGGAGTGTAGAGAGTGAATAGCTTGCCCAAAGTCTCACAGATTGTCACTGACAGAAACAGGGACTCCAAGCCAAGAGCCTGAGTTCCAGAAGCCTGTGACCTGTCACTGCTCCATCTTAGGAGGGTTCACAGGCCCCACCAGCGTGAAGCCAAGGAGAGCCTCCAGTGATGAAGTCTGCCCAGGCCAATCCGTCCTTGCTTCCTTCAGGAGCAGGGTTGAGGCCCTTACTTGTCTCCCCACCTTAGGAGGGTCAAGGGGAATGGCACCTCTCCTCTGGGGTTCACTTCTTCTTCTTTAGGAAGAAGTACTAAGGAATTTCCTCACCCCTCCTTGGATAGCTCTTTCCCCACCTGCCCTTCTTTCTGACCCCGACTCTCACCCCCAACCCTAGATCACCCGTATTATTGGAGGGTAGTGAGTAGGGAGACACCAAGCAGACCCCATGCATACCTACTGGGGCTCAGGGATCAAGGGGGTATGTATGGGGGCATATTTGGAGGCATTCTGAGTGCTCTGTTCTTCCCTGGTAGCTCAGCTGGTAAGCAATCCACCTGCAGTGCTGGAGACCCTGGTTCGATTCCTGCATCAGGAAGATCCACTGGAGAGGATAGTCTACCCACTCCAGTATTCTTGGGCTTCCCTGGTGGCTCAGATGGTATAGAATCCACCTGCAATTCAGGAGACCTGGGTTTGATCCCTGGGTTGGGAAGATCCCCTGGAGAAGGGCATGGTAACCCCCTCCAGTATTCTTGCCTTGAGAACCCCCATGGACTGTAGCTCGCCAGGCTCCTCTGTCCTTGGGGATCGTCGAGGCAAAAATACGTGTCACAAAGAGTTGGACAAGACTGAGCACAGCACAGGGCGCTCCTTTTTTTCTCTTCGCTCTGGAGTGTGTCTCAGGCTCCGTCCCCTCAGTATGGAGTTTCCTCTCCCAACTGGTTTGAGAATCTCAGGAATGTGGAGCCCGGTGCCCTCCTGCTCTCCCCTCCCACCTCCGGACACAGAGCCCCTGTCGAGGCCCAGGGGGAGGGGTCCTCCTGTCTTCCCGGAGAAGAAAGACAGCACACACTTAACCCTTCCTCCCACCCTCTCTCTCCCTGATTTTTCCCCAAAATCTGTCTGCCACTTTCAGCTTCCTCTTAAACAGATGGCCTTTCCCACCCTCACCCCTCACTGGGGGCCGCTCTTGATGGTAATTACTCCTAATTGTTTTCCCTTGGCGCACTAGGCCTTTTCTCGCCAGCCCTGAACCAACAGTTCTGTGTCTGCTCAGAAAATGGGCTTAGCACAGGCCAGAGGCAAGCCCTCTCGGGCCTCAGAACTCAGACTTTCTAGGTCTAATTCAGAGGACAGATTTGACCATGGATAAACTTTTAAGGGAAGGCTCCACTCGACTCTCTCAAGGCAAATTGCAGCAGGGAATAGTAATTAAACTTCAGGAGTCTGTTCCAGCGACAAGAGCCCCTGAGGAGCTTGGAGTACTTTCTTCCATGGAGATCTCAGCACCAGAGATCTACTGGATCTGGCCAGGGGCAGAACCCTTGAAAGGTGTCTCTGAGCCCCATAGCGCCAGCTTTTGGTGGTGTGGAGCTGGCCATCTCATCAGTCAGGCACCAGAGGACCAACTGCACCCATCCCCTACAACCCTCAGCCCCGTCCTGAGTGGACTGAGGAAGCCCTTTGCTGAAGCTTGAGCTCATCACAGCCACTCATACATGCACACAGGTACACATGGCGGCTTTGTGTTGTTCCCTCCTGTCATCCCCAGCTTCTGGATCAATACCATAGTAGCTAGTGGTAGGACTGGAGGAGGAAGATGAGGGAGTGGGACCATGGGTATTGGAGGGGGTGGTGAGAAGAGTTCAAATGGGGGCAGAGATGTCCTTAGTGGTCTAGCACTCTTGAGAATTCTATATACATTTTGGGAAAGGACTTGGGGGTATTATCCAGAGTACAGAGGACACAGAAATGTTTAATTCATTCATTCAGAAATTACAAGTGACTTACATCAGACCTCTGTGTTGGGTTCTGGAAAATATTGTCCAACTCCTGGTCCCAGCATGTAACATTTCTCTAGCCTCAGCCTAGAAACATTTTATCCCTGGGGCCCTGTTTCATGGCAGCCCTATCAGCCTGAGCCTTGTCTCTCCATCTACCTCCTCTTTACCCACTTTACCCAGCTGCAGAGCACCTTTCCTGGTGGGCAGAGAAGCTTCTGCAAGAAGGGGCCTGAAGAAAAACATGAAGTTGGAGAAAAGGCCACTTTCACCCAACCCAGCCCTCCAGGAGCATCTCAAGGACATGCTATAAAGGGTCTGGGAAGAGAGATTTCCTTGAGACTCAGGAATAAGTTGGCTGTACCTTCTAGACCCAGATTTCTTCTTTCCCACATTTGGACCAAAATCTCGGGTTAGTTTTATCAGAATGTCTACTTGGAACTAAGAGTGTTCACTTGTCTATTTATCTTTCTACCCATTCACCCATCTACACATCTGCTTATCTATCCCTTCATCCATGCAACATTCACTCACTTCTTCTTTGAGGACCTCCTCTGGGCCAGGCACTGGGGAGAGAGGGATGAATATGGCCATTGGTCTCTGTGGTCCTATTCCTTGGTCTCCAGGGCATCTCTCTCAGCCTCAGCTATTTCCACACGGAACCCAGATCTCCCTTCTCCCCTCACATAAGAAGCCAGATTCCTACTGAGGCGTTGTCCCAGTGGCTAACTAGAAGTCCTGAACCAAAGGTAATCGGGGCCAGCAAGGAGAATGGAGGCCAGGCTAGTGGCTGGAGGGATGAGGAAGGCTCCCAGCCAGGCCACTGAGCCCATCACTGTGGTCTGGCTCTTTTGGTGAAAAAATACCAAGTTTGGACAAGTGTCTCCCTGTGTCCTGAGCTCGGGGTTGCTCTCAGACAGGAGTCACTCTATTACACAAACCACAGCCAAGGGCAACAAGGGCCCAGGGAGGACTGGAAGGCGGGGAGGGCAGGAACGTGGGGCTCAGGACAGGACTTGGGCCAAACCTGTCCATCACAGGCACAGTGGTGCAAGTGAGGCCTGTGGGCTGGGTTGGAGGTCTGGGCGTGCATCGTGGGAGCTGCAGGTGAGACAGGGGAAAGAGAAGCCCAGACTCACACAGAGAAGACAGACACACACCATACAAAGCTGAAACCACCACAAAAGCAAATAGGATCAGCTCTCTAGAATCTGTTTTAAAGTGCTATGAGCAGACAAAGGACTCAGCTGGGCAACAGGAGGGTGACAATGGGGTTGAGAAGAGGAGGTTATGATGCCACCAGAGCATGTGAGTGTGTGTGTGCACGCGTGTGTGTGCCCGGCAGCTCTAGCTCTAGTAATATGTGAGTTAGGAGCAGTATAATTTTCTTTCTTCGCTGTCCTCTGCTTCATTCTAAACTCAGGACTCTGAGTGGTTTGGGCTTCTCCAGGCCTCTCCTCCTCCTTCCACGTGTGGCCGAGGACGAGTTAATGGGACCTGCACACACAGAGGCTCACACAGCCTTGAAGACAGAGGCCCATTCATCTCAGGACACGGTGGCACCTCTCTCCCAGGCTGGCCTGCTGTCCCGGGCCGTAGCTCCCACACACACGAGGGGAGACGTGCGCCTTCACACACGCCAACTTGCCCTCGAGCACACACAAAAGGCCACACTTGGGCTCTGTTAACCCTTCACCACCACGTGTGGGCGCCTCTTGGCTCCTAGCCTGGGCCCTGGCTTTGCCTGTCTCAATCCCTTTTACCCAAGCCTGGCCCTACCTGATTTAACCCTGGAACAACCTCCTCCAGGCCCACAGGGAGCCCACAGTGGGCCTGCAAAACCTCAGTGTATCAGGGAGAGAACTCAGCCAAAGAACTGGATGGAGGCAATCCTTCAAGTGGAGGAAGAGAGAGGACTCTGAAGGTCTGGGTTCAAGTTACAGTTATGCTCTCTGCCAGCTGTGTGTCCTCGGACAAGTCATTTAACCCCTTTGGGCTTCAGTCTTTGGACTGTGAGATGAATAGAAGTAAAATTAAGGTCCACAGGTACACTTACTGAAGTTATGTGCGAAACATGTAGAATTTTATATTTTACTGGAAAGAGGTTTCATAAGTTTAGCCAGCTTTTCATAAGCCCCTTTAACTCCCTCCAACCCCAAGATCAGTGAATTTCCTGAAATTTCAGGACTCCACATGCATAAGTTATGTGCTTTGTAAGTGTCCCAAATGCGGCCATTGAAAGTCCACTTATCACCTAAGATCAGTGTCTGAAGTTCTCCCATATGACGCTATTTGCATAAATCCAGGTTGGGAACCCCATGCCCATTACCTCCATGAAGACTCAAGATCAGGCTCAGACTGAGATGCTCTTATCCGATGAACTCATGTACTGGGGCGGGGTCATCAGATTGGAAGGTCAAGCCTGGGATGGGTCATGGAACAAGAAAGAAAGGAGGATGGGGTAGGTGTTAGGAATAATAACCATGACACTGCTGTCTATTTAGTGCTTTCTGTGTGCCAGGCCTTGGGAAACCAACCAATTATCAAAGTGAACAATATCATTATTCTCATTTACAGATAAGGAAACAGGCTTGGGGAGCTAGTCCATTGCTCAGAATCACTTAACTAGTTAAGTGGTGGAAATTAACACTGAAAGCGGGACTCCCTGAGTCCAAGGTCTTTACTCTGTTTTTTAAGCAATCTTTAAAAAACAAAAACAAAAACCTTGTCCACCCTCCACGGCATGTGGGACCCTACTTCCCCAATCAGGGATGGAACCTTAACCACTGGACCACCAGGAAAGTCCCCAGAGGCTTTATTTTTCAAACAGGAGGACGTTGAGGGGATAAGCCCATCTCCAGTGACATTTCAGAAGACCTGGGCACAACACTGCAGTGTTTGGGGTTCAAAGCTACACAAGAAACACTCTTTGGAGAGAAGAGCTGGAGTCTGAAGTCTGCCTGAGCTGGTCCTTGGGGGTCTGAGGGCAGCAAGAAAGCTGGGCCAAAGGCACGGGCTCTTCAGAGCTCTCCCCAAGGCCTGGCGCAAAGCCCTCTTTGTTCACTGCTCTGACTTCTACATGGTCCTCCGTCTCCATCCTCAGGAACCTTGGGCTGCTTCACCAGCATAGGGTGGTCTCCGGTCCCTCCCAGCCTCAGCCAGCACCCATCACGCCTTGGGGTCCCTACAAGGATGAGTGGCTCAGGACATCAGCATATGGGGCGGGCAGGAAGGACTGTGTCAGGAAGAACCAGTGTGCAGGGACTGTGTGCCTGCTGCTCCCCCAAACACCTTTTACTTCTTTTGAGGCAGAGACCCAAAGACTTATTAGCTGTTTATTTCTGTATGACTTAGAAAACAGTTTTGCAAATTCCTATTAATTAAGGGCTCAGAACTCCTCCACCCACTTGTTAATACTGCTCCCCATTTTCTTCTGCCTGTAATCCTTCCCATTGCCCCCGCTTCAACCTCTGCAGCAATGAAAAAAGATGGGAAAATATGCCAGTCGGGTTCTTTTTAAATATTTATTTTTATTTATTTATTTGACTGCACTGAGTCTTAGTTGCAATATACAGGATTTTTAGTGGTGGTGGCAGGCGAATTCTTAGTTGTGGCATGGGGGAATCTAGTTCCCCAAACTAGGATTGAACCTGTGCCCTGGGAGCTTGGAATCTTAGCCACTGGACCATCAGGGAAGTCCCTGGATTCTTGATAGATATCCCAGAACTTAATTTCAGCTTTCTTGTCCCCAGACTGGAGTCTAGAAGGAATCTGAGACTGAATGAAGGAGGTTCATTCATTCCTAGGGCTAGGAAGGAGGTCTACCTCTAGGCAGTTCTGGAGGATGGGGTCCACTCCACTAGAGAGTTGGGGGTCAGGAAATCTCCACCCCCTTTCCTGATCCTCTTGCTGGACACTCTTAAACTCCCTTCTTCTCACTCTGTTACCTCGGCCCATCCAGATCTGGGCTCCATCTTCTCCCTGAGGGTAGGGATGGTGGTCACGGTGGCATTTCCTGAGCCCGGGAAGAACATGACTGAGAGCTCGGCAGAACCCCCATTTCTGAGGCCTCATTTCCCTGCCCCCCTCTGCCAGGGAGGGCACAGGCTGTTCCTAGACAGGCTTCGTTCCTCCTGCTTACCTGACTGCCACCCCCTGCCGGCCCCCACATGCAGCACCCCTTCAAGTACCCCGGGTCTCCCTTCAGCATCGCCTCCTGCCCTGCACAGGCATCTTCCTGCCCTGACAGCCTGGCCCAAGTGCATAGTTCTAGAGATTTCTTCTCAGTGCAGAGCAGTGTGTGACCGAGGGGCCCAGGGCCTGTAATGGGGGGATGTCCTCAGGGCTGAGCAGTCCAAAGTGGGCTAGGAACTGCTTGGGACACCAGTAGGGCAGAGTCACTAAACAAAAGATCAATCATGTAATTTCTGATATTTGATTTTTTTTAAAAAGCACACAGGTAGCCATCAGGATAAAAGGCAAAACTTTGTTGGACTTCTTTATACTTAGTTTACCATTTGAGTTGCTTTTATTAATACCTTTTATTAATGCTTTTATTAAGATAGATATTATTTAATACCTATCTTTTTCAAAGCCAGCACCTGTCAAAATGTTAATCCAGCCCCAAGGGCTGTGAATTGTCCCTAGGCAGGAGGAAAATCAGCCTGGAAAAGTCAGCCCTCTGTGGCCCCCAAAATGAGGGTGGAGGGATGGCAGCAAGCCAGAAATAAGGGGCATAGGCTTTGAGGCCAAGGGCCTTAGGCTCAGGCTCCTGAGCCACTGTGTGCTACCTGAGGGGCCTTTGGCTCACCCTGCGTTCTCTCTTAAGGCAGCGTGGTATTATCTGACTCTACTTCAGTGAATTGTAATGAAGGTCAGTAGGACTGCAGATGTCCAAGCATGTTGAAAATAGTTACCTCGTCAAGAGGAGTCATCATTAGAGCAAAGGGTGGAGGAAATATCCCAGAAAGCCCCTCAGAAGCTTCACGATAATGTCTTGCCCACCTCTGAGTCTCTAGTCCAATCCAAAGCTATGCAGGGAAGGAGACCCCAGGGGCCTTCTCAGTCTAATTCTGGCCCCACCACCTTGTGAAGGTGGTCTCTCTATATTGCTGAAATAAACACTTTTGGGTTACATGAACAACAGCCGTTTAATTCAGGGTAAATTTCCAAAAGGAATCCCTTTGCTAATTACAAACACAACCCCAGGGCGCCTCCAGAGGGAGCGGACCCCACGGTAAGGAGCCCTGTGCAGGTAGGTGTCTGTCGGTGACCGTCACCTCCATGCTCACCTTCTATCCTCTGGCCGGGGCAGAGCGCAGCCCCCCGTATGCCGTTGCTGTTGTGTGAGAGCGCTGCCACAGCCTGCCAGCTGAAGACTGGCTCTCCTTGGATGGCCCTCAAGCACTGCATTTTTTTCAGCAACTCTCACCAGACCCACAGATGGATTTATCTTCCCTGCGTGCGCTGTGTGGCTGTTTCTTTCAGGGACCCGCTAGCTCAATGAGCTGCACTGTTCTATGGAGTTGGCCAAACAGCCACGGCTCTGTTCTCTCAGCCAGACCCTGGGGCCTGGAGTCCTGCTTCCAGGAATTCCAGGCTTTGAGAATGTTAGAGCTGGAAGACACCTCAGCCGTCACCTAGCCCTGCCCCAACCTCTGTGCAGATGGGGAAACTAAGGCCCAAGGAGGGGGAGGCTCTTGGAGAATGGCAGCCTTTGCTTTAACCTCTCCAGGTACCACTTCCCCTGGTCCGCTGGCCTCTCAGCCGTGGAGAGCTCGGACTCTCCCAGGCAGCCCGCTCCACTGCTGGAACAAGAGGAATGTTCCTAGTACTGGGCTAAAACTGACCCCCAGCCTCCCTTTGTGGTTCATCTTTTTGTGCAGTCTCCATGGAGAGATACAACTGACCCACAGGGAACAAATTAGAAATCAGTTCATCCTCAAAAGGATTGGAGCAGACCGTCCTGGGTCTCTCCCGGGCAGCCTCTGCCACCAACTCAGAGACCAGACTTGGCAGCCTCATCACAGACACTTGGATTCGAATGGCACTCTCCTGCTTGAGAGCTATGTGATGGTGAGCACATGAGAACCTCAGCTCCCTCATCTGCAAAAACAGGGGTAGCAGTAGTTTCCACCTGTAAAGGCTGTCGTGAAGATGCAATAAGATTACATGAAAAGTGATTAAATACAGAGCTGGTGTATCATCAGAAGACAACCAGTACAGTTTTGATGATGCTGTTGGAAGAACCTAAGCTCTGGATTCACATTGCGAGTGTCTGTGTCTGCGTGCTAAGTTGCTTCAGTTGTGTCCAACTCTTTGCCTTCCCATGGACTATAGCCTGCCAGGCTCCTCTGTCCACAGGATGCTCCAGGCGGGAACACCGGAGTGCGTTGCCATGCCCTCCTCCAGGCGATCTTCCCAATCCATGGATTAAACCAGCGCCTGTTAAGACTCCTGCATTAGCAGGCAGGTTCTTTACCACTAGCATCACCTGGGAAGCCCCTGGGTTCACAGCTGCCATTTAAATCCCAGGTCCATCACTTTTGTATCATACTTGACTTTGAACAATTGCTAACATTGTTCACTGGGCCCCATATTCTGCATCAGTCTGGATACTTGCAAGTTACCAAAAATAAATAAATAAATAAAATCCAACTCGACTATCTAAAGTATCTGTATTAATGGACTTCATTAATTCACATAACAGATAATCCTAAGGTCATGAGGGTTTCAGGAGTAGTCTGATCAGGGCTTCGGCTTGTTCTCTGATTCTCCTGGCTTGGCTTGGCTTTGCTGATATGTTGATTAGACCTCACCTATGATAACTGTAAGATGGTTACCAGCAGTTCCGGGCCCCCACACCTGTGTCTACCAGAGTCTAACATAAAAAATGAAACAGAAGAGTGGCTTTTTCTTTCCTCATCATTAAATCAACTTCTGCCTATGCTTCACTTGGACCATCCTGAAGGAGTTTCTCAGGCATGAGTGATAAGATTACTCTGATTGGCTCAGATCTATCAGGTCCTACCCTTGAAACTGGGCCTGGCATCAACCCTACCAAACTGCAAGTCTGCTCCACAGTGGGGGCGGGGAGTGACAGATGCTGGGGGAGTCCTCTGCAGAGGATCTCTGTCAGGGCTGGATGAGATAAGACATGCAGTGTTCAGAACAGCACCTGACACGCAGTAAGTGCTAACCACTTCATTTATTTATTTTTGATTGGAGGATAGTTCCTCTACAATGTTGTGTTGGATTCTGCCATGCATCAACATGAACCAATCATAGGTATACGCATGTCCTCTACCTCTTGAAACTCACACCCACCTCCCATCCCATCCCATTTGTCCAGGTTGTCGCAGAGCACCAGACTGAGTTCCTTGCACTATGTAGCAACTTCCCACTAGCTAGCTATCTGAGGCTTCCCTGAGTGGCTCAGACAGTAAAGAATTCGCCTGCAAAAAAGGAGTGAAAGCGAATCGCACTCATTCGTGTCTGACTCTTTGTGACCCCATGGACTATAAGGGTCCATGGAATTCTCCAGGCCAGAACACTGGAGTGGGTAGTCTTTCCCTTCTCCAGGGGATCTTCCCAACCCACAGATCGAACCCAGGTCTCCCACATTGTGGGCGGATTCTTTACCAGCTGAGCCACAAAGGAGACCTGGGTTCAATCCCTGGGTTGGAAAGATCCCCTGGAGAAAGAAATGGCAACCCATTCCAGTATTCTTGCTTCAAGAACTCCATGGACAGAGGAGACTACAGTCCACGGGGTCACAAAGAGTTGGACATGACTGAGTGACTAAGACTGTCACTGTCTTTCATTGGCTATCTAATTTTTACATGGTAATATACATATCTCAATGCTGCACTCTCAATTCATCCCACCTTCTCCTCCCTCCACTGTGTCGCTAAGTCTGTTCTCTATGTCTGAGTCTCAAGTCCTGCCCTGCAAATAGGAGTGCTAACCACTTTTTTTTTAATGATCATTGTTATTAGCATCCTGAGCACATGCCGTGAATCGGTTTTCAGATGCATTGCTGATGACCATTTTGGGGTACAGCCCCAGAAGCATCACCAAGCCTTCTCCTTTCTGTTTCACAGCAGCCCTGCTGTGGCAGCCCCACTCCCGGTTTCCTCCTTCCTTAAGGCTCTGTTCAGCCTCAGGCCGCAGGGAACCCTTTAGGCCCTGCAGTACCAGCAGCCTGCTTGTGGTCGTGGTCGGGCCCTCTCCTAGGTTTCCTGGACAGCCGTGCTGCGCGGCTCTTGGTTCCCAAAGTAGAGCTTCCTCTATAGACTTTCCACGTTTTAATTTCTCCCTCCAGAAGTTGATGTAAGGCATCCTAGACTCCCCTCTCCTCTTTAATCCATGTCACTCAAAGAACACCAGCTCCAAGTCCCAGGGAGATTGTATGTCCCCCTCGGCTGGCCCCATAAACGTTCCTCCTAAACAGAAGTTTCAAGGGTGTCTTGGATGGCACATGTCCTACCAAACTCTGATTCTAAGTAGCTCCATCCCAAGCTTTGGTGTTGAAGAACTATGGGTGATTTCTTACAGCACTTTCACTTACATGGTTAGTATCAGAACCTATTCTTTTCCAAATGACTGATGCTGGAGGCTCCTCTTTGACCTTCTTCCTGCAGCAGGGAGAGCCTCTCCTGGAGCTTTCAGGTGGCACGAGTGGTCTGGTTACTAAGACTCTGATGATTTCTGGGTCACCATCAGCTCATTGCCAGTGCCTGGAGAAGTGTGTCCAACTGGGCCATCCCCTCTTGTGGTCTTGCTTGCACCGTACAGCTTAGAGAGTCCATTGGATACCCTTCGGTGGATCTGCCCCATGGCCCTGGGAGGTTGGGGCACGGGGACTTGTTATTTTTCTACTTTACAAATAAGACTTTAAATGGTTTGTACAAGACCACCCAGCTCAAAAGTGGGAGAGCTGGGACTTGAACCTAGGCCTCCTGAATCCAAGGCCCGTTCCCTTTACTCCTATAGGATTCGTTTCTTGCCTTTGGACCTGGCTCTGGGGAAGGAATATCCTGAGAAACCCGAGTCAGTCTCATCTTCATGACTTGCCCAG
>SJYV01023976.1:237395-266360 GCA_006410875.1 Neotragus pygmaeus
GCTTCAGGTGCCTGAGACACAAGAACACACAGCACAGAGGCGTGTCCTCAGCGCACCATCTGGATTCGCGGGGTGGGGGGGGAGCGGAGAAGGGCGCGATAACAGGACCACGAGAATCTGAGGTGGTGGCCATCACGCTCATCTTGCAGATGAGAAAACTGAGGCTCGAATGAGGTGAAGTGACCTTCCCTTGGAAGGTACTGTCCAAGGGAACCTGGGCCTTGGAAATCAGGGCATCAGGGATGTCTGGGGTGGGCTTCTGGGAAGAGGATGAGGAAGGCAAAAAGCCTGAGCAGGGCTGAAGGACAAGGCACGAGTCTGCCTCCAGCTTCCCCAGGGTCCCCAGTCTCCCGCGTTCCAGACCTACGGTGGGGCACACAGGGTTCCTGAACCTTCAGGGCGGGCGGACAGGAGGCAGCGCCTCGTCTCCCACATCCCCAGAAAGGAGGGCCTTTCATATCTAGGCGCCCTGCAGGCTCCTCAAAGCTCCTTTATGAGGAAGGTGCAGGTTAAAAGGCTTCATAAATCACACACACTCCCCGCTGTGCAGGACAGAAATATACAGCCCCTGAGCATCCTTGCCCAGTGAAGGCAAACAGCTCATGGCTGCGGCCAGGAGTCCCCCCCGGGCCAGCACTGTCCTCCCCGCCTCAGCACAGGCAGTCCCTGACTAGGGGGCGCCACGCCACCCCCCTCCCGCCCAGAACAGGAATTGCAGACCCCAGCATTCACACTAACAGCGCTCCCTCAGCCCCAGTGGCTGTGAAGGAATGTGTCCTCGGTTCAAAAGTTTCAAGTGTCAGGAGGTCGAGTTCTAGTGAGTTCCTGAAGAGCTGAAGGAGCCCCCAGTAACTCATTCTGGTATCTCAACTCCCTTATCTTTAAAATGGAACTAATGACACTTAGGTGGTGGGGTTACTAAGAGTATCGAGACAGGCAGGACTTAGCGCTGCACGCACACAGGAGGTCAGAGCTGCTGCCAGCGCTGCTCCCGGTTACACGCTGATGCTGGCCGTGGAGGTTCAGGCTCCTCTGAGGCCCTGCCTCCATCTCCAGATGTTCACATAATGGAGGCTGTTTGGACCTCGCCTCTGGGACCCCCAGGATCAGGCAAGAGAGCTGGCGGTCTTTCCAGGACCCTGGCCTTCCCTTTCCGGCCTGAGCCCAGGGCATCCCCGTTAAACCCCCCAGTTCATGTCCCACCCCCTCTCCCGGGTCGCAGTTGATTATTTTCATTCGACTGGGGCTGACCTCAGTATGGTTTAATGGCCCTTTCCTCCCGCGGCCACTCTCATCTGACACCTGGAATGCCGCTCTGAGCTGCCCGCGCCTTTCTGTCTCTGCTAATGAGGTTTTCTAACAAAGCCCTGCGTCACTGGAGTCTGCTCACAGAGGGACTGCTGGACCGCCGCCTGGGGACCCGGGCTCTGTGGGAGGAAGGGGATGTGGGGGGCGGGGGAAAGGCCGAGGGAACACAGAACTTCTTTCAGAAAAGGCTGCGGGCTGGGCGGGGGAAGGAAGGCACGCCGCTACCTCCAGGCTGGCTCCAGGGTGGCCACAGGCTGGACCAGTTGCTGGAGAATTCGTCCTAAGCCTCAGGCTCTGAAACTGCTTCTGTAGCCAACCTGAGCAAGGGTCGAGGGGCCAGACCAGACAGCAGGGCCTGAAGCTGGAGGGTATACTCAGCACAGGGCCTGGGAGAAGGAGCCCTTGGGTGGATGCAGATGGCCTTGCGTGTGTCCGGCACTGTCCTATCTCCACCCATCTGCTCTGGGGACCCTGCCTGTGTCATCTCCACTGGCCTCATCTGCTCCTGGGAAGACTTCAGCTGTCCTGCCAAATTTGAAGGATAAAAGGAAGGTAGTTTCACAAAGAGCCCTGGAGGTTAAAGAGAACTTGGTCCAGAGAAGAGTCAGCTGCACGATGGCCCAGGAATAGATGTTCTTCAAGGCTCCGAAGTGTCCTTAGAGCCAAGAAAGGGTCTCAGACTCTGTGGAGCCTGCTATCAAGAGAAAGTAAGAAAGCACATCACAGCACAGTCATGATCAATCAGCAGATCTACTCCCTGGAAAGCCAGTGCCCAAAGGCTGCTCTTGGCAAGAACTAAACTCGAGTTCAAGGAAGGTGCAGCTGCCGTAGTTTACTTGCTGTTACTGTGTACCTGGTGCTTAGCCAGGAGCGTCTCACTCAGCTCCCCGACGAGCCTGGGAGCGGGTAAATGTTGCTGTCCGTACTCACGCTTTACAGATGAGACAGTTGGGTAACAGAGAGGGTGAGTGACTGATTCAAGGAAACACAGCTGGTAAGCCGCAGTGCCAGGATCGGAACTCACGAGTGCTATGCTGTGCTAGCTGCCCTTCCTCAGGGAGGAGGTGGTTGGGGGCCTGGGAGGAGGCTGAAGGAGCAGGACAGGTTGGAGGTGGATGGGCAGTTCACCTAAGTCAAGCAGTATGAGCAGAGAGACCAAAGGAAGGAGACCAGATGTCTGGGCAGTGAGTACACTGGGCCTGGGGCAGAGACAGGAAGGATAGATTCAGCAGGGACTCAAGCGCCAGGCTGAGGAGCTGGCCTCCACCCTGAAGGCAATGGGGACTTACGGCGGGCTTCTGAGCAGTCTGAGATGTGATGAGAGTAGCAGATCAGACCACAGGGGACAGACAGAACCACCATCCGGGAAGCTGTGACCTGTCACTGGAGCTCTTCGGACACAGTGCAGCCCCTCTCTGCCCAGCCCAGGGTAGCACCTCCTGTTTTGATCAAAACCTTGTTCATCAAACCACCAGGTCTAGAAAGCTTTAGGGGAGGGTTGAGATCAAGGATGATGTGTTCTCAAGTGCATTTGCCAGATTTGAGGACCACCGGGACTCCTATTTTTTTTTAACTTTGTATTTTATGTTGGATATAGCCGATTAACAGTGCTGTGATAGCTTCAGGTGGACCACACCTGGCCCTCCTGAAGGGTGGCCGGTACATATGCACGTATCCATTCTCCCCCAAACTCCCTTCCCAACCACCTAGACTACTATTGATGTGATTGTTTCTGTAAGTTGACTCTCTCATTCTCTTTTGCTTTACTCAAGTTCACGTGAACTGAAAGCTTTATATCATAGCACTGATATTCTACCTTTTCCTCCAATGCACATCAAAATGAACACATGACCAAAATGTATAAGTATAAAACCAAAAATATTCACCTGTGTTCCACCTAAAATCACCCCAGGGAGCTCTGCACTTAGGAAATATTGGTGACCCTCCCTTTGCTCCCCGACTTGGAGTGAGCTCATTCAAAGATTTCACATTTGGAAAAAGCAAGTCAGAAATCACTCAGAGCCAAGAGAGGGGAGGAGGCCAGGCCTGGGGTAGGGGTGGGGCTCTGTAAAGCAGGCCCAGCAGGGAGGGGGTGCTGGTGGATGTGAGCCTGGGGGGCTGAGGGCGTTGGAGGGAGCTGCCCCAGGGAAGTGAATGAGGCCTTGTTAGAGCCATGGCAGCTAGGCAGTGTGCAGAGACCATGCTGCAAGTGTGAAGCTTCCAGTAACTTTTATGGATGATTTCTTAATAAACATCTGAGCCATCTGTCTGGACCGGGACATGCGTTGTCCCGGGTGCCTGGAGACAGGACCGGGTGAGGGGCTGGTGTCTCGTGCACGTCCCATGGTGTCCTCTCCCCATCCTCGACTTGTCCCCTTGTTCTTTTTTGTCATAATTAGGACAGCTTCCATATGCTGAAGGCTGGCTGAGCCCAGCAGCTCCCGCTGAAGTCTACATTCTGTCTTTTATAACCCTCGTAATTACTTTATAAGGCCAGTGCTACAACTGTGCCACTTTAACAACACGTGAGTTTGTCAGGTGGCTGAGCTGCTAAATGGCAGAGCCTGGCTCGCCCTTTGGGCCCAGATCTGAGTGACCCCCAAGCCCACGCTCTGAGCCCCCTGACAACTTCTATGTCTTACTCTTTGTTGCTCATATCAGCACACTGCTTGCCCTTTCCTCCTCTGCCTCTCCTTTCAGAGCTAGACTCAGCTAGTGCCTCCCCTCTCAGACATCACTAGGGAAATACCTGCCCGCCCCCCACCGCCTGGATGTCAGAACTGGTACCACTCATGAATACAGCAGGCCAGTCCACAGGGCAGCTGACTTTTCTGTGACGGGACTGACTAATCTAATGCTGAGAAACCTTCTTAGTCATTGAAAGCCACTTGGATTATTGGCTTTGGCTTCAAATAAACAGATAAACGGCAGCCTAAAAGGAAATGGTTTCTGCGGTCTTTCTCTGAATTTGGTACATCAAAGACGACCAAATTCTAGTTGGAAGCATGAACTTCTTATAAGCGTCTTCCAAAGGTGTCCTGTGCTTTGTTTAGTTGCTGTATATGAATTAATAATTATTTTTTTAAAGTTATAAATGCGCAATGGCCTTGTCGGGTCTATCCTAACAAGGAGAGACCTATCCTACCCATTCTAAAGATAGAATGTTATGAAAGTGAAAGTGAAAGTGAAGTCGCTCAGTCGTGTCCGACTCTTTGCGACCCCATAGACTGTAGGTCTACCAAGCTTCTCTGTCCATGGGATTTTCCAGGCAAGGGTCCTGGAGTGGGTTGCCATTTCCTTCTCCAGAATGTTATAGGAGAGGAAAACATCTTGAGAAGAAAGGTTCTCATGTGTCAAGAGGCAAAAATGGCAGCCTTGAAGCATTCCGTTTACAGCCCTAGTAAAACCTTAACAACACAGCTCCTAATGAAGCATGTAGTACACTAAAACTAGCCAAACTGACTTCAATCCTGTATTTCTAGGCTCTGGAGCTCTTGTGAGCCCATTTGATCTGTAGATATATAATTTTCAAAACCCTCAGTGAGGAAGCAGTTAGCTGATAGTAATAACCCATGAATAGAAGATACTCTGATCCTCTGTGCAGAAAAAGTCAGTTTAGATTATTCAAAACCCTGGATTGACTGATGCATATATGTGTGCACTCCGATGCTGCCTTATGGCCTCCCTCACTCTATGTTTGCAGACTGTAAGCTTCCTCAGGGTGGAGAACATGGACCAGAGCAGTCCTTCTCCCTCCAAGATGGAGATCAGGACAAAGAGGGCCTCAGGGTCCAGGGGATGCTGTGGGCTCACTTCACGATCTGATCAACATTTGGCTTAAGGGGCAGTGGGCCTCTAGGGTTGGAGCACCCACATTTGTTCCAGCAAGGCTGGAAAGATATAACATTAGTTAAGGAGTCTCAGCAAGTAATGAGCCCAGGCACTGACCGTCTACTGCATGGGGGTGCAGCCCTGGCTGGGAATCAGGCCTGAGAACCGGCCCAGTTCCTCCCTTTGCCTGGTCTGTGAAGGCTGCTCAGAGAGAAGAATCATGGACCAAGCTCTAGTCGGCGACTTCCCTGAAGGACAGAGAGTGCTTGTTACAAGCAGCTCCTCGGGGTTGAAATTCCACTTCAGGTCTCAGCACCTAAAGTCATTTTTCTTCCTTATTTATGTTTCCTGTGGAAAGTCTGAAGAAAAATCTGTGGAGCATCTTTTGAGCTTACATTTGGAAGGGAGAAAATATGCTCCCTTTTTGCTGGACAAACATAGCAAACATTGGTGCTTTCACAACCCAGACACAAGCTGGTTTTCAAAGGCTCTCGCTTGGCGGCCCCACTTAGCTCATCGGAGGGGTGAGGGGTGTAGCACCTGGGCCGAGGAGGTTTGTTTTGGGAGCAGACCTTGGAATTTGTGAATTTTCTACTCCAAGCACATCCAAACGGAGCAACCAGAGCCCCCTTCTGCAAAGCTTGCTCTGGCAACTGGGGCTCCATCTGCTTGGGGTGGAGCTAGAGAGCCAAGGGCCTCAGATGACCAGCAACCTGGTCCCCATGAAGACTCTGCTGGGGTGCTGGAGGCTTAGCAGAGAGGATGCAGATGGATCAAGACGGCCTCAGGGACTCTGGCCCCTTTCTCCGGGTGATGCTGAGATTAGAGGGTAGAGATGAGAGTGAAGGGGACATGCTTCTGTACCCAGATATTTCCAGGCTTCCAAACACTAATCAGGGAAGTTCCTTTAAAGCTAGAGTGGTGCGACGGCAGCTACCCACTGTGGGCTGTCTGGTTATTTCAATGTGGTCTGTAGCAAGGATTTCCTTCCCTCCGTCCCTCCTTCCATCTCTCCCTTCCTCCATTTATTTCGTGAGAGAGATAATATAATAAACTCCCAAGCACCCATCAATAGCACGAACAATGATCTACTCACAGCCAACCTTGTTTCATCAGTCACTACACCTACTCCACCCACTCTATGGCTTCCAACTGGAATGTTCTGAAGCAAATTCCCAACATCATCTTGGAGGAGTGTCAGTCACTCAGTTGTGTCCTAGTCTTCAAGATCTATGGACTATAGCCTGCAAGCTCCTCTGTCCATATAGGATTTTCCAGGCAAGGATACTGGAGTGGGTTGCCATTTCCTCCTCCAGGGGATCTTTCCAACCCAGGGATTGAATCAATGTCTCTTGTATCTACTGTATTGGCAGGTGGATTCTTTACTACTATCGCCACCTGGAAATCCCTGACATCATCTTATCAATAGATATTTAGAAGTATTGGACTCTGAAGAACACCAAGAACCCTCCCTCACCCCAGGCCTATGTACGTGCATGCGTGTGTGCTCATAGCTTCAGTCGTGTCCAACTCTTTGGGACCCCGTGGACTGTAGCCCGCCTGGCTCTGTCCGTGTGATTTTCCAAGCAAGAATACTGGAATGGGTTGTCCTGCCCTGCTCCAGGGGATCTTCCTGATCCAGGGATAGAACCTGCATCTCCTTGCGTTACAGGTAGATTCTTTACCACTGAGCCACCAGGGAAGCCCAGGCCTATGTATACATTTTGCCAATCATGGCAGGGGCTCAGGGAATGTCTGAAGTGCATCTAAAGACCCGAAATTAAAAACCTCTGTTACACAGGATAATCTCTGTCTTGCAGACAAAAGGAACCTTTCCTTTTGGCATCTTGGAACGCACAGCTGTTCCTTCTAAGATGAACTTCCTTGTTTGGTTTGCAATGGCTGCCTTTTGAGTGTAGAGGACCATGCTGGGTGACTAGGGGAAGGCAAAAGAGGGCAGGGCAGAGCGGCTGTCTTCCTGGTCCTTTCGGTCCAGTGATGGGGGTGGGAGGGGACATGAGAAGGAACCCAGTGGGCCGAGGGAGCAAGAGCTCAGCCTGAAAGGAGGAAGAGCCTCTTCTGCACAGTCTCTTCTGGGGGGTTCTTTATTGGCCGGCATTAGTTAGGTCTCTTAGCGGCTGTTAATGTGTGTGTTTAGGGTCTCTTGTAATGTCTCTAAGATAAAGACCAGCTCAGTTTACACTCCACCTTCAAGAACTGGGCTTGGGGTATAGGGAGCTTATGGGGGAAGCAAGGAGGTGATCAAAGTCCTTCCCAGGCTTCTGAAACTGGAAGGGAAGGCACTTGGAGAGAGAGGATCCGCTGAGTGCACAGGGGAGAAGGGCTTCCCTCTGAGCTGGACAAATTGCCAGATTTTTTAATGAGGAAATGCACTTTGTTCTCTTTCTGATTTTCTTTTGAGAGGAGATATGGGAGTAAGGCCATTGTCTATGTAGGGTTCTTTGGAAAGATCTTAGAAGATTTCTGACCTTCATGTCTAGCCTTTTTGCTGTTCCCCAGCCCTGACCCCATCCTACACTAGTGTCTGCAAAATCAGAGGCCTGAGCCACATCCGGGTGGCACCTAAAGAAAAGACAGAGCCTGTAGTGTGAGCCAGTGGGGCAGCAGGAGCACAGAGACAGGCGCAAACAGGCTTTGAAGAGACGACATAGTAAAGATGGCATTTCGACCTGTGAGGAGAGACAGACTTCTCAATGAATGTTCTGGAACAACTGAGTACACACTTAGGGAAAAAAAATTAAAGTAAGATTTATACTTTCCAGCACAAGAAATTATAAGCATCATTTTGTAATAACTTCTAACAGAGCATGATCTATAAAATACAGAATCATTATGATGTGCACTGAAACTAATATAATGTTATAAATCAACCAGTCTTCAAAAAAATGAAACAGATTGCATGTGGATCAAAAGTTTAAATGTTAAAAAAAAATTTAAGGAGTTTTAAAAATAATTACTTATTTAATTTATTTATTTTGCTGCACTGGGTCTTAGTTGTGGCATATGGGATCTAGTTCCCTGACCAGGATTGAACCCAGGCCCTGTGCATTAGGAGCATGGAGTCTCAGTCACTGGACCACCAGGGAAGGCCCTACATGTAAAAATTAAAACTACATCTAAAAGAAACCTCAAAGAAACAATGAGAAAGATTTAAACCTATGAATTAAGCCAGAAATAAAAGTAAAATAATGATCAATTTGACAATGAAAAGCAAAAAAAAAAAAAAAATTTCATGGCAAAACGAAAAATAACACCATAGGCAAACTCAAAGATGAAATGTCAAACTGTGAGAAAATATTGACAACTATCATTGCAGTATTATTTCAGCAAAAGACTAGAAATGGTCCAAATGTCCATCAGACGAGGATTGGTTAAATAAATGATGGTATATCCACACAATGAAATTTCACATTTCGCAATGAAATACTGCTGCTGCTGCTGCTCCTGCTGCTAAGTCCCTTCAGTCGTGTCCAACTCTGTGCGACCCCATAGACGGCAGCCCACCAGGCTCCCCCATCCCTGGGATTCTCCAGGCAAGAACACTGGAGTAGATTGCCATTTCCTTCTCCAATGCACGCAAGTGAAAATTGAAAGTGAAGTTGCTCAGTCGTGTCTGACTCTTAGCGACCCCATGGACTGTAGCCCACCAGACTCCTCCATCCATGGGATTTTCCAGGCAAGAGTACTGGAGTGCCTTCTCCAATGAAATACTAGGCAATCATTAAAATAGTCATGTGATTTTTCTTGTGTTGATATGAAATCATCTTTAAGACACACAGAAAAAGGCTCATGTAGACCGGGGCCATCTTTAAGACACACAGAAAAAGGCTCATGTAGACCGGGGCCTAGAGTATGTTACCATCTGTGCTGAGAGAGAGAGAGGAGGGGTGGTATTTACTATTTATAATGGGAGGAGGGGAGCACAGTTGCTTAGCTACGCTTGGAATTCCTCAGGAAGGACATCTGAAAACCAGTCATGTTGGTTCCTTCTGGGAGGGGTTATAGCTGGCTGGGAGGGAGACTTCACTTTGAAATTTTGACACATGTGAATGAATTACCTATTACAAATAGTATTAATGCTATGAATTTTTTTCTTTTAAAAAAAGGAAGAGAAAAGAAGGGAGGAAAGGATATGCCCGAGGAAGAAGAGGAAAACCAAGTAAATGCAAAGCTGACACAGCTGGAAGCGGGTGACACTCACCGCCTTCCTTGCTCCTTCCTCATGGGCCCTCTCAGCAGCAGTGCTCACAGAGGGTTCTCGGGAACAGTTGTCTGTAAAAGCCCACCCCCGAACCACAGCTTCCTCTGTGTGCGGGACAGTTGGTCCTTCAGCTACAGAACGCAAATCCCAAGCAGCACTGATTCTGGGCACAGACCACATGCTCACTCTGAGAAAACAGTGTGCTCTACAGGACCGTGCGATGGAGAACCCTGGAGAAACAAGAGCAGCTTATCCCCAGCCAACAAGGTAAGGTGTGGGGAGAGAGAAAGAGAGATTGAGAGAGAGAGGAGGGGAAAGGAAGCAGAGAGAAAACAAAAGGAAGCAACCAGGTGTCCATCAACGCGTGACTGGCGTGCCGCAGTGCATCCATACAGAGGAAAGCCTCGCCTCGTGCCCATACGATGGAAGAAGGGTGCTCCTCACTGCCCAGGTTGTATATTGTTCACCTCGTGTGCCTAAGGCTGTGGTGGGACACGACTGAGCGACTTCACTTTCACTTTTCACTTTCATGCATTGGAGAAGGCAATGGCAACCCACTCCAGAGTTCTTGCCTGGAGAGTCCCAGGGATGGGGGAGCCTGGTGGGCTGCTGTCCATGGGGTCGCACAGAGTCGGACACGACTGAAGCGAGTGAGCAGCAGCAGCGGCAGCCTGCATTTGGAAAGGATGGAAGGCGCTTTCTCGCTTCCAAGATAGGGCAGGTGAGAAAGGTTTGGGCAAGGGGGTTGGCCCACATTTTAGCCTATGTTCGTTCCTATATCTCTTCTAACCTCAGTGCAGCATCACCCTTTAGATACTGTCATCAATAGTAACTTATTTGGGGAATAATTTTGCAGTTTTTTAAATTTGCAAATATTTCTTCTCTGGCTGGGTAATAAGCAAGTAACAGTGGTATTACTCCACCAGTTCAGCTCCCTGCCAGCCGGAGCGCTCCACTTTTATGGAGAAATGGGATCTTGCACTTAAAGTCGACAGAGAGGAAGGAGGTAAACGTAGATGAAAGACTCAAGCTCTCTTTTTGCTTCTGGTCAGAACCAGTGCTGCCCTGGCCAAGTCCCTACCCTTTCTATCAGGGCCATTCAGGCCTAGGGTAAGAGGGGTGCAAGGCACTTGCTTTGGGTGCAAACTTTTAGGAACACAAGGCTCAGACAGTAAAGAATTTGCCTGCAATGAAGGAGACCTAGGTTTGATCCCTGGGTCCGGAAGATCCTTTGGAGAAGGCAATGGACAGACAATTCTTGCCTGGAGAATTCCATGGACAGAGGAGCCTGGTAGGCTACAGTCCATGGGGTCGAAAATAGTCAGACACAACCGAGTGACTAACACTTAGTGAAAAAGCCTCAGGAATCAAGATAAACAGTATTTAAAGACAGTATTTTAAAAATAAAAATCAATGCAAAAAATTTCATTATGAACAGAAAGCCAACCTTTCAAATGAAGATGAGAGGGGCATGGCTGGCTTCTCTTCTAGCTTTAGACTGAGAATAGCTCCCTTCACTGGGGCTCACAGCCCTGTTCCCTGGGCCACACTGCTCCATCTCTAAATCAGCAGGGTTGGACCATTTGACCTCCTGGGATCCTGCTGGGCCCTGATGATTCGTGGCTCAGGAATGAAGTGTCACGGGAGGACTAGGGACAGCCTTGCTGCGCAGGGGACCTAGTTTTCTCAGAGCCTGGGTTCAGATGCACTTTTCCTGAGCCTTTGGCAGCGAGGAGTGAGCGAGTGAAAGTTGCTCAGTTGTGTCCCACTCTGTAGCCCCCCAGGCTCCTCTGTCCATGGGATTCTCCAGGGGAGAATACTGGAGTGGGTTGCCATTTCCTTCTCCAGGGAATCTTTCCGACTCAGGGACTGAACCTCAGTCTCCCACATTGTAGGCAGATTCTTTGCAGTCTGAGCCACCAGGGAAGCCTGCCAGCTAGGAGACGAAGAGTCATCTCCTAAAATCTCACTCGTCACTAGAAAGTGACAGGGGCCTTTAAGGTCCTGCTCGAATCAACAGGATGAGAAAGTCTGGTTCTTCAGGAAAACCCACCTTTTCTACCTGGCCCTAGTGACCCTCGGACGCTTGCTGAGCTTCAGGGAAGACAGTAGCATTGGAAAAACCAGCTGCCTCCACCCTGGAGGGGAAGAATAGCTCCCTTCATGGGGCTGCTCCACAATGCCAAGGTTATCCAGGTCGGTGAGTGAGGAAGTGAATCAGCCCTTCCCAGCCCTCAAGTCAGAGGCCCGTTCAGTACCCTCTGGTGGCGTGGCATTTGGATGTGTTTTGTCAAAAACTAATGAACATCTTACTTAGGCGCTGGAAACAAACATCAGCCCCAGCCAGTTCTTACACTTGCTGAGCATGAATAACTCCCTTTGGCTTACCAGTCAGCCTGGCCCAACAAGTGAATTTAGAGGCTGAGAAGTCAGTCGCTAGCCCTCACACAGACTCGTCCATCAGGGTGGGACCCAGGCTGGCCACATGGCCCAGGAGAAGCCATTCTCGCCTTGGGTGCACATTGGGATCACATAAGGAGGGGGCTTAAAATGCACAGGTGCCTGGAATTTTGGCTTAACCTATCTGGGGTTAGACACAGCATTGAGAATATTGAAAGATCCCCATATTAGGAATTCTGATACACAGTCAAGTTTGGGAAGCACTGCCCTGAACCAGTGCTTCTTGGACTTCATGTGCAAACACATTACCTCATTAGGAAACAGATTCTGATTCAGTGTGTCTGGGGCGGGGCCTGACACCCTGCATTTCTAACAGGTTCCCAGGTGGTGTAATGCTGCTGATTTGCAGACCATACTTGGAGTAACAAGGATGTCATACATGGTCCAAGATGGTAGCTACTAACCACACAGCCATGATTAAAATTAAAACCAATTAAATTTAATATTATACTTAAAAAGTCAGTTTCTCAGTTGCATTGAGTTCAGTTCAGTTCAGTCGCTCAGTCATGTCTAACTCTTTGCGACCCCATGAATCACAGCACACCAGGCCTCCCTGTCCATCACCAACTCCCAGAGTTCACTCAGACTCGTGTCCATCGAGTCAGTGGTGCCATCCAGCCGTCTCATTCTCTGTCATCCCCGTCTCCTCCTGCCCCCAGTCCCTCCCAGCATCAGAGTCTTTTTATGTTCTATTTATCTAAAAAATTATTTATTAATTAATTTATTTATTTATTTGGGGCTGAGCCAGATCTTCAAAGAAGGCGATGGCACCCACTCCAGTACTCTTGCTTGGCAAATCCCATGGATGGAGGAGCCTGGTGGGCTGCAGTTCGTGGGGTCACTAGGAGTTGGACATGAATGAGTGACTTCACTTTCACTTTTCACTCTCATGCATTGGAGAAGGAAATGGCAACCCACTCCAGTGTTCTTGCCTGGAGAATCCCAGGGACGGGGGAGCCTGGTGGGCTGCCATCTATGGGGTCGCACAGAGTCGGACACGACTGAAGCGAGTGAGCAGCAGCAGCAGAGCCAGATCTTAGCTGCAGCACACAGGGTCTTAAGCTGTGGCAGGTGAACTCCTTGTTGTGGCATGTGGGATCTAGTTCCCTGACTAAGGATCATACCTAGGCCCCTTGCATTGGGAGCTTGAAGTCCTAGCCACTAGACCACCAGGGAAGTCCCACAGTAGCCACTTTTTAAGTGCTCAATCATCACGTGTGGCTGCATGCATGCTCAGTTGCTTCAGTCGTGTCTGACTCTTTATGACCCAATGGAGCCCACCAGGCTCCTCTGTCCATCAGATTTCCCAGGCAACAATAATGGAGTGGGTTGCCGTTTCCTTCTCCAGGGGATCTTCCTGACCCAGGGATCAAGCCCGTGTCTGTGCATCTCCTATACTGCAGGTGGATTCTTTATCGCAGAGCCACCAGGGAAGGCCATCACGTGTGGCTCCTGACTACCATATTGGCACAGATACAGAATGTTTCCATCACCTCAGAAAGCGCTGTTAGGCAAGTTCTGTTATGCTCAGTCCTAGAGCATCTCTTTGAAGCTGTGTTGGAGCAGCCATCTCTTGAAATGTGGGTCAAAGCTTTCTTGATGTGGGGACTACAGAATACTTCTTTTGCACTCCTCACAGTAAGCCTGTGCACTAGGCCTATGGAAAACGCTTGGTTAATGCCCGCTCAGGTTAGCACACTCATGCTTTGGTCCACAGGCAAGTGCCACATCAACACTGGCTGATTGACTGATGTCTACTTGGGCATCAATTAACATTGTCCTGGAGTTTTATCCAGGACAGCTCAATGGGCATGGCAGAGCTGTACGACTGCGCTGGGAATGTCTCCCTACCTCTGGCCGGCCCATGATTCAGGCAAGAAGGTACAGGGTTCCAGGTGATCACCTCTCAGAGCGTCTGCTCTTATCAGTCATGTCAGGCTGGAGGATGGACTAGGACACAGAGGTGCAGTGAATGGGGCACTTCACCTTCCAAGCCCGACTCAGACATTACAATTCTAGACAGATTCTCAAGGGATTTTTTTTAAGGGTCTTGGGGAGAGGAGAGTGCTGGAGACGGCCTACTTCCTATTCCTGGGTAATCACTCTGCTTCTCCTCAGGCAACCAATATGGACCCCAGCGGAGCTGGGAGAGAGGTGCTGAGCCCATTGGTAGAGCAGGTTCCACCTGACTTAGTCACACTGGGTGGGAAAGCTAAACCCTTTGCCTGTTGATCTCTTAGCTTCACAGTGGTTGACTGTCAGATCCAATTTAGGGATCACTGACAGTGAAAGCAGGATTACAGTGAAGTGGGAGAGGAAAAAAAAACCAGGTGCCTCTCATCACAAAACCACAAGCAGGGACTTCCGTGATGGTCCAGGGGTTGAGACTCCACCTTCCAAGGCAAGAGGTACTGGACTGATCCCTAGTCAGGGAACTAAGAGCCCACATTCCTCGCAGCCCAAGAAACCAAAACATAAAACAAAAGCAATATTGTAACAGAATCAGTAAAGACTTTAAAAACGGTCCCCATCAAAACAAACAAACAAACAAACCACATGCAGCTACCTCGTTTTACAGTTGAAACATCTGAGGTCACAGAGTAAAGCAATGGGATCAAGATCACAAGGCAAGTTAGATGCGTTTGTTGTTGCTGTTATTTAGTTGCTAAGTCTTGCCTGACTCTTTGCGACCCCCTAGACTATGATTCGGGCATGACTGAGCGACTTCACTTTCACTTTTCACTTTCATGCATTGGAGAAGGCAATGGCAACCCACTCCAGTGTTCTTGCCCGGAGAAGCCCAGGGACGGGGAGCCTGGTGGGCTTCCATCTATGGGGTTGCACAGAGTTGGATACGACTGAAGCAACTTAGCAGCAGCACCAGCAGCAGACTGCAGCACAACAGGCTTCCCTATCCCTCACTATCTCCCAGAGTTTGCTCAAACTCATGTTCGAGTTAATGATGCTATCCAACGATCCCATCATCTGTCACCCCTTTTTCCTCCTGCCCTCTATCTTTCCCAGCATCAGGGTCTTTTCCAATGAGTCGGATCTTCATATCAGGTGGCCAAAGTATTGGAGTTTCAGCTTTAGCACCAGCAGTTAGATGCATGGGGAGGTTGTTTCCTGACTTCAAGGCCAGTGTTTTCCCCATGCTCTATGCCCAAGAGATTTGCAAGCCATTCAAGAAAAGAAATAGAATATTACATAAATTTGTATCTCCAGTAAAACAGATAATATAGGTAGGTCTTCTTTAAATTTTCTAGTAAGGATGATAATGAAATTGCTTTTTTATTAATTCATTTTTAATTGGAGGATAATTGTTTTACAATGTTGTGTTGGTTTCTGCCATACAACAGTGTGAATCAGCCATAAGTAAACATATATCCCCTTCTTCTTAAACCTCCCTCCCACTGCACCTCCTCATCCCATCCCTCCAGGCTGTCACTGTGAAATCGCTTTTTTTCTCGTCTTCTCACTTGCAGCCACCACTTCCTACTGCTGGATTCACCTTGCATAGACTGCTTCTGAGATAACTGAACTTCTCTCAACCCATTATTTTTTCAATAGTAAATATTACAGAATTACACAGTCTGCAATTGTTGAATCCACAGATGCTGAGCTGTATACATGGAAGAACCACAGATAAGGGGAGTCAGCTATAAATTATCTGCTAGTTTTCGATGGCCAGAGAGCTGGAGCCCCTAACCCCTCACCCCTTCAACTGTACGGCATTGGTGCTATTGAGACCTGAGAAGAACAAGCTTCTCTCTCTCCAGAGCTTCTCATCAAACTGGATCAAAAAGCCTTGAAGGGAAATTTCTCTCCCAATCTTGGTCTATTCACAGTTAAAGCAAATTGGACTTTTTGTTTAAACTGATACTCATAGAGAACATTAATTGCTATCCTAGTCTCCCTAGCTTCCATGATAAACTAAGACGTTTCTGTTCTCTTTCTTAGGCAGAAGTTTTGCCCAAGTATTGAGTCCGTGTATCATCAGTGCCAACTTTCCTTTTCAGGTCATATAAAAGTCTGTGAATCCTGAGTTTGTGTTACTGACTTCAAAGCAATGGAAACACTTTCAGTTCTACACTTCCCATCCCAGGATCTTCATCAGTCAACCAAGATCCTAATTGTTGTAAAAGAATGCTCAGACTACCGCACAGTTGCACTCATCTCACATGCTAGTAAAGTAATGCTCCAAATTCTCCAAGCCAGGCTTCAGCAATACGTGAACCATGAACTCCTTGATGTTTAAGCTGGTTTTAGAAAAGGTAGAGGAACCAGAGATCAAATTGCCAACATCCGCTGGATCATGGAAAAAGCAAGAGAGTTCCCGAAAAACATCTATTTCTGCTTTATTGACTATGCCAAAGCCTTTGACTGTGTGGATCACAATAAACTGTGGAAAATTCTGAAAGAGATGGGAATACCAGACCCCCTGACCTGCCTCTTGAGAAATCTGTATGCAGGTCAGGAAGCAACAGTTCGAACTGGACATGGAACAACAGACTGGTTCCAAATAGGAAAAGGAGTACGTCAGGCTGTATATTGTCACCCTGCTTATTTAACTTCTATACAGAGTACATCATGAGAAACGCTGGACTGGAAGAAACACAAGCTGNAAGCTGAAACTCCAGTACTTTGGCCACCTCATGCGAAGAGTTGACTCATTGGAAAAGACCCTGATGCTGGGAGGGATTGGGGGCAGGAGGAGAAGGGGAGGACAGAGGATGAGATGGCTGGATGGCATCACGGACTCGATGGACGTGAGTCTGAGTGAACTCCGGGAGTTGGTGATGGACAGGGAGGCCTGGCGTGTTGCGATTCATGGGGTCGCAAAGAGTCGGACACGACTGAGCGACTGAACTGAACTGAAATTAAAAACAGAGACATGAGATTGCTTCTTTATGATGTGGTAGGCAGGTGGGGCAGTGGGAAATAAAAAGGTTGGAGACCACGGAAAGCAGGGATGAAGATAAGAAACGTGACTCTGAGCCTCCTCTGTGGAGTGCGTTGGGGAATCTCCACATCTGTATTTCATTTATGCTCACGATGATCCCAGAAGCAAATTGCCGTTATCCCTGCTTTCTGGATGAAGCTCAGAGAAGCCGAGTAACTCACCTAAGGGAATAGAGCTGGGCAGTGCAGTCGCCTTGTCCCGCCTGGGCAAGTTCAAGAACCACTGTAAGGGAATGCACATTTCTAAGAACTTTCAGGCCAAAACTAGACAGGCATTCTGACGGGTTGGCAGAGGAAGGAACAGGGGTCCAAGTGAGACTCATTTCTCTTGTTCCCATAAGAATGTAGTCCTTGTACAACTGGCTGAGGATTCCCGGGCAGGGTCCCCACAGGACAAGGAGCAAAGCCACTGTGGGGGCCTCGCTGGTGTCTCGGTTGAGCTGCCAGAGGAAGAAACTTCTATTTAGGGATGGAGAGGGGTGGGTGGCAGATCTCTGGAGACTCTGAATAGTCACACTGAGGCACAAGTGTGACCAAGCTGCTTCTATCACCCAAAACTGCGCAAAGAGCTATTCTCGGCTAAAGGCCAGAGCAGAGTGCGTCCACAAATGGCGTTGCACTGAGCTGCCTCGTACCGGATAGAAGTCCTATTGCAGCCTGTTTCCTGGCAGTGTGGCTCCCTGTGTGACTGTCTCCCCCCAGGACAGGATCCCCATCAAACAGATCATTCTCTGTTGGTGCTCAACACAGTGCAGTGGGAGGAACGCCGGCCGAGGCACAGGAGTGGGCAGGGGCAGGAAGGGGAGAGAGTGAGGGGAGACAGTCAAAGAAGAGTCCCTGGCTTTGAGCCCAGGAGCCTGGGGGGTGGGCGGCAGGTGCCAGCAGAGGGGCTGGCCTACAGGCAGGAGTGTGGGGCGGGTTGCGGAGTAGGGTGGTGCCCTGTCTGGCCCTGGATAGGTGCCTCCCTCAGCAGGGCACATGAGGTGCCCTCACTCAGTTTGCGGGTGGGGAAGGGCTCACACATGTCCTTCTGCTCCCTCCTGAGGTTGTTTTTGGCAGAGGAATCCACTAGAAGCTTACCACACGTTCCCTTGAGCTTTTCAAGGACTTCCTGGAGGGCTGGTCCACCCCACCCACTGGGGTAGAATAAACTTGATTTCCAGGAGCCTGGCTTTCTCTGAGGGGTATGTACCCTGCTAGGCCCAGAGGCTCCTTTCCATGATAATTCCCATCCAGGGAGAGTTCATGGGTCACGAGTCCCTGAGAGGTGGGGAAGAGGAAAGACACCGGCCTCCGCCGCTTCGGCTCAGCTCCTGCACTCTCTCCGTGGAGTTCAGGACTCGAGCTCCAGAAAGTGTTCATCTCTTCCTGGCTCCAGCTCCACTACCTGTCAGAGCAATGGAACATGGGAAAGTGACCCCTCACCTATGGCAGAAAAAGACAGCCTTTGAGAGTTACCACACTCACGGCCCCAGCAGCAGTCTTCCCAAAGTCCTGCACCTGTCATCTCCTCTCCTGCCTCTGTGCAGCCCTCTCCCTCAACTCACTTCTCTCCGGCACCTTTTCACTCAGGCCCCCTCCTTGCCATGATGATGCAGTACGTGCACGATCGTGGCCACCTGGAACCGCAGGCTACACCCGCCTACTAGGGCCGCAAATCATCATTTTCGAACCAGTATTTAGGCCGGCACTTCTCTACCCCTAATGGGCGCATGAGTTATCTGGAGATCCAGTAAAATGCCAAATCTGATTGAGAGGATTCTGTGGACCACTCTTACCATAGCGAGAATTTAGAATACTTACTATGTGACCACACTATACTAAATAGACTTTGTGGGTGCTGTGCTGAGTCATTCAGTCATGTCCAGCTCTTTGCAACCCATTGGACTGTAGCCCACCAGGCTCCTCTGTCCATGAGATTTGTCATCCAAGAATACTGGAGTGGTTTGCCATTTCCTCCTCCAGGGGATCTTCCCAACCCAAGAATCAAATCTGCATCTCCTGTGTCTCCTGCACTGCAGGTGGATTCTTTTCCTGCTGAGCCATCAGCAGGAAAAGGGAAGGGAAGACTTCATGGGGGGAACTGTAAATGTAAAAATGATAGCTCCTGTTCTCAAGGAGACATGTGAATAAATTCACACAGGATTTTTCTCCGTGGTTGAGGGATAGAAGGATGAATGAATAAGGGTACAACTGCGTGGGATGGGCTATATTAGTGCAAGAGTTCAAGGGAGGGAGACGGGAGATAGAAGCCTCTCACTTTCACACATCTGGTGGGTTGTCGGTCCCTCAGAGTGTGTCCACTGGAGCCACAGTGCCATGCCATTGCCAGACAAGCACCCAGAGTAAGTGCCTCCTGGTCCTTGGAGACAGTTGTGGCTGGACAACCACGGTTGCTTTACATGCAACCCCTGCTGAGAGTGGTCAGGTGTCTCTGCATCGAGGCCCTGATGTTTCTCCATTCACCCCATAACTAGCAAGAGTTAATGAGAACACACATGTTCCTCAAAGCCAAAAAGCCATATGCTTCAAGAGAATGTGAGATATTGCATGAATGGGTTATGCTTCAAAAAAAAAAAAAGTGAAATAGGAAGGTCATGTGCATATAAAACTACAGCTACTTTTTCAAAAAGTAAGACTTTAGAAAGCATTAGAAGAGACACAGATGTATAAAACAGTCTTTTGGACTCTGTGGGAGAGGGACAGGGTGGGATGATTTGGGAGAATGGCATTGAAACACGTATAATGTCATATAAGAAACAAATCCCCAGTCTAGGTTTGATGCAGGATACAGGATGCTTGGGGCTGGTGCACTGGGATGACCCAGAGGGATGGTATGGGGAGGGAGGTGGGAGGGGCGTTCAGGATTGGGAACACGTTTACACCCTTGGCGGATTCATGTTGATGTATGACAAAACCAATATAGTATTGCAAACTAAAATAAAAAGAAATAAAAAAAAGAAAAATAAATAAGCAGGATGAAAATTTTAAAAAAATTTAAAAAAGAAAGCATTAGAAAGCCAGACGTCTTCCTCTTTTGCCTCAGAGGTCTATCTAGTAGAAGGTAAGTAGAAGAGGAAAGAATGATAAGTAAGAAAGCTGGGTCTGAGCCAGGCCCAGTGACAGCTAGTGGCACTCCCGGAGTCCTCTGTGTCTGGCCTCTTTCTCAGCCCTAGGACTACATCTTACTCCCCCTGCCCCCATGGCTGACTCCACACTGGTCTGGGCCCCCTGCCGTGTCTTCTGGTTCATCTGCTCTTCTTTGGCTTCTTACAGGTGCCACCCTGTCTGTTCACTATACCTCCTCATTTCAACGCTCCTCTCATCCTTGGAGACTCAGATCTCCTAGGAAACCTTCCCCAGCTTGCTCTATGACTTCCAGAATATCTGTTCTTTCTGGTTTTGTTTGTTTATTTTTTAAGAGGAGGATACCATGTTTGCAGCATTTTTCAGTCTTTTTTCTTATTTCCCTTGAAGATGAAAATACAGTGTCTTAATTCTCTCCGTATCCTCATTTCATACAGAAATGAGTGTTCAGTATGAGCACTTAAACTGAATTTGGATGGTGCTGGGACAGGAGAGAAGAGACAGGGTTGGATTCTTAACACTGTTTGCGCTGGGACTACATAGTAACACATTTATGCTCATGAAATGGAATGCACACCATAAATCTAGAAACCCTATCCTGGACAGTCCTGATCCTGTTACTCTACCCCAAAAATGCCAAAGGAAAACATAAACACATCTTGAAAGGATGTCTGAACTGAGTCAACCAGCAGAAGCAGGCTGGCCCCGCTCTCCCTCCACTGTGGCTGGCTGAGTGAAGTGTGTGCGTTCACCACCTGCCATATTTGGGGCGGACTTACCTCTTTGGAATGTGAATCCTTCCACACTCTATCACTATTTTTAAATGGGATTTGTGTAGAGAGAGAGAAAGAGGTCTTTTCTTTACAGTTTACCTATAAATATCTTTCCCAATAAGGAAGGCTATGTCCACTATAGGTCTAAATTTAATATTGCCATAAAAGAGAGAAAAATAGTGAAATGGTTATTTTGTCTACACAACACAAAATGATGGGTTGAATCCACCTGCCTCACTGAATGGATGTAATTTGGGGTAGATACACTGATGGTGTCTGTTTAATTTCTAAGTGTTCCAATATTAGGCCTGCCCTACTCGAAGATGTAAGTGGACAATGATTGCCACGTGGGACCTTCATTCTTAGCCATCCATGCCCTTCTTCCACTAAGTGGGGGAAACAGCAGCTCTTTGATTCCACTTCTACAGTTACAGACATTTCAGTGCTTCTCATCTATCTAACACTGCCAGGATATAAGATTTTTCACATTAAACGAACAAACATTTATTTTCATTATGTTTAATGGAGACTTTTCTAAAATGGAATACAGATTTCCCTTTCTCCCCGAAGAGACCATAATAAGCTGGAGTTAACATTTTGTTGGAAATTTAAGTTTATTATTATGAATCACAGGGACAGCAACAGAGGCTGTAAGCCAGGACATGGGCTGTTGACCCCTCCCCTACCAGGTTTTGTGTTTGTTTAATTGGTTCCTTTTCTTTTTTTTCTTGGCATGGGCAAAATTGCACTTTATTAAAAAAAAAATTTATTGCAGTATAGTTGCTTTACAGTGAGGTGCTAGTTTCTGCTGTACAGCAAAGTGAATCAACTATATATATATATATATATATCCTCTCCTTGACTTCCTTCCCATTTAGGTCACCAGAGTATGAGTAGAGGTCCCTGTGCTATACAGTAGGTTCTCATTAGTTATCTATTTCATTGGTTCTTTTTCTATCTCCTGTCTTATTGTCCCTTCTTGCTATCTTACTATGTTTCATCAACTGCTCTCCTATCTGCCCTCATTGTTTCTGCATCTAATTGGTGAGGTCAGATGACCATCTGTTAACACAATAGCTAAACTATGAAAAAACACGGACAGAATAGGAGGGACTCTACTACACATAAAATGCAAAAGCTTTCGCACATAACAAATTCTGGCTGCCCAGAATTCTGTCTGCTGTTTTTCCCCCAGCTCACAGGTTTATATCTCCTTTTCAGTTTCTTGGCTATGTTCTGAATATTGAGATTACTAGGTAAGTGACCTCCAAATCAATGATTTTTTTTTTCTCCCCACATAAAGGTTCAGTCCCAGTCTGAGTCACAGATTAGAGGTTTTTAAATTGTAGTTGGATTCATGGGTGGGTAGAATATTGGTACTGGTGTTTAGTTGACTTTAGAATTTAAATAACTTCCATAGTCTATTTTGGTTTTGACAATTTTATTTTGCTTTTGTCAGTTCTCATCTCTGATGAAAAAACCTTTTCTTTTTTTCTCATGAGGAGCAGAGAACTAAATTTGGTACTCACAAATGAACCATTATTACTAGACAGACTCTAGAGCTCTTATATGTAGATACAGTTTACTGCAAAGATGAATCACACACACAGAGTATGAAATCAAAAGCAATTAACCAACAGAAGTACGTATCACTTTGTTGCCCACTAACTAGATCACTTTGGGAAAGGCTTCCATTTTTTAATCTATTTGAGTGTCTTCACCCAAACTTTTGTTGTTGTTGTTGTTGAATTTTTATGGCAGATTTTTTAAAAAATCAGTTGTATAAATGCCTTGCTTTATAGCTGTCTATGGATTGCTTATATCAGAAAATAAATCAGATTTTATATCTTAATGCATTCATCCAGAGGGGTTTACTTAAATACTCCTATGTGCTAAAATTGTGCTAGGCACTCTTCTTGTCCCCAAGGAGCGTCTAGACTCATCGTTAATATACGACAAATGAATATGGAGTTGGGAGGAGGGAATGAAAACCACATAAAAAACATATGTAGCTCAGAATATAGGATGTGGATACAGGCTATACATGCCAGATGGATTCAGAAAGGCAGGGAGCCATTGCATTCTAGAGTTATCAGAAAAGACTCTCAGAGGGGCTTAAACATAGGGGGTCTTGAGAAATGTGTGAAATTTGGTCTTTCTACCTTCCAGACGGAGGAGACAGAAGCCATAGCTCCAAGGAGGGCATGGGACATATCAGGGGGTAAGACTTGCTTTCTCTGGCCAGAGGCTGGGGCTGGGGAAAGGCTCAGAGCTTAACACAAGAACTTGAACAGGAAGACAGGAAAATAGCCAAAGAGGGCTTACAGCAGGTAGAGAAGTTGAAACCAGTGCTTTAAACCTTCACCCACCTCCATCCAGACAAAGTATGGATGTATTTCTTTAAACAATGTAAGCCCCTTCACTTTCCAGCCAGCACACTTGCATGGAAGTTAAATTCTACACACTTGGAATTCAGGGCTTTATTCTGAGAAGCATCAGAGCATGAGAGGGTGTAGAGAGAGGGAGGAGAAGCCCAGAGCCTCCTGTGAAGACTGAGGCCTGGGTAGGAAAAGCAGCTTCTAAGTGGCTTTAGCTTCAAGGAGGAAAGCGCTGCAGAAACCCCATCGCTGGGGAGGGGCGTACTGGTTAAGTCAAGCTCCAATTTCTGAGTTTTGTGAAAGTTTGCATTTCTGCCTAAAGTTCCTTGGGGGACTTTACAATCTTCAGGGATAGAAATCGTTTACTCAAGAGGAAGGAGGTCTGTTAGGGAACTTTTCCTCCCCGGTATTAATGGAGACACCTGGAGCCAAAAGACAGCACAGCTGAGCCCAGGGGAGAAGGCAGCATTTAGGCCAAGGTGAGATGAGGTGGGAAGTGAGGGCCAGGGGGCCAACTAGGAAATTCTGGCTTCTCCCCCGGCTCACAGAACTCGGTCCAGCTGGAGCGGCGTGCTTCCTCCCGGGCCAGCGCTGCAGCAGTGGCCGACCGTCCCTGGCCAGAGCTGCTCAACCCCTGCCGGCAGCGCCCTCTTCCCCCAGGGACTACCGGACCCCGGCCAGGGAGAGCAGACACCCAGGCTGAGCCTGGAGCTAGACAGCCCCTGACCTCAGCAGCGAGCACCGCGTCTCGCCTCACCCCACCCGCCACCCGTCTTCTGAGTCTCCTCGCGTCCTCTCCCCAGGGTCTGCGCCCGTCCCCTACACCTTCACACAGGTCTCGGTCTGTGCTGTAACACCGGCCCAATTCCCGGCGCACGGCTCGGGTCAACGTCTGCTGAGCTTCCAGAGGAAGCTCATTCAAAGCATAGTCGGATGGGGGANAACATCAACTTATTGATGGAATAGAGTAAACCAAACCCAATGGAATAACCCAAATATGAGTTAAAGAATGATCCAAATACTCAAATATCCTATCTTTGCAGGAAGGTTACTATAATTTTCCATTTACCTTTATTACTGAACAGGAAGAGTTGAGAGGCACCCAGAGAATGCCCTGGCTTCCAGTCATAGTGCTCTTTATTCCACTTTCTCCTTAGTAATCAAAATCAATCCCTCTATTTCTTTAATGAGAGAAAGCCACTTTTCCATCTTTTGGTTTCTCTAGTATAAGGAGCCAAAAATGGCTAGATTTCATCTTACAGTTCAAGAGAATTCTTACTGTGTTCCCTGCTACCAGGGTTCTCTCCTTGGAGTAGTTAAACATTCAAGAAGCAAAGCAAAACTCAATGTCACTAGAACAGCAAGACAATTTTGCAAATTGGTTATTTGATGTAACACCAAGAGAAGCCACTTCCATTCCCTATCATTGATTTCCAGACTCATATATTGTGTCTGTGGGAAAGACAGCACCATATAAAGGTCTCTGTGAACAGATCTTATCTTTTCAGGAAATTTATCTCACAACTTTCACGTACCTGAGTCTTTATAAGTCCTGGCTTATGTAGGGGTTGGCCATTAAACCACAGTGTGTCTTCTGTTCTCAGGTGTCAGTTTTAATTCAAAATTATTGTCTAGTAATCTCAGTAAGTTCTGACAATAGTCTCTTTCTCCAATGTCCTGTCACTCTCCTTTTCTCTTGGGGAAAGTTTGGAATAAAATTTCTAGCATGGACTTGTGACAAAGTTTTAGGATCCTGTTTCAAGAGGACTCAATCTCCCCTTCATTGAAGATTCTTTGTGTCTATAAATTGACTTAAATTTTGGCATTGGTTACAAAGCTACAACTCTCTACTGTGGTGACTCAAGTCAGATTTATTGGCTACTGGAACTTTGTTTCTCTGCTATAGATATCAGTGTTAATCGAGTAAAACTGTGCATCTATTTCATTCCTAAAAACACCTTANTGGTTACAAAGCTACAACTCTCTACTGTGGTGACTCAAGTCAGATTTATTGGCTACTGGAACTTTGTTTCTCTGCTATAGATATCAGTGTTAATCGAGTAAAACTGTGCATCTATTTCATTCCTAAAAACACCTTAATAAACTAGCCAACCATAAAGATATCTGTAAGCCAAGGCATACAGATACCAGTTCACCCCAAATTCCCCTTATAAGTACTTACCTGCTTTGGTGGGTAAAAGTTGCCACTTGCATTCTATTACTTTATGATTATGTAATCTTATTGGAATTAGGGAGCCCAACTCAATGGTACCATCCCGTACAGTTATGCCTTACATACAAACAAGAGCTACCACAGAGATTTCCATGAGTGAAGATGCTATGCACAGTATATATCAATGACTTTTTGTATGCATGCTGTTTGTTCTTGGGTCAGATTTTGTACACATTGAACATGGTAGATTTTATTCTTGTCATGGTACTAGTGGCAACAGAATAGACTTTTTGTGGGTCCTAAGAGACAGTGTCATTTTTCAAGACCGGCTGTCCCAGTTGATGTTATCACAGGGTCTTCAGGCAGAGAAAAGCTAATCTCAAACGCTGGGAAGTATACTGCTTCCACTGATGATTGAGACTCAGAGTGACTTGGGAGTCCACAGTGTCAATTTTATTTGAGCTTAACAAGATGTCCTCATCCAGTTTTTAAGATCAAGTTATTTGCCAAGGAGTGACCTAAATTTTATATAAGAAATGACATGACTGTGAATTTAGCTATAANGCCACCGCTGAGTTTTCCAAATTTGCTGGCATATTGAGTGCAGCAATTTCACAGCATCATCTTTCAGGATCAGTATTCTTGCCTTGAGAACCCCATGATCAGTATGAAAACAGTATAAATAGATTAACAACCCCTAATTAATCAGACATTAGCTAGATGTTACCATAAAGTTATTTTCCTGGTATAATTAAAGTCCCTATTCAGTTGATTTTAAGAAAAACTATCTTATACAGTTTGAGGGTATCTGTCTGAGTCTTATGGAAGGGTTTAAATGCAGAATTTAGGTTTCACCAGAGTAGAAAAGTAATTCTGCTTGGGAACAACAGCTCTGGCCCATGCCATAGGTTCAAACTTTCCCATAATCATCCCTTGCTGAGTACCCATCCTAGGAATTCAGGACTGGCTTACTTGCCATAATAGTGTAAGCCAATTTTTGTAATCTCACTCTTCTGTGTGCTCTCTTTCTATATGTGTGTGTGTGTATACTTCAGTTTTTTCTATTAATTTGGCTATGTTATCATGCCACTGATCTAAATGTTGCCATGGAAGTATTTCTTAAACCCACAGAGCCCACTGAATATTCANATCCAGGGATTAAAATAACAGGTTAGAGAAAAATATATTACTTCTCTAATAGGGAAAAAAAAAAAAAGCTCTAAATAATTCCCTAAGGCTGAAGGAATATATCCAAGAAAGTAACACTCTTGGAAAGAAAAAAAGAAATGTTCCACAGGCTGGAATTCAGATTTCACTGGATAGAATATGGTTAAAACTCACTAGATAGCTAAGAAAATAGCAGAGTGGGGCTATATAAGAGTTGGTTCATAGTCTATTAGGGTGATGTGATAAACAGTGAAAGCCTTCTAGGATGCTGGCAAATTGGCAAGTAAGTGTGTTGTGTGAATTCCTGTTAACTTAAGAAGTCAATAGTGAAATGGGTTTCTTATGGAAAAGTTGTCAGAAAGACAACTTTCTCTCAAGGGTATGAGAGGGTTGATCAGGAATCCATTCACTCGAATAGATCTGGATACAGAATTGTGGTGCCAGTAGAACTCACTAGCTGCCTTTGGAAGTTTCACTTATTCATAATTCTAAACTGTTAACACAAAGTGCCATTTACCACTAGAAGGTATGCGAAAGAGGAATGTATGTTTAGGGGAAATTGTTTAGGAGGATTTGCCACTTGCTCCTGACTCTTGAGAGTCCCTTGGACTGCAAAGAGATCCAACCCGTCCATTTTGAAGGAGATCAACCCTGGGATTTCTTTGGAAGGAATGATGCTAAAGCTGAAACTCCAGTACTCTGGCCACCTCATGTAAAGCGTTAACTCATTGAAAAAGAGTCTGATGCTGGGAGGGATTAGGGGCAGCAGGAGAAGGGGATGACCAAAGATGAGATAGCTGGATGGCATCACGGACTTGATGGACGTGAGTGTAAGTGAACTCCAGGGGTTGGTGATGGACAGGGAGGCATGGCGTGCTGCAATTCATGGGGTTGCAAAGACTTGGACACGACTGAGTGAATGAACTNAGATGAGATAGCTGGATGGCATCACGGACTTGATGGACGTGAGTGTAAGTGAACTCCAGGGGTTGGTGATGGACAGGGAGGCATGGCGTGCTGCAATTCATGGGGTTGCAAAGACTTGGACACGACTGAGTGAATGAACTGAACTGAACTGAACCTGGCTGGAGAATGACTGATGAAAAAAGACATCCATTCAGCATGGACAAAATTCTAGATAGAATATTGGAAGAAGCAAGGGAGAAAAAATAGAACTATAAGCCCTAATACCCTTATGCTACCCTCTGCCAATAAGGATAACATTTTTCTGGATACAAAAAAAAAAAATAAAAAAAATATATATATATATACTTCAGCTACATTGTGCTGTGCTGTGCTGTGCTAAGTCACTTCAATCATGTCTGACTCTTTGAGACCCTATAGACTGTAGCCCACCAGGCTCTTCTGTTCAAGGGATTCTTCAGGCAAGATCATTGGAGTGAGTTTCCAAGTCATCNTATATACTTCAGCTACATTGTGCTGTGCTGTGCTGTGCTAAGTCACTTCAATCATGTCTGACTCTTTGAGACCCTATAGACTGTAGCCCACCAGGCTCTTCTGTTCAAGGGATTCTTCAGGCAAGATCATTGGAGTGAGTTTCCAAGTCATCCTCCAGGAGGTCTTCCTGATCCAGGAATCGAACCCACCTCTTTTGTGTCTCCTGCATTGGCAGGCAGATTATTTACCACTGAGCCACCTGGGAAGCCCCCAGCTACATAATCAAAGAGCAAATAAAAGACCATATTTGGAACTGAGACAACTTATTGATAATTGGTACAATATACACTGGAGAAAGGAATGGCAATCCACCCCAATATTCCTACCTGGAGAATCTCCTGGATGGAGGAGCCTGGTGGGCTACAGTCGATGGGGTCGGAAAGAGTTGGACATGATTGAGCGACTTCACTTTCACTTTCTACAATGAAATAATGTCATTTTTCAACTGTAAAAATTCTTGTTAAGTTGAAATCAGTCGAGAGAATTATCTTCAAATTATTCTACAATCTTAGAGTATATCTTTAAAATGTAATATGGTGGAAGTTACATCACTTTTTTTAGCCAAAGATTCTTAGAACTTATTCATGAAGGTATGGAAATTTCTTTAAAAGGTATGATTGGGTTATCAAGGCTGATTTGATTTGGTATATCTGTATTGTTCTATAGGTAAGAGAAATCTTAAATTATATAACTCTATAATAGGTTACTCTAATTCAATGTGGATAATTTATTTATTTTAAATTCATTCAATTGCATGTTTTGTAATTGGAAAAAAAATCACATAGCTGAAATACCTACATTTATTCTAGTAAGTACTTTGAAAGAGATAAGAGCAAAAATGGTGTTATGGAACTTACACAAGGACATTTTTAAATAGTATGTATGCTTTTGAAAATAAGCATTTGAAAGCCAGCACTCGTGATAGAGGGAAACTTTACTACAAGGACGGTTTTTAGTATAATATTTTAAAGTAAGAAGTCAAGAAACACCTGGAGTAACAGGCAAATTTGGCCTTGGAATGCGGAATGAAGCAGGTCAATGACTAATAGAGTTTTGCCAAGAAAATGCACTGGTCATAATAAACACCCTCTTCCAACAACACAAGAGAAGGCTCTAAACATGGACATCACCAGATGGTCAACACTG
>SJYV01023976.1:266670-307043 GCA_006410875.1 Neotragus pygmaeus
CTGAGTGGATTTTTTTTTTTTCCTAGTGGGAAAAAAAAAGGTTTATCTTTCAGAGTCTTCTTAAAGAGCAGGGGCAGGCCCGTTTCGCTCTCCGCCCACCTGGTTTGTGGCCCTTTCCTATTATTCATCCCTTGCTGCCAGTGCTTTGACGATTCTGATGAGAAAAACAGCGCTGGGCGCTCCCTAGCACGTGGTGCGGGCTCTGCCACGCTTGGCGCTCTTCGGAGCGCTCTTGTCAGCACCGGCTTCGTTTGCAGGGTGAATTCCAGACGGCAGGGCGCTAATGGAGGGGCACTACTCCGTGCCCTTCTTTGTCTGCATTCTTGGAGGGGGCCGGGCCTGGACTGGCTACTCTTGGCTGGGACCAGGCATTCAAAGCCTCCTTCCATATCGCCTCCTTCACGTTGAGCCGTTGTCTTCAGATGGAAGCAGGCTCTCTCCAGAGGGGTTCCAGCTGGAGGTCAGCACCCGTTGAGGGGTCTTTGGCCCTGCTTGCCTCCCGGGGCATTTTATCAGCCCTCGTGGGTTCTATCCAGGCGTATTGTTTGGTCCAAACCCCTTCCCTAAATTGGTCCTAAGACTAATATTATTTGAAGAATGGGACAAGATCCTGCCTCTAATAGCTCATCCTTTCACACACCTCCACCCCCATATATCTACCTCTGAGCCTGGCTGCTGATAGTCTAATTTCTGTGGGTAGAATTTTCTCCACGCCTTCTGAATTTTAGCTGTCAGTTGTATTCAGCAGAGCCCATAATTCCTAGAGGCAGACAGAAGAAAGAAGGCCTCTGTCCCTGTGTTGGGGGTGGGGTGGGGTGTGGGCGTCTCTGCATTTTCCCCTCCCCTCTGTCTTTACAGCCCTGAGCCCCCCAGTTCAGAGGCTCATCCTCCTCCTGCTCCTACTCTTAACTTGCCCATTACCCCTCCATCATCATGTCTCCCCAGTATGAGATGCATGAAGACAGTACTTCATCCTCAGTGTCGCCCCCTGCCCCCAACCTTCCCTGCTGGGTCAGGATTTTCATTGGTGAATAGAGAGCAGAGTGCAAAGTGGACAATAATATTTGTTGACTACATGGAAGAATGAATGATGTCTTAGAAAGAATAACAAGTTCTCTATGTTGGGTGGCCGGAGTCCACACGCTTCAGCATTCAAATGATGTCAAGTTGACCTGCAACCTCTCTCTTTTTCTCTTCTGGCTCCTCATCCCCTCCTTCCCTTGGCTCTTCGCTTCCCCCGCCCCACCCTCGGTGCAGAGAAGGCTGGCAGCTGTGTGCAGGACGGGCAGAGGTATAATGATAAGGATGTGTGGAAGCCCGAGCCCTGCCGGATCTGTGTCTGTGACACTGGGACTGTCCTCTGCGACGACATAATCTGTGAAGACATGAAAGACTGCCTCAGCCCCGAGACCCCCTTCGGAGAGTGCTGCCCCATCTGCTCAGCTGACCTCCCCACTGCCAGTGGTCGTAATTTATTTATTTCCTGTTCCACATAAATAAATTACTTGCAGGGGCAGCAAATGCCCTGCCATGGATGCCAGTCATCTCTGTGAAGCAGAAGGACTGGTTATCCATGGCACCCCAGCAGCTGAGGCTGAAGGGAAAGGGGACTTCTCGCTTTCAGGATGACACTGAGTGAGTCGAACACACCAGAGGGGTCCTTCCTCACCTGACACCTCCAGAAAATATGCTCCTAAGACCTGGAGGACAGAGGGGACTCCACACAAGTGTCCTCACTGTAAGCATCTCTGCAAAGTCCTTGAGCCACAGTGGAGATCCAGTACTCCTTCTGGCCAAAACAGATTCATTCCTCCTCTGTTGCCCACATCTTGGCTTCTCTGTAGAAGGGCTCCAAACGTGGTCTTCAATGTGGAGCAAGCTCTGCTGGCCAACGGGGCGACAGAAAGGGCAGGCCCCCTTTTGAAAAATATGGAGCATTGGTGGCAGTTTCCTTTTGGTTTTGCCTCTGTTGGTATTGACTGCCAATTAAGAAGCAAGTTCCTAGCAGAAGGAAGAGCTGGGGTCTGGAAATTCCAGTGGTGAACGGAGCTGGGCCCCAGACAGAGCCCCAGGCACCTACTCCCTGGAGCCGGGGCTGGTGAATGTGTAGATGTGCAAGTGACCCCTCCCCGGTTCTGGAGCCCATGCCCTATCCCCGCGAAGGGGGATTGGGACGGCCATCTAGGCCTTTTGGGTGGCCCTCACCATTTTTTTCCTGATCAAGCAGAGAAGACAGTTGAAAAGGAAGCGAGCAGTTGCCTTTCCTTAACACTTCACCCACCGTGGAAAGCTGCTTGGGGAAGCCGCTTTGATAGCCCACTTCCCCAGATCATTTTTCAGGGGGCCTATGTGAGTGAAGCGTTGATCACCTTTACTATTTTGCTGCTACAAATGGGGAAAGGGTTATTGATGCGGGGGGCACTGGCTCCAATGCCCTCTGTAACTTCTGTGCTCTGCTGTTTTTTTGTGCTTGCTTCATGGAGACCCAGCTTGAATGTAAGACCTTTCTAAATACCTAACTCTTCTTCTGGGGTAGGGGAGGTGTTGTGGGGTGCTTGGGCTACGGGAGGGTCTTCTTACCCTTCTGGGGAAGAGAAGAAATTGAACTTCTCCATTTCTCAGTTTTGGGTGCTTCCTCTCCTGGTGGCTGATAGACCTTGAGTTCTTTGTATTCTTTTTGGCCCCTGCATGCTGATTGCCTTTCAATAACAAATTCTGGGTCATCTCTGTTCCTCTTGGGACCTCAGCAACTCCAGACCCCAGTGAAACCTAACACCCCAACAGAGGGCTTCAGTGGAGTAACAGGAAGCTCCCTCCTTCCCTGATTGTGTCCATTTCTATGATCCCTTCAGGAAAGTTTGAATGACAAGAAGTTGTACTTATCCATTTCATGACTCTTACATTCTCCTTCTCTATTTCTTCCATTTGCAGGGCAACCAGGACCAAAGGTGAGAATTGTTGTTTGCTTTTTTTTTTCCTCTTTATATTTTCTTCATTAAAAGCCATGCTGTGCTTATTCAGCATGTGGTTTTTAGGCATCAACAAGAGATCTGTTTCAGTGGGCACCTTGATGCAGGGCCTACTGTTTTGTCCTGGAGGCTTGGTGAGCTTGCTTGACTCAATCCTGACAATGTTTTCGTGTTTCAGGGACAGAAAGGAGAACCTGGAGACATCAAGGATGTAAGTACACTTTCTACTCCCATGTTGCGTCACCTTTTCTAACTGGGTCATTTCCTTGAGGTCTCTTCTAACTTGCCATTTTGTGGGTGTCTCTCTCACAGATCGTAGGACCCAAGGGACCTCCTGGACCTCAGGTAAGAAAGAGAGAAACCCCATTTTCCATGCTTTCCTTGAGTCATTGATCAGCAGGCTCTCCCGGTCTTGCTGTCGTCTCAATATTTTCTTCATTTTCAGGGACCTGCAGGTGAACAAGGACCCAGAGGTGATCGTGGTGACAAAGGTGAAAAAGTGAGTGGAGAAACAATGCTGTCTGACCCTTGTGGGCTCCCCAGGTTCTCTAAGGACCCCCCCACCAAATGCCTCAAGGGCAGCCCGTAGACAGACGGGTCTTGTATAAACACTACTTCACATTGGGGCCTCTTTCTCTTTCTGCCAAGGGTGCTCCTGGACCTCGTGGCAGAGATGGAGAGCCTGGGACCCCTGGAAACCCTGGCCCCCCTGGTCCTCCCGGCCCCCCCGGCCCCCCTGGCCTTGGTGGAGTAAGTATCCTTATGTCCCCTTCCTTCAGGCTGTCTCTCCAGAAATGTGGCTTCTAAATTGCTAGTCACACTCACCTGGCTGGCTCCCAGGGCTGCCAGAAGTGTGTCCACAGCCTGTCTTGAACATGGACTTCTCCCCCAGGCCTATAATTCAGTGGAATCACATAGTGGGTGTGAGACTGTGGCGCTAAGCACTGACTTTGTTCACTCACTGGGTTTCTGTCAAGAAGGTCTTCAGTTGCCTGGCTTGCTGGCATCTCTGCTGTGTGGCTGGTCCTTGGGAGTGGGTGTAGGGGTTGGAGGAGAGGATGACTGGGCACTCGCGGTTCCCTGGAAGAAGAGTGACCACTGTCTTGGAAGACGCTGAAGTTGCATCTTTGCCAAGTACATTCCCAGCAACTATTTATTCTCATGAAAGAGCCCCACTGAGTAAAGGTGTGTGGCTAAAGTTGTTTTGGGAATCAGACCAATCAACAAATTATATTATTGCCCAGTCTTTGCAGGTTTGCCATTTTGATGTTTGCTATGATTTAAATTTTTAAACTTGAATGGCTCATAGATGCCTACTATATTCTCTGCTAAAATATTTTAAGACTATTGATTTTAGTGTTTCGCTGGACATGAAGGTCTTAGAAAAGAAAAAAAAAACCTTTAAAAGTTATATTTTAGTTATAGTTTTCAATTCATGTGGAATAATATATTTAACATTTTAGAATTAAAGAAAACTTACAAAATGAAATTCAAGTAATGGATACTCTTCCAAGTAGCACTTCATCTTCCAGGGAAATGGTTATGCCCCTGTCATCTAATAAGCCATTTCCAAAACTTTTTTTCAGGAATCATTAGTGTTTCTGATCAATGCTAGGTTAGTCTCCCACAATTACAGTTTTTTTCTATCCAGATATAGCTTACCTAGTCATGTAGGAAAAGCATATAGCCTCTCAAGCTTTTAATGTTGTTGGGTTTATTTGCAGAACTTTGCTGCCCAGATGGCTGGTGGATTTGATGAGAAGGCTGGTGGCGCCCAGATGGGAGTAATGCAGGGACCAATGGTAAGAAAAGGCACCAGTCCTTCGCAGCCAAAATGGCAGGAGGTGGCCCTCAGCAGAGCCAGGGACTCTGACAACCTCACTTTACAGATAATTACTTGGAGTGGCCCTTCCCCATCAGTTACCTAACCTCCCATTTAGCTAGCCCAGAGCATTTGGTTTTTAATGGCGATGGATGCCAGTTTTAATGATGCGCTGGAGTGACTAAGAAGAAAGGATGGAGAAAGGCATATAGGCTGATCTGTCAGAAGGCCAGTTGCTATTGCTCTTGGAATGAGAACTGAAGAATGCAGACAGCAGCCACTGTTCTCCAGCATCCACAAGACTTCCAGCAGGAAATCTCAGCCCTGCAGCTCCCACTTGGCACATGCTAAATGAAAGTCAGACTTTAGTAAACATGGCTGCTGTCCAGAGGGAAGCAAGGCCAACTTCTCTGTCCAAATGGTACCTATAAATAAAAATAGAATGTTGCGAGGGGAGAGGGAAATGAGAGGGAGCAGCCCCTGCAGGCCCCCTGCTCACAGAGTAACTCCTTGTCCTTTGTCTGGGCTGTTGGCTGGGAGGCCGCGGCACGGTGGAGGCCGAGGGTGAAGCCTTTCCAGTAAAGCTCCTCATTTTCTATTCCAATGCAGGGCCCCATGGGACCTCGGGGACCCCCAGGCCCTGCTGGTGCTCCCGTAAGTATTGGGTTTTTCCTTTTGGAAAGTGGAGACACAGATGCTTTCAAGCTCTCTGATGTCCGTTCCAGGGGGCCAACCTGGTGTCCTCGCTTTACTTTTTAGGGACCTCAAGGATTTCAAGGCAACCCTGGTGAACCTGGGGAACCCGGTGTTTCTGTGAGTGCTGGCGCTGGCCCTGCCCTCCTGGGGGGATCTGGCGATGCGCCATTCACACCCTAGTCCTGTCGCCTTCTGCGCTCTGCCTAGTGCTTTCTCCAGTGGAGGGCTCAGAGGAAGCTCAGATGTCCTGTCTTAGCTCTGGGGGAACTGACAGGGAGCCAGATGTGGCAGGAACCGCCCAGGATTCTGTCACAGCAGTCATTTTTCTGGGTCGCCCCTTCTGGCCTGTGCTGTCTGCTGCCTCCTGCTATGATCTGCTCTGCGCCTCTTCTCTCTCTCAGCACAAACTGGGCTCCTCCTCCTTTTTTTCCTTTTAGATGAACTAGCTTCCAAAAGCTATAATCCCTGGGTTTCGCCCACTGATTAGGTGTCTTCCCCGCTCCAACCATCTCTTAAACTCACTTATTTTGTTTGTAGGGTCCCATGGGCCCCCGTGGTNGTCTTGAACATGGACTTCTCCCCCAGGCCTATAATTCAGTGGAATCACATAGTGGGTGTGAGACTGTGGCGCTAAGCACTGACTTTGTTCACTCACTGGGTTTCTGTCAAGAAGGTCTTCAGTTGCCTGGCTTGCTGGCATCTCTGCTGTGTGGCTGGTCCTTGGGAGTGGGTGTAGGGGTTGGAGGAGAGGATGACTGGGCACTCGCGGTTCCCTGGAAGAAGAGTGACCACTGTCTTGGAAGACGCTGAAGTTGCATCTTTGCCAAGTACATTCCCAGCAACTATTTATTCTCATGAAAGAGCCCCACTGAGTAAAGGTGTGTGGCTAAAGTTGTTTTGGGAATCAGACCAATCAACAAATTATATTATTGCCCAGTCTTTGCAGGTTTGCCATTTTGATGTTTGCTATGATTTAAATTTTTAAACTTGAATGGCTCATAGATGCCTACTATATTCTCTGCTAAAATATTTTAAGACTATTGATTTTAGTGTTTCGCTGGACATGAAGGTCTTAGAAAAGAAAAAAAAAACCTTTAAAAGTTATATTTTAGTTATAGTTTTCAATTCATGTGGAATAATATATTTAACATTTTAGAATTAAAGAAAACTTACAAAATGAAATTCAAGTAATGGATACTCTTCCAAGTAGCACTTCATCTTCCAGGGAAATGGTTATGCCCCTGTCATCTAATAAGCCATTTCCAAAACTTTTTTTCAGGAATCATTAGTGTTTCTGATCAATGCTAGGTTAGTCTCCCACAATTACAGTTTTTTTCTATCCAGATATAGCTTACCTAGTCATGTAGGAAAAGCATATAGCCTCTCAAGCTTTTAATGTTGTTGGGTTTATTTGCAGAACTTTGCTGCCCAGATGGCTGGTGGATTTGATGAGAAGGCTGGTGGCGCCCAGATGGGAGTAATGCAGGGACCAATGGTAAGAAAAGGCACCAGTCCTTCGCAGCCAAAATGGCAGGAGGTGGCCCTCAGCAGAGCCAGGGACTCTGACAACCTCACTTTACAGATAATTACTTGGAGTGGCCCTTCCCCATCAGTTACCTAACCTCCCATTTAGCTAGCCCAGAGCATTTGGTTTTTAATGGCGATGGATGCCAGTTTTAATGATGCGCTGGAGTGACTAAGAAGAAAGGATGGAGAAAGGCATATAGGCTGATCTGTCAGAAGGCCAGTTGCTATTGCTCTTGGAATGAGAACTGAAGAATGCAGACAGCAGCCACTGTTCTCCAGCATCCACAAGACTTCCAGCAGGAAATCTCAGCCCTGCAGCTCCCACTTGGCACATGCTAAATGAAAGTCAGACTTTAGTAAACATGGCTGCTGTCCAGAGGGAAGCAAGGCCAACTTCTCTGTCCAAATGGTACCTATAAATAAAAATAGAATGTTGCGAGGGGAGAGGGAAATGAGAGGGAGCAGCCCCTGCAGGCCCCCTGCTCACAGAGTAACTCCTTGTCCTTTGTCTGGGCTGTTGGCTGGGAGGCCGCGGCACGGTGGAGGCCGAGGGTGAAGCCTTTCCAGTAAAGCTCCTCATTTTCTATTCCAATGCAGGGCCCCATGGGACCTCGGGGACCCCCAGGCCCTGCTGGTGCTCCCGTAAGTATTGGGTTTTTCCTTTTGGAAAGTGGAGACACAGATGCTTTCAAGCTCTCTGATGTCCGTTCCAGGGGGCCAACCTGGTGTCCTCGCTTTACTTTTTAGGGACCTCAAGGATTTCAAGGCAACCCTGGTGAACCTGGGGAACCCGGTGTTTCTGTGAGTGCTGGCGCTGGCCCTGCCCTCCTGGGGGGATCTGGCGATGCGCCATTCACACCCTAGTCCTGTCGCCTTCTGCGCTCTGCCTAGTGCTTTCTCCAGTGGAGGGCTCAGAGGAAGCTCAGATGTCCTGTCTTAGCTCTGGGGGAACTGACAGGGAGCCAGATGTGGCAGGAACCGCCCAGGATTCTGTCACAGCAGTCATTTTTCTGGGTCGCCCCTTCTGGCCTGTGCTGTCTGCTGCCTCCTGCTATGATCTGCTCTGCGCCTCTTCTCTCTCTCAGCACAAACTGGGCTCCTCCTCCTTTTTTTCCTTTTAGATGAACTAGCTTCCAAAAGCTATAATCCCTGGGTTTCGCCCACTGATTAGGTGTCTTCCCCGCTCCAACCATCTCTTAAACTCACTTATTTTGTTTGTAGGGTCCCATGGGCCCCCGTGGTCCTCCTGGCCCCCCTGGGAAACCTGGTGATGATGTGAGTACACCTGAGTCAATCAAGTGGCTGCCTCACTTGAAAGGGCCTGGAGAGAGGGGTGCTGGGTGGTGATGGGCGGATGCACCCTCGACTGGGCCCAAGGGCCGGGGCCCGTCGGGCAGAGACTCAGACACTGCACCGTCTACATTTCCACTGGCAACTTAGCTTGCAAGTGCCTTTGGGGACAGCTTTGGACCCACTGGGAAGGGAAATAATTAAAACATCATTAGCTCCAGGAAGGGAAATTGAGATGTGAGAGAAGGGAGAGGGAAAACACAAGGGGAAAGATGCAGAGAAGGAAAAACAAAAGAGAAACACTCAACAGCCCAAAGTTATCTTAATTGTAAATGAGTTGGGCAACGCTCAGGCTGAGTCAGGATGTCTGCAAGGGATGTAAACGAAGGGGAGAGAGGAGACCTGGCACTGAAGCTGCTTCTGAGAATCCCATCAGACAGTGAACGTCTCCGAGGTTAGGGAACACAGGCTGGTCAGCAGCGCCTGTGAGAGGAGACAGTGAGCCCACCAGGGAGGCTGGAGGCTGTGGGAGGCGGAGGAGCTTGCCTAGGACACAGGCAGGGCAGGCATTCAGGAAAGTCTGGGACCTGCAGGGGTGGGGGCAGATGAGGAAGCAGGTGGGAAAAGGCACGGCAGGTGGGAGGAGTGATGACATGCTGGAGTGCACCAGTGAGGCTAACGTGTCTTCTGAGGAAGCTGAGGTGCCTCTCTCTCCCTTCAGGGTGAAGCTGGAAAGCCTGGAAAATCTGGTGAGAGAGGCCCTCCTGGCCCTCAGGTAAAGCCCGCCTTTCCCAGTTTCTGGTCTCGTTCGCAGCATCTCCGTCCTTGCAACAAACGCAGTGGCCTCCCACCCAGCTCATCCAGCTCCGATAGCTCGTTCCTAAAGTTCCAGCCGTCCCCACGTGTCACGCTTTCATGCTGATGACCATGTCCCTGATCCTAGCACAGGCTCAGGGTATCCGGGGGTGCTGGCAGATGTTTATACCCACTTCGCCTAAGCTGGGCTGAGGCACAGAGAGGGGGATTCTGGGAGTGACCGAAAGGTGTTCCTGGTGCCGGGCTTCCCCTTCTTCCTGGCCCCCCAGGGACCTGGCTCCAAGGCTTCTCCCATCAGCCCAAGGCAGCCTTTACCTGGTTTTGCTCTGAACATCTCTGCTTTGGATTGCAGGGTGCTCGCGGCTTCCCAGGAACCCCAGGCCTTCCTGGTGTTAAAGGTCACAGAGTAAGTATCATGGGGGGAGAGTGCTGGAAGGGAAAAGATTGCCCAAGGGAGAAAAAAAGTCTTGGGGGGGACATGAATTGTCCTCTTTAGCTTCCCCAGAAGTGTGATTGAAAGTCTTCTCTTGTCCCGTAGGGTTACCCAGGTCTAGATGGTGCTAAGGGAGAAGCTGGTGCTCCAGGTGTGAAGGTAAGGACCAAGAGGCACATGGGCATGGGGGACGGACAATGAGGAGATGCCGCTGAGCTCAGCGGAGTTAGGACATCTGAACATCTTGGGTTAGGAACACCCAGCACTACAGCCTAGTGAATGAACAGCAGGTCTGGAGAGCTCTGGGAATTGTCCCTCATGGAGCTAAAGCTTCGAGGTGTCGGTGCTAGCTGAGATGACCAGAGCGTTCAGCTTCCTCCACGGGAACTGTCTTGTGGGCTGGCAGAGGGGGCCCTGCTCGCTGACCCTCTGCCTCTTTTTTCCAGGGTGAGAGTGGTTCCCCCGGTGAGAACGGTGCTCCAGGCCCAATGGTGAGTATGAGCGCCACCCGCTGGAGGGCCTCCAGACACTCGAGACACCTTCTACAGCCCAGCAGATGGCGCCACTATAGATGCCACCACTCCCTTTGGGCAAAGTAGATACTCAGTTTTGTAGATTGATTTCGATTATGAGCAAAAAGTAAAGTGTGTCAAGTGGATGGTCTGTGCAAGGGCTCACCAGCATTTATTTGAAATAACCCTGTTAACACACTTAAGGTGTGCTTCAGTTTTTACAAATTGTTTATTTTCAACATTTGGGGGGAGTTCACCTATTGCAAGGAGCAAGATGTGCCTATAACAGGGCTCCTAATAGGTAACAATGGGAGCACCTGTGTGTTCTGCCATGGCAGGGAAAACTTTGGTGTGATAGGAGGGTTCTGAATCAGGAAGGCAGGACCAGGGGCGTCCACACCTTTGCCTCCTGGGTGCTACTGGATCCCTCCCTTCCAGTGTCCGTGAAGGGCCTGCAGGTTAAGTGATGGGGCCGAGCAGTCCTGGAAACAACTCATGCTTGTGCCTCTTGGTGTGTGTTCCAGGGTCCCCGCGGCTTGCCTGGTGAGAGAGGACGGACCGGCCCTGCCGGCGCTGCAGTAAGTAATTGACAAGACCCAGAGCTACCATTTGCCCAGCTCTTTGGAGTTCACGAGGCACTTGTATTCAGGGTTATTTCACCTGACCCTCAAAGCAACCCCACGAGGTGTAGACAGTATCATCCCCCTGTGAGGATTCACTCTGAGTGTGCCCATCACAAATCCCCAGACTGGGTCTGCACAGAGGACTGAGGGTTGGAGGGAGGCCATGGGAGAGCTGGCAGGTGAGGACAGGAGTCTCTTTAACCAGTCTCGATTATTTCGGTAATCCCTCAACAGTCTCACCCACTCCCCAGTCAATCCTGTTTGAATTTATGGACAGACTTCAGTACTGGCTATATTACTGTGTTCCTTTTAGTCCTTTCTGCTCACTTAGATGCTGCCCTAGGAAAATCTATCAGTCTAGGGTCAACTCACATACTTTACATTACTGCACCGTCGGTGACACTGTGATGTACCAGTGGCCACTGCTTCACGGGCACGTCTGCTGTTTAATAGCCACATGCTTTGTCTTATCCAGCCTTCCCTCGAATCCTACCATGCAGATTCTGTTCTCCTGCCCCTTTTAGAGGAGAAGAAACTGAGGCACTGAACGGTTAACTAGCCTAAGACAAGCCGTGCTCTGCAGCCTCAGACTCCGGTGGCCTCACGTTAATGGGGGAGTTAAGAGCATGGGGATTTGTAGCAGTGGAGGGTGCAGGTGTTTAGCTCTGATCCCTTAGCAATAGAGAGCCCTTGTGGGCGCCTGGTCAGGCGAGTGATGCGATGAAAGCTGTGTTTAAGAAAGATTATGCTCTCTGTTGATTTCACACCCAAGCCACCCAGGCTGTGAGGCCCCTCCTCATGGATCCTTGCAGGACCAGCCAAAGTAAATCAGCTTCCCTCAGTTGTGCTGCAGTCCAGATAATGTATCTGTTTTGGCAGAAATTTCCCTCAGAAGCAGGTCGGTGAAATAGCACGCAGTCTCAACCCCCATTTGCCAGCCAAAACTGTGGAAGTGGCTTGTCCCTGGATCACTTTGTGTGAGGGGATTAGAGCGCCCTGGGCCTGCCAGGAAGCACTGTGATTGCTACAGATTGTCCAGACCCGGCTTGTGCCTTTTTGGCCAGGCTTGGAGTCATGGGGGCCACACTCCATGAGGGGCACAGGTGACCTGCGCCACTGTTCTCCTTCCTCCGCCAGTTGGCCCTGCGTCTTGCTTCTCCTTGCTGACTCCTGTCCCTACCGTAGTTAGACTGGCAGGATGTGCATAGGATTTGGCATGGAAGATTGACAATGTCACATAGCTCAGTGCAGGCCTGGTGTCCAGGCCTGGCCAGGGGCTGGGCTGGGCTGTGGTCATGTGCCCCCCCGCCTTGGGCCAGATGGTACCCACTCCCCAGCTTTCCTTCAGAGGGGAGCCCTGGATGCCCACCCAACTTTGGCCTTTTGGGCAGCACCACACTCCCCTTGCTCACAAGCAGCCCAGGCCTCTCCTCTGGCTGACCCCTGGAGGGAGGGTACTTTGCGAAGCAGCCAGCCCAGAAGGGGCTCTGGCCAATGCTGAGGGGTTATGTTCCCTGTGACATTTTCTTCTGTTAAGTCTTCTCCTGCTTCCCTGGTTAATGCCAACCAGGAGAGTCTCAGTCATGAGAAATGGACCACAGCCAGGAGAAAGACTTGAGTCTTATTTAAAACAGGAGCTCCCCCTGAAGCATCCTTCTTCAGCTTCCCAGGACAGGAAGAGGCAGGCAGGCGGGGCCCAGCTGAGGTCTTCCAAGGACCAGGAGCTCAGTCCAGCTCCACCCAGCCTAATGATTCCGGGACCTGGAGGGGCCTCGAGAAAGAGACCCTAGAGGTGCTCTCCCTCAAAGTGCACGGCCTGTAGAGGAAGAGCCGGCAGGCTTGCTGCCTGTGAAAGAAGTCTCAGGACAGATTTGGTCCTCAGGCTGTGCCCGGTGCCCTATCCCCATCGCCACGCTTCTTTCTGGACTGGTAGCAGATGCCCTGCAGCGTCTCTGGCTTCCATAGAAGCAGGTTGTTCTGTGGGTTGGGGATGGGGACACAGATCCAAGAGTTGACCAAGGAGATTAGCCGAGTCCTGAAAGAGCTTTCTGCTGCAACAGGCAGGAAGAACTGAGTCAGAATCGATGCCTGGCCGTTTCATTTTCACTGAGTCTTTAAATGATAACATGGCCTTGAGTTTGGAGATGCTTGGGGTCTAAATGGAAGTTTAAAAAATGATGGAGTAGCTGGAAAATTACCCAAGTTCTCTGAGGCTGAGAGCAAGCCCACTGCAGGCCCAGTTCTCAAAGCCACCGTGGAGGGTCCTGGGGCTGCTTCCTCCCTCAGTGCACACCTGCCAGCCTCTTGCTCAGCCCTGGAGCACCGTCAGAGGGACTGGACATGTGGGTGTCTCCTGTAACGGCTGCTTCCTTCTCGCTCACAGGGTGCTCGAGGCAATGACGGTCAACCAGGCCCTGCAGGGCCTCCGGTAAGTTCACTTCAGCCCCGGCAGGTTTGCCTGAGTCCCAGTCAGCCACCCAGTGAAGTGGCAGGGTTTACTCAGTATCCAGGCCACGTTCTGGATTCTCCTGGAAAAAGAGGAACAACTTTTCATCACTAAGGGAGTATGTTGGTGACAAGCTTTGAAGCAATGGTTCGTTTTTCTCAGCTACACTTTTGGTAGTTTTTCTGGGGAGGGGTAGAGAGGGAGGTGAAAGAACGACTTGCTTCTCACCGTGTATATAGTCAGGAACTATATACTGTGTCAGAAACGCAGTTTCCCCAAGCCAGGCTTGGGGACACTGGCAGCGGGGACAATTTTCATCCAGGGCATTTCGGCCATAGTGGATATAGAGCAATATCAGTACAAAGGTGGGGAGGCATGGGAGGTGAGGGGGTTTGGAGGCTGGAGATAGTCTGCCCAGACTGGGCCTTCACCTCTGCATCTGCTTGCTTCCTCCAGGGTCCCGTGGGTCCTGCTGGCGGTCCTGGCTTCCCCGGTGCTCCTGGTGCCAAGGTGCGTGTCCTGCGTGTTGAGTCAGGACCCCCCCCTCCCCCATAACCCTTGCTGACTGAGCCCTGGATGATCCGCCTTCTCTTTGGAGGAGTGTCCCCTACCCCTCGTCCCACCGCTGCTGTCCGTGGGAGCAAGGAAAGAACCAGGCATCGTGCAGAGTCACCAGCTGGAAGGGAAAGGAAGATGGAATGATAAAAAGCTGGAGATACAGTTACAGCTTCAGAGTGGGACAAGGCAGAAACAGATGGGGGGACCCCTGAGACCTGGGAGGGGACCGAAGATCAGGAAACTGAAGAACAAAGGCAAAGCTCAGCTGACTTAGATCCAGAAGAGAGTTGGAGGGAAGTGGGTGCAGAGATGGTTCCATCCTTCCCTCTCACCCCTGCTTCATTTTGGGGCGCATGGCTTGTCTCGCCCAAACCGTGTTAATAGAGTTCTTCCAAGGATTAATAGAGGCCCGTGGGAGGCCAGCCAGTTCAGGGAAAGGCCCCTGTGGCCCAGGAGGGATTCCAACATGCGTGCGTCCCTGGGAATTCTCTCCTGGTGCCGCCAGGAGATGAATAAGGAGCCTCCATGTGGTCACTGGCATCAGGTTGCTTTTCCCCTTCGGGGGGTTTCCATGGCAACCAGACAGTGTCTGAGGCCCCAGGAGCTGGGTGAAGGAGACCCATTGTGAAGAGGGACAGCGGAAGGTGAGGGGGCCTGACCTTTAGAAAATAATAATTACAAAAGTAAAGCAAGAATGTTCTGAGAAGAAACCTGAGGAGGCCGTGCCCTCCCTCCAGGTCAGCAGTCCTCCCCAGGGACTCTGCTGTCCCGAGAGCCCAGCTCACAGCCAGCTGTAACTTTCAGGAAAAAATGAAAGTAAAAGCAGAGGCCACTTTGGGAAAAGTAGTGTCGGGGCGCTGGTCCTCCAGCTTGCTTTTTGCCCTGGCTTGCTGGCTTCCTTCAAACAGGCTTGACTCAGAGCCTGGTTCACATTAGCCAGATATAAGCCCAGTGGCGCCCGAGCTGAGATGTTAAAGAGCCTCAGTAAAAGAGAAAACAGGTAGGGAAGGGGAGGTAAAGGTGCCTGCCCATCTCAGCCATCTGTCCATCATCCCACAGTGCTGGACTGGCAGGCTGCCCAGCTCAGGCTTTTCTGATGAGTGCTGATGGAACCAGCACAAAGCCCAGCCTGTAACATGAACCTGTGTGCCTGCTCGTGGTGGCCACCAAGGAGGGGGGACGGAGAGTAGAGTGGGGCAGGTAGAAAGTCATCAGGTCAGCGGGCTCAGCCAGGCAGCCTGCATGGGAACCCTTTTTGGTATGTGTGTGCCGCTTGTCCTGAACTGTTGCCCACGGGGTCTGTGTCCCCGTGACCTGTCTTCACTGTATCCTTCCCTGCCTCTTTCCAGGGTGAAGCTGGCCCCACCGGTGCTCGAGGTCCCGAAGGCGCCCAGGGTCCTCGCGGTGAACCGGGTACTCCTGGGTCCCCTGGGCCAGCTGGCGCCGCTGTGAGTGATTTTGCCTGAAGGGTCTGGGGTCTGAGGCCTTGGCACACTTGACTCTCTGCTGAGGCGTCTGGCGCCTCAATCATCACACCTCCCTTCTGGCTCAATGCCTGCCACCCGCCACCAGTCTCTAGAGACACGTCTCCCTCCAACACCCATCTTCCCTTGAAGGGTCCAGCAGGGCCCCGCCTGGAATGGACCAGGGGCCTGGGAGTGTGGTGTGGGGTGGGAAGGTATTCTTTACTGCTTATCTTATAACGACGCTGTCTCCTTTTTCAGGGCAACCCTGGAACTGATGGGATCCCTGGAGCCAAGGGATCTGCTGTGAGTGCTGCCCTCGGACTCAGCTCCTCCAGGTGGGGTCAGTCCCTCCTCGCGCCCCCTCCTAATGCCCTTCTCTCTGCTCATGCCGACAGGGTGCCCCTGGCATTGCTGGTGCTCCCGGCTTCCCTGGACCCCGTGGTCCACCCGGCCCTCAAGGTGCAACTGGTCCTCTGGGCCCGAAAGGTCAAACGGTAAGATCCAGCGAACTCTGAGTCCCACCCACAGCCCCAGAGTCAAACCCGCCACCCGACTTCCTGTGCCCACAGCGTCCTCTCGCGGGCTGCCTTGAAGGGTGGGGGTGGTGGAGGATTTTTAGGGCCGCGGGGAGAGCCGAGTGTGAGAACCTGCTTTTCTCCTTTGTTAAGGGTGAGCCTGGCATTGCTGGCTTCAAAGGCGAACAAGGCCCCAAGGGAGAGCCGGTGAGTACCTGGCCGCCACCCCTGGCCCGCTGCCCACCTCCGCAGCAGGCGTGTCCCCCACCCTGGGCCCTCTGAGGGTGTACCCAGAGATGACTGTGACAGAGAAGCTGACGCAGTCTCAGCTGCCATCTTCGGCTTGACCAGCTTGACTGCCCGCTGGGCCACTTCCCCTCGCCCAGCTGACCCTTTGTGACCTCACTTCCCCAGGCCCCCCAGCCCTGAAGCAGCAGTCATAGCCACCTCCTCCTCATGCCAGGCCTGTGCTTGCCCCAGGGCCAGGCAAAGACTCACCCTGTTTCTCTGCTGTGCTGGTTCTCAGGGCCCTGCTGGTCCTCAAGGAGCCCCTGGTCCTGCTGGCGAAGAAGGGAAAAGAGGTGCCCGTGGAGAGCCTGGCGGTGCTGGGCCTGCTGGTCCCCCTGGAGAGAGAGTAAGTGGGCCAGGAGTCCTTCCCCACGCTCGCTGAGGTGTGCCCTGGAGAGACCAGTTGAGTTCCTGTGGCTCTGGGTCTTTGCCAAGTCTGTGGACCTCATATTCCTTTTCTCCACCCACCTCCACACTCCTTAGTGTCCCTCACCCCTGGGTGACAGGAAGCAGTGGGAGTTCCTTTCCACGAGGTGGGGGCAGGCCCAAGAAGTTAATCTCTCAGAATCTTGCACCTGGAGCTTCCCAGGTGGCGCGAGTGGTAAATAACCCACCTGTCGATGCAGGAGACGTAAGAGACACGGGGTCGATCCCTGGGTCAGGAAGATCCCCTGGAGGAGGGCATGGCAACCCACTCCAGTATTCTTGCCTGGAGAATCGCCATGGACAGAGAAGCCTGGCAGGCTACAGTCCATAGGGTTGCAGAGTCAGACACAACTGAAGTGACTTAGGCACGCACACNAGATCCCCTGGAGGAGGGCATGGCAACCCACTCCAGTATTCTTGCCTGGAGAATCGCCATGGACAGAGAAGCCTGGCAGGCTACAGTCCATAGGGTTGCAGAGTCAGACACAACTGAAGTGACTTAGGCACGCACACATATAGCTTCTGCTCTGCAGAGACTGCAGTAGGAGGGTTGGTGGGATGGAGACCTGGATCCTGACTAGGCTCTCTGCAGCCACAGTTGAATCAAGGGCCTCTAATTCATTGCCTCTCCCCTCCACTTCTTCCTAGGGCGCTCCTGGCAACCGTGGTTTCCCAGGTCAGGATGGTCTGGCAGGTCCAAAGGTGAGTGGGGGAACAGGGACTGGGGTCCACACATCACTGGTCAAATGGCTTTCTGCTGACCCTCTGCCTCCTCTTGTGTAGGGAGCCCCTGGAGAGCGAGGACCCAGTGGCCTTGCTGGTCCCAAAGGAGCCAACGGTGACCCTGGCCGTCCCGGAGAGCCTGGCCTTCCTGGAGCCCGGGTAGGTAGCAGGGATGCTTCTGTTTTCAGCTTCCAACTCTGAGAAGACTCCTAATGCCCTGTCCGACCTGGTCCCTCCAACCCTGTGCTGACACCCAGCCCCTTCTCTTTCCTAAACAAAGGGTCTCACTGGTCGCCCTGGTGATGCTGGTCCTCAAGGCAAAGTTGGTCCTTCCGTAAGTCCATCCTCTGGGGTCACTGGGAGAGGTTGGGGGTACTCTTGGGGAGGCAGGTTGGGAGAGACAGGAGCCGGGTGAGGGCAGCCTGTGAATTTTGAGAACTGGGGAGGGGAATGGATGGGATGGTGGGTCCTATGGACAGGTGTGGCCTATGCAGTGGCTGCAAGTTCTAAAAATGCCACCCCTTGTGTATTTGGACCTTCCTTTGGGGAAGACAAAGCCTGGTGTGCACTTTCAGGAACAAAACTCCTAAGCTAAGCACCAGTCTCCTGGTGTGGACTCATCAGTGGCCTTGTCACTGATGAGTCCCGTGTGTGATGTGGGCTGCCGGTTGCGACCTTAGTCAATCTACATGCTGTTTGTCTGGCCAGTGACCTGCCCTGAGCCTGTGCTCAGTAGATGGACAAATGTGGTCTCGTGTCCATGTGCTGAGAATGGTGTCCTGTCTTTCAGGGAGCCCCTGGTGAAGATGGTCGCCCTGGACCCCCAGGCCCTCAGGGAGCCCGTGGGCAGCCTGGTGTCATGGGTTTCCCTGGCCCCAAAGGTGCCAATGTAAGTAACCACCTGCCCTTCCATTTCCTTCCACAGGGTTCCGCTACCTCCCTGCCCCTGGGGAAAGAGCTGGTTCCCAAACAGAGTTAACCCAAGGGCTGTGATGAGCGAGGTCCATGGTGTTCTGGGTGGCTTGGACCTCCACGCCCCAAGGAGTGCCTGTGATCAGGGGAATCCCAGGGCTCTTTAGAGCCCTCGGAACATCTCAGCCATGACACTGATCCCCAGGTCAGCGCTGTCAGCTCACACCTCTGAGCGTGAGAGAGGCGCTGGTCCTCGACGTCGGCCTTTGCTGTCCATCAGGCAGTGGCCCCACGCCCCAGTCTCCCCAGCCGGCCACAGCCCTACTCCCAACCAAAGCCCTCCACCTCATGGCCCTGCCCTCTTTCTTCCAGGGTGAGCCTGGCAAAGCCGGTGAGAAAGGACTGCCTGGTGCTCCTGGTCTGAGAGTGAGTGCCTCCCCNCGCCCCAGTCTCCCCAGCCGGCCACAGCCCTACTCCCAACCAAAGCCCTCCACCTCATGGCCCTGCCCTCTTTCTTCCAGGGTGAGCCTGGCAAAGCCGGTGAGAAAGGACTGCCTGGTGCTCCTGGTCTGAGAGTGAGTGCCTCCCCACTGCCCACCCCTGGCCGTTTGTTGCCGCCTGTGGGGAGGGAGCATCCCTGTGGCGTGCTCCTGGGACCCCTGGTTGCCGCATGATGCCCGTGGCTGAGCCTGTGCTGCTCTGGGCCCTGTGGGAGTCCACGCCAGGAGACTGGTGGCTGACAGCAGCTAGGGAGGTGGAGAAGGCTCCTATGCTGAGGACTGAGGGAAAGGAGAGGGGTGGGAAGGGAGGGTGGTGGGGAAATGGAGTTCAGGCGGAGGATTGGCTGGAAACTCTGGGCAACATAGAGCACCTGCCCGGTGCTGGGGTCTGCAGAACTGGAGGAGCGTATCATGATAGCGCCCCTCTCTCTCCCCACTAGGGTCTTCCTGGCAAAGATGGTGAGACAGGTGCTGCAGGCCCCCCTGGACCCGCTGTAAGTACCCGCCCAGCCTCTCCAGGTAGCCCGTGGGCAGGGGCTTGTTGGAGCGGAGGTGGGGAGTGATGGAGCTGACAGGTGTGGGTCTGGGCTGATCCAGGACCCCGACCTAGCCTGAGCAGAGGCAGTGTGGACCCCGCCCTGGTGGTCCAGGGTGCGGGTCACTCACTGGTGGGAGAAGAGCAGGCAGCGAGGGTGGCGTTGCCTGCCGTGGGTGGCCCCCTGGCCCCTCTGGCCCTGGATGTGGCGGCCAGGCTCTCCAGAAGCTGGCTCAGCTCACCACCGCCTTCCTCTGCAGGGACCAGCTGGTGAACGCGGCGAGCAGGGTGCTCCTGGGCCATCTGGGTTCCAGGTAGGCAGCTGGACTGGCTTCCTGTTTATTCTCTGTGCAGGGCTCTGGGGTGGCAGCAGCGCCCCTCAGTGGGGGCCAGGGGATGGGTCTTCCCTGCACCCCAGCTTCTGCCCTGTGCTGGCCTGCCAGAGGGTAGGGCAGCAACCTCACTCCTTTCCTAACTAAGTCACCTTGGCTTCTAGGGACTTCCTGGCCCTCCTGGCCCCCCAGGGGAAGGTGGAAAACCAGGTGACCAGNTCTTCCCTGCACCCCAGCTTCTGCCCTGTGCTGGCCTGCCAGAGGGTAGGGCAGCAACCTCACTCCTTTCCTAACTAAGTCACCTTGGCTTCTAGGGACTTCCTGGCCCTCCTGGCCCCCCAGGGGAAGGTGGAAAACCAGGTGACCAGGTGAGTACGGGGCCCTGGGCATCTGCAGCGTGTTGAGGAGGGAAGGTCTATTCTGAAACCCAGGAGGCAAGGGCAGGAGGGGGAACAAGGAGCTCAGTGAGGCCGGGAGTGTCTGGGACCCACAGCCCAGCTCGCCAGTCTGAGCAGGAGCAGGAGGGCTGCTCGGCCAAGGCTCCGGGACAGGAAAACCTTGCTCTCTTAACATTCTTCTTTGATCTTCAGGGTGTTCCTGGTGAAGCTGGAGCTCCTGGCCTCGTGGGTCCCAGGGTGAGTGTCCTGTTGGCCATTCCCGAGTGGCCTCTTGGAGCGGTTCTGCCTGCCTGTCCCAGCAGAGCTGCAGCCCCGGGTCCCGCCCNTCCAGGCTTCTTTGTCCACACAAGATTTTCCACACAAGAATGCTGGAGTGGGTTGCCATTTCCTTCTCCGAAACTAACTGCACCTCAATTTTTTTTAATTTTTTAAACATTATAAAAGCAAAGGAAAATAGGTTTCTTAGTACAAGGACACAGCTTCACTTCCTCTTCATCTGTAGACTTCCATAGGTACCAATCAGGCTTAATTTATTGTGATGTTTCCCTCATCACCTCATAGTTTCTGGTAGCTCAGGTGGTGAAGCATTTGCCTGCAATGCAGGAGACCCAGGTTCAATCCCTGGGTTGGGAAGGTCCCCAGAAGAAAGGAATGGCAACCCACTCCAGTATTCTTGCCTGGAGAATTCCATGGATGGAGGAGCCTGGGTGGCTACAGTCTGTGGGGTTGAGAAGAGTCAGACACTACTGAAGCAACTAACACTACACTACTACTTCTGTCATCAACATATGAAAATGTTAAAATATTTGAATGAAATATACTTTCAAAAGATGATGATTACTCTAAGTGTTGAGAATATGGTGATCTGCTTCACAGTAAAAGAAGAAAAAACCAGAAGAAGCATTGCCTCCATATGCTCTCCTTTTCTAAAAGAAGGTAAGCCCCACGTCACCAGGTTCTGCTATCTGTCATTCATCTTCCAGGAGTTGAGAAAGCATTACTTGGTAATTGAAACTCATTGAAAATCACAAGGGAGAAACAGTCCAAAAAAACCACATTAAAGGGCAAGTATTCAAGTCAAGATTATTTTGGCCTGCATCAATAAAACTCTGCCTTGAGATTTGCTTTGTTTTGCTTTGAGTCCCTAAATCATTCCTTCATTAATGACTTCCTAACAAAATCTATGTGCCAGAGCTGGAAAAGAAAAGAGAGAAGTGATTAAAATGTAGCAATCTGACCAGCAACAACTGAACAAGATCAAACAACTATGAAAACAATGCCTTGTGAAGCAAGATTCCTTATCCTGAGGATGTGAGGTAGATGTTTCAGGCACAAGTTGCCTGGGTAACAGAGAGTATCCTGCTTTCAATGTTTCATGTTTGAGGTAGCTGGGAGAAATTTAAGGTAAACATTTCTTATTGGGAGAGGCATTTGCTGTCCCACATCCGATCCCCATTCTGCTGGGGTGGAAATCTTTGTGTCCTGGGTCAGCTAGATCTTTCCTCTGCCTACTCCCAGGGCACGGGCAATGTGACCCAGGATCAGTTAACAGGATGTGCCAACTGGAGGCTGAATACTGTGTGTGAGACCAAGATGGTGACCAGGTANACTCACTGGAAAAGACTCTGATGCTGGGAGGGATTGGGGGCAGGAGGAGAAGGGGATGACAGAGGATGATTTGCCTGGATGTCATCACCGACTCAATGGACGTGAGTTTGAGTGAACTCCGGGAGATGGTGGTGGACAGGGAGGCCTGGCGTGCTGGGATTCATGGGGCTGCAAAGAGTTGGACATGACTGAGCGACTGAACTGAACTGAACTGAGTCATATTATAAATGAAGGATACTCATTATCTATTGAAATACTTTTAATAACAATATATATAATAGCTTTATTTGGTGAGGTGCAATTCTCCAGGCAAGGATACTGGAGTGGGTTGAATGCCCTTCTCCAGGGGAATCTTCCTGACCCAGGGATCGAACCTGGGTCTCCTGCATTAGCAGGCAGATTCTTTACCATCTGAGCCACTGGAGAAGCTCAGCCACTGAGGAAGTACAGGGACTATAGTGTTGTGTTAATTACTGCTATGTTACAAAGTGATTCAGTTCTGCACACACATACAAACATTCTTTTTAAAAGTATTCTTTCCCATTATGGGTTATCACGGGATATTGAATATAGTTTCCTGTGCGTTACAGTAGGACCTTGTTCATTCATTCTATATATGAAAGTTTACATCTGCAAATCCCAATCTCCCATTCCATCGTTCCCCCAATTCCCTTCTCCCTGGCAACCACAAGTTTGTTCTCTTTGTCTGTGATTCTGTTTCTGTTTCATAGTTAGGTTTGTGCTGTGCTTAGTTACTCAGTTGTGTCTGACTCTTTGAGACCCCATGGACTGTATGTAGCCTCTGATTCTTTGTGACCCCATGGACTGTAGCCTGCCCATGTCCATGGGGATTCTCCAGGCATGAATACTGGAATAGGTTGCCATGCCCTCTTCCAGAAAATCTTCCCAACCCAGAGATCAAATCCAGGTCTCCTGCATTGCAGGCAGATTCTTTACTGTCTGAGCCACCATAGTTAGGCTTATGTTTGTCATATTTTAGATTCCACATATAAGTGATATCATATGGTATTTGTCTTTCTCTTTCTGACCTACTTCATTTAGTATGATAATCTCTGGTTTCATCCATCTTGCTGTGAATGGCTTTATTTTGTTCTTTTTTATGGCTGAATAGTATCCCACTATATATATGTACCATATCTTCTTTGTCTGTTCATCTGTTGATGGACATTTAGGTTTTTCCCATGTCTTGGCTATTGTGAATAGTGCTGATATGAACATAAAATATATTTCTGACCAAAACAAATGATCCTTTCATATGTTAGACTCTGGGAGAGAAAAGTAAAAGTGCTTCAGAACAAGTTTTAAATGTTTCATTCTTCTAAGAGCTATTTCTCCCAAGGTTTTAAAATTGTCAAATAGAGTTCTTCTGTTTGTTGAAAAAACAACACTTTCTTAAGCAATAGATTTCTCTTGAAGGGGTATGAATCTTTTTGAATTATAGTTTTTTCCAGATATATGCCCAGGAATGGGATTTCTGGATCATATGGAAATTTTATTTTTAGTTTTCTGAGAAAACTCCATACTGTTTTTCATAGTGGCTGCACCAGCTTACATTTCCACCAACAATGTAGGGTTTACTTCTTCCTTTTAACATTCCTGGCTTTTATAATGTACACAGTGGTACAGTTATACATATAAATAAATAATAGTCATATATAGGACTATGAGGGGCTTCCCAGACAGCACTAGTGATAAAGAACCCCCTGCCTAGGATAAAGAATCTCCTGCAGGAGACTTTAGAGACGTATGTTCAGAGGAGGGTATGGCAACCCACTGCAATATTCTTGCCTGGAGAATTCCATGAACAGAAGAGCCTGGTGGGCTATGATTCATAGGGTCACAAAGAGTCAGATACATATGAAGCGACTTAGCATGCACGCATGCATAGGACTATGAACTCAAAAATTTCTGCTGGAGTGTGTAGTCAAAATGGTTTGGAGATGACTAACCTAGACTATTGCAGTTTGTCACCACGCCTTCAGTCCAGCTTCCTTGCAATTCTATTATTCATTATGAGTTAATATAAGTAAAGTGTTCAGAATAAACTGTCAACTATTATTATTATTATCCTATTCCCAAAATTAACTTTCTGCTGCCTCTTAGATACTCATAATCATGCATCTGGACTTTTATTTAGAAGTCTTTAATAAATAAGCCAGTTCTTATATTAGGATTTCCTGGATCCTAGTCTGCTTTGCCAAGTCTTTGTGAGCATAGGCTGACACTGGGCTCTGGCTAGTTAGAGCAGAAAGACTGCTGTGGTCAATCACCTCAGTAAGATATCACTCTGCTTACAGCCTCTCCCTTGATCTCTTCCCCTAATACGTTGCTTCCCTAAATCACACAACTGATTATGTCAGTGTCCAGTGCAAAAAAGCTTGTGAACTTTAGGCTATAAAATAAGGTCCACATTCCACTGGGAGCATGAGGCGAATAATTGGTTGAAAAGTTGCTACATAGGATTTGTAGAGTTTTGTGTTCTGCTGTATTTGCTGAGAAAAGGAGAAGAGCACAGTGTCAGGGCTTCAGAGGCAAGTGGCGTGAATTCAAGCCCATCTCCATTATGTATAGTCTTGGGTAAATCACTTCCTGTCTCCATGACTTGGTTTTCTTTTATGCAGAATTGCATCATGATACCTGCCTCATAGGATTGTAAGATAACACATTTCATATTCTTTGGAACCAATATGTTCTTAATAACTGGTAGCACTTAAAAAAAATTGAAGTATGGTTGAATTACAATGTATGGTAGTTTCTGATACATAGCAAAATGATTCAGTTTATATATATATATATATATTCTTTTTCAAACTGTTTTTGGATAGTTTATTACAGGATATTGAATTTAGTTCCCTGTGTTATATAGTAGGACTATTGTTTATCTGTTTAATATATGGTAGTGTGTATCTGCTAATCTCAAACTCCTAATTTATCACTCCTCCACCACCTTTCCCCTTTGGGAAACAAATTTGTTGTGTCTGTGAGTCTGTTTCTGTTTTGTAAATAAGTTCATTTGTATCATACTTTAGATTCCACATGAGTGATATGGTATTTGTCTTCTCTGACTTCATATAGTATGATAATCTCCAGGTCCATCCATGTTGCTGCAAATGACATTGTTTCGCTCTTTTTATGGCTAATATTCCATTGCATACCACACATTCCTGTTTAAATTTTTATTTTATATTGGAGCATAGTTGATTAATAATGTGTTGGTTTCAGGTGTATCATAGAGCGGTTCAGATATGTATATACATGTATCTATTCTTTTTCAAATTGTTTTCCCATTTAGGTTATCACAAATATTGAGCAGTGTTCCTGTGCTATACGGTAGGTCCTTGTTGGTTACTTTTTAAATTTTTATTGGAGTACAGTTGATTTTCAATGTCATGCCAGTTTCAACCGCACAGCAAAGCAACCCAGTGGCACACATACACAATTTTTTTCCAGTTCTTTTTCCATATAGATCATTATAGAGTACTGAGTTCCCTGTACTGTACAGTAGGTTTCCATTAGTTATCTATTTCATATATAATAGTATGTATATGTCAATCCCAATGTCACAGTTTATCCTTTCCCATATTTCCCCCTTTGTTACCATAAGTTAATTTTCTACATCTCTGACTGTATTTCTATTTTGTAAGTTCATTTGTACCATTTTTTTTTAAGATTCTCCATATAAGAAATATCATTGTTTATCTTTGTCTGATTTACTTCACTCAGTATAATGATTTCTAGGTGTATCTATGTAGCTGCAAATAGTATTACCTCATTCCTTTTATGGCTGAGTAATATTCCACTGTGTATCCCACATCTTCTTTATCCTTTCGTCTGTCGATGGACATTTAGGTTGTCTCCATGCCTTAGGGATTATAAATAGCACTGCTATGAATGCTAAAATGCATATATCTTTTTGAATTATGGTTTTCTCCAGATATGTGCCCAGGAGTGGGATTGTGGGATCATATGGTAACTCTATTTTTAGTTTTATAAAGAACCTCTGTATGGTTTTTCATAGTGGCTGCATCAGTTTACATTCCCAGTTGGTAACACTTTCATTTGTAATATTTTCACACCATTAAAAGAGTCTTCACTCATGGGATATTTAACATATTCTACTTAGAGAAGATTTCTTGAAAGAAATGACAACAAGCTGGGAGCTGACATAAATAGGAGTGTTGCAGGCTCTGACAACAGAGAGTAGTGTGGCATGGCTGAAGCAGAGACAGAACTGGGAGGGAAAGATGAGGCTGGAGAGCTAGTCCAGAGTCAGGGAAAGAATGGCTTCTCTTTTTTTATGATATTGCAGTTTTAACTTCTATTCAATTGCAACCAACTTTATTTCCATAAACTAGCACATGCAAAGACCACTCATACCACACTCAAAAAACTAAAGCAGCATCTTTATTTTATACATACAAACAGTATAAAATGTTTTTGTAAGAGCTGTGTTTTTACAATATATTATATTGCTTCAAGCCAATGCCAACAGTTCATACATATATTCCCTATTTTATTGTGTTTACAATATATTATATCATTAAATGTCACTACCACAGTGTTCTTTCTTACTCTCTCTTTTTTAATACTGAATTCTCTGGAATCATGGTAAGGTCATGGTAAAGGTAAAATGTATTGTGAGTTTAAGGGGAATTTTAAAAATGTGACTGACAAATGTCTAAATACATGACAAAATCAGTTGAAATGCTAAGACTTCAGCACTTTTAACTGCTTCATCCAAACCCTTGTGATTTATGCATTTTTGTTCCACTTATCTTCTCTAATGTTGCCCAGCCCCTCAATACCATGAATGCATTGTACTTTTGGAAATTATCTGCCAAGTACACACTGAAAAGACAAAAATTTAACCTGAACAACTGACATAACATAAAGTTGGTCCCAAACCACTTAAACAAGAAAATCTATACCATCATGCTACAGATGTACTTAGAAAACTTAAAAGGAAGAGTAAATATCAGCTCAGTGATTTATAATGAAGCTAATAAAATTCAGGCCAGTATTCTTAACTGTAATAAACATTACTTGAACATTCAACACATGAAAGGTTAACAAAGGCTATGAACTTGGTGTAACTTAAAATATTTCAGATGTCGGAGTTCACCAGATGTAATTGGATTCAGGTGGGTCCTGCCGCTCCTCGGCCTTTTTAACTGAAGGCGTGTGCTGCCCGAGCTGGGCGCCTGCTGGCCTCAGGGCATGCAGGAGGCTGGCTCCATACCCTGCAAAATTATTCACAGTTTAAAAGAAAAGAAACGACAAAAACAAGCTCTTCAGATTCATTAGTCACCATTCAAATAAAATCCATTTTCCCTTTCCAACCCAGAGTGAAAGACCACAGTGACCACAAAAAGCTACCTGAATGATGAGATGTTACAGGTTCAAGATCTCTTTTAAAAGAAATTCATTTTGCTAACTCCATCAAATCTGGCTTCCATTGAATCTCTGATTCACTATATATTTCGGTCATGCCACGCTTGAAGCAAACTTGGGATGAATGTTATTGAATGGAAGGATTTTCTCCATCCAAGGGCTTGTAAGGATCGAGCACTGAGGTCTCATTGCAGGAATGCTTGTGCAGAGAATGTTGTCATTGATCCTTTCATTGCCTTGCAAAACCAACCTCCATTATTATTGATCTAGTTCAATAATAACAACCCCCATTCTTCATACAGATCACATGAGTAGGCATGGCTATTGCATTTACACAAAATAGGAATTTTATAAGAATTAAGGACTTCCGTAAGTCAGACAGAGAAGGAGAATTATTGTATGACATCCCTTGTATGTGGAATCTAAAAAGAAATGATACAAACAAATTTACTTACAAAAAAGAAAGAGACTCATAGACTTAGAGAATGAACTTATGGTTGCAGGGGGTGAAGGAGAAGGATGGGTAGAAGGGATAGCTAGGGAGTTTGGGATGAACACGTATGCACTGCTATATTTGAAATGGACAACCAACAAGGAATGCATAACACAGGGAACTCTGCTTAATGTTATATGGCAGCCTGGATGGAAGGTGAGTTTGGGGGAGAATGGCTACATTTATATGTGTAGCAGAGTCCCTTTGCTATTCACCTGAAACTATCACAGCATTGTTTATTAATTGGCTATACCCCAATACAAAATAAAAAGTTTTAAAAAATGAATCAATCTAAAAGAATTTAGGAAAAGAGAAGTGTTTTTTAAAAAGTACACCGGTACACATATTAGAGAAGGGTTAGGATTTGAACTGACTCCTTCTCAGTGGGCTTTTGTGAGCTTTGGTCAAGATGGGTGTCTACTGATAGCATTTCCAGTTCATCGTAAGAGGGGTGTAACACAATAATACAATGTGAGTTGTGAGTTACACAACTCAAGACTTCTTTTCTTATTACTTATGAGCTTCTGAAGATGCCTGGATCACTGACTCACTTCTGCTGATTTCCTAGAACTGATCTAAGACAGCAGTTAAAAATCTGCCTCCACCTTCCTGTGCCTTGGAGTCAAGTTTGGCATTTCATTTGTTCCCTGTGGTTTCTAAATGCAAGCATGCCATTAAGTAACTGCTGAGAACAGAATCCTCTGTTCCTGAATGCTTTTCTTTGAATTGTCAGTATGTAGGCTAGTAGCTCATGGACCCCGCCAAGACAATGAGCCAACAATCCCTACCCTGCTGCTCACCCTGCCACCCATGAAGCCCAAACCTCCCTGGTGAGGCAGAGCCCGAGCCACGAAGTCTGTCTCCAGTATCCTCCTCCCAGCTCAGATGTCTGGGTGCCCGGGACCTCCCAATGTGTCGCCTCACTGGGAATCTGTTCTTAGCAGAACTCTGTGCCTCACAGCTTCCTTGTCATCTCTTAAAAAAGCAAAATCAACCCCATTCTTGCAGCCTGATTCTCTCAGCCACTGTACAAAATGGCTGGGGGGCCTCTCCTGTAAAACATGCTTGCATGTTAATCAAGCACCAAGGCATCTTCTTGACATACATGCCTGAATCTGAAGGTGGCGAGATGGCAAAAGCTTTCAGCAGCAAAGTCTACAAGTGAGGGTGCTGGTGGGGCTGGGAGACCTGTCAGAACCGCTCAGCTAAACTGCATGCATGAGCGCCTCTCACTCGCCCTCTTGGAATGGTTAATTTGCTATAGGTCTTTTACCTAAAGGAAGGTCCCCTTCTACCCCATTTGGTACCATTCCATCATTCCCACCTGGGTAAAGGAGCTATTTTCCAGAGGAACTCCACTTTTTGTTAAGCTATGTCCACCTGAAGCCAATTCAATCTACCATCCAGCCAAGGCAATGGTGGAAAAAAGACTCAGATCAATGGCTCAGTGTAGCCTAGGCCAGACACCAATACACTTTAAAACAAACAAACATGTAAAGCTACACATAACTGGTTTTATACACATCAGAATAGTACATTGTGTGTTATAAACTATGTACAAAAAGTAGGAATTAAAGATTGAGATATATAACTATACATATAAAATTTCTACATAAATGTAATAAAAGAACATAAAATATATTTTTTAATGTCTTCAAACTAATATTTTTCCTCAGCACCCCAGATGAGTATTCCACACTCACTGGGCTATATGCATCACCCTTTGGAGACCACTGATTTAGAAAAACACCTGATATGAAAGTGATCTGTTCACTTTGTGTACATTATTTTGGAAACAACTTGATAGGCACAATCTGGACTTCTATTAATCAAGGGAGCTGCATGACTGAATGAAGCCTTCCTTTGCCCACAGAAAGTAGCCAGTGGGTCCATCCTCAGCAGATAGAGTTCAAGCTACAGGATGAAATTGCAGAAATGAATTATTTATTTCCTTCACTTGCTGATCGACTGCCCCTCCCTCTTGAATCTGGGCACCACCAGGAAGGATCTTTTCCGTCTGTTCACTGGTATGTTTCCAGTGCCTAGATTCATACTTAGCACAGAGACGATATCAATCAAAGCAGAATGGCTGAATTTAGCAACTTTAACTTTCATTTTGTGTATAAAATAGACCAGTGGTTTATTATCCTATTGCTAGTCCATTTTTGGTGGTCAGTAAATGTGAAAAAAAATACAACTCCACGTTAACATCTCTCCTGTACTTCACAGACCTTTTCTCTCCCTCGAAAGAACCCATTTAAACCATCCCAAACTAACACAGTGTAAAGATTTTACATAGCAAAACTCTTCATGTTCTAATGCTCCTTGATCAGTCCTGAATGATAAAATGAGAACCATGTAGCTACTGATCTACATTTGATTTAGAAATCTTTTACTCATTTCTATCATAGTTAACACACCATATTACCAAACCAACCTGGAGTACTAATTTAACCTGGAAAATATTTGTGGTGATATTTTACAGATGTGGTGGTATTTTACAGTGATGCTTTCTTTCCTCTACACTCTAAAGCTTCGAGAGCTCTGGCGGTAGTGGGGACCACTGGAGAGAGCAGGAAGAGGAGAAGTTGGTTTTATGCAACGGNTGGTGATATTTTACAGATGTGGTGGTATTTTACAGTGATGCTTTCTTTCCTCTACACTCTAAAGCTTCGAGAGCTCTGGCGGTAGTGGGGACCACTGGAGAGAGCAGGAAGAGGAGAAGTTGGTTTTATGCAACGGAAAGCAGAGTTGAGTTATGGCTTGTCTGTCCTGGCCTTTGGAGCCAGGAAATAGATGTGCAAGAGTTTGGCTCCCCAGACAGTTCACACTCACTTTTATTGCAGTGTCTCCCATGCCAGCCTTCCTGACACTGGCATTTGTTGGGTTCATGGCAGGTTCCGTGTGTGCCGCAGCCGGGTTTGCAGACAGCTAGAGTCAAAGGAAATAAATAGAATGTTTCCTGAGCTGTCACTGGTTAACAGAATTACGCAGCTGTCTTTCCTGCAGTTCTTTTGAATGTGTTAGTTTTGACTTCATCCCTTCATGTGTTTTTCTAAGTCAATCTCCAGCTAGAAGTCAGTTTGGACTCTTTTGAGTCAGTCCTGGAAGTGATCTAGACTTGATGTTTCCCATTGACAAAAGACACTCAGGAGGACTTTGAAACTGCCAGGCAATGGAAGTTTATCTTCCTTAAGAAAACTAATAGTTAAAAAGTTTGGCGGTGTGTGCAAATGTGTCTAAGTTTTGTTTTTGTTTTTGTTTACATGCATGGATTTCATATGTCTTTGGTCTACCTCAAGAAACATAAATGTCAGTGAAGAAAGGTTAATTGTGATGCCTCGGCAACATGCAGTAGGTACAGAAGTTAGGAAGTAAGAGAGAAGAAATCCCTGCTAGTTTACCCCATAACATAGGTTGGGTGTGTGTACAAGGTACTTACGCTTTGAACAGAGGTCTCCTTGGTAACCCTTGGAACACTTGCATTTGTTTTTACCAATGCATTTGCCTCCATTTCGACAGGGCTGTGGGCATTTGCCTGAAATAGAAGAATGCAAATAAGCAAGGAACGCTGTTCTCCTTTCAGAGGCAATTACACTTTTTCAAAGGAATTGCAAGGCTTTGAGAGGATCAAGGCTTTTAAGTGGCAGTTATTTCCACTTATTTTGGACCAACCCTGGCTTTGTTACTGTTTGAGCTTCGTTTTGGGGACAAATAGGCTCATATTTTTACTTATAATTTTGGATATGAATCTTCCACAATGAGTATTGTTCAAATGCTGTATTTACATCAGTTTTTTGACAAACAGTGTGTAAACTGATTCATAAAAACTTGTAATTTAAGATACATTAAAAGTGAAGATATGGATGGCCCCCTAAGTGATCTTCCCTCTGAGTTCTGATTTTTGTATGTCACTATTTCTGAAAGCAGGCCTATGCCTGGACACGATGACTTCTGCCTCAGCCTAGGATTCTCCAGAAATCAGGACCCGCCTGCAGAGTTTATTTGGGGAAGTGATTCTTGGGATGAGGAATAGAGGGCAGGGAGAGTCAACAGCAGAAGAGAAAAAGCCAACACAAAATTATGTTTGTAGGCAACTGGGCTCTATTCTGCAGCATCTTTCTGAGGAGTCAAATAGATGGACTGCTCCTTCAAGTTGCCTGAAGGAAGAGAGAAGGGAGCGTTTATTCATCTGTACCAGTGTCCACTGACCAAAGGTCACCCCATGGAATAACTTTCTTGAATTTCTAGTCTGTGACTACAGATTATATACGTATAATCTGTATATATGTGCAGCTGCTCAGTCATGTCTGACTCTCAAGAGTCTTCTCCAACACCATAGTTCATCAATTCTTCAGTGCTCAGCTTTCTTTATGGTTCAATTCTCACATTCATACACAGCTACTGGAAAACTATAGCTCTGACTATACAGACCTTGGTTGGCAAAGTAATGTCTTTCCTTTTTAATATGCTGTCTAGGTTTGTCATAGTTTTTCTTCCAAGGAGCAAGCGTCTTTTAATTTCATGGCTGCAATCATCATCTGCAGTGATTTTGGAGCCCAAGAAAATAAAGTCTCTCATTGTTTCCATTGTTTCCACATCTATTTGCCATGAAGTGATGGGACTAGNCCCAGCTCCGCCCCAGCCTTCCCTTTGCTGATGCTCTCTCCTCACCGCCTGCCTCTCTCCTGGCCTGCAGGGTCCTCCTGGCCCCGTCGGTCCCTCTGGCAAAGATGGTGCTAACGGAATCCCTGGCCCCATTGGACCTCCTGGGCCCCGTGGACGTTCCGGCGAGACTGGCCCTGCTGTGAGTGTGCAGAGCCCGGCCTACTGCATGGGGCCTTCCCAGCACTGGGAGGCTGGAGCTCTCTGACGCTAAGGGCTTCTTTCGGGGTGTCCGCCTGCAGCTAACGTGACAGCACCCTTTATCCTGGGAGCCCCCCGAGGTTCAAAGGGTCCACAGGAAACAGAAGAGGGGCTAATGCAAGAATAAGGCGGATTCTGTGGTTTTCTTGGTCCTGTCCCATTGCACGTATACCCACATCCCCAACCTCCTGGGACTGGGAAAAAGACATTCTATTGATGGTACATTCTAGAAGGTGGGGATGGACACAGGAAGGGCGGCATCCCTGTCATTCCTGGCTGACCTCTGTTTCCTGCTGCAGGGTCCTCCTGGAAACCCTGGCCCCCCTGGCCCTCCTGGCCCTCCCGGCCCTGGCATCGACATGTCCGCCTTTGCTGGCCTCGGCCAGAGAGAGAAGGGCCCCGACCCCCTGCAGTACATGCGGGCTGACGAGGCAGCTGGCAACCTGAGACAGCACGATGCCGAGGTGGACGCCACACTCAAGTCCCTCAACAACCAGATCGAGAGCCTCCGCAGCCCTGAGGGCTCCCGCAAGAACCCAGCTCGCACCTGCCGAGACCTGAAACTCTGCCACCCTGAGTGGAAGAGCGGTGAGCACCCCCACCACAGAGAGCAGGCAGTCAGCCCCCTGGGCCCAGCCCTGCTCAGAGCACAAGAGCAGAGTCAGACCTGGAAGGGTCTAGCATTAGTGTCCCCCTGCACCCCACGTCTCACAGCAGAGAAACTGCAGCCTTGGCCCTGTCCTGCGTGGCCACGCAGCAGAAGTGACGTCAGGGTCAATTTCCATCCACAGGCCGGCCCTAAGCCTGCCCTTCTGCTCGCGCCCCTGTTTAGCCCTGGACGTTCCCCTTGCCCTCTCCCTCCTTCTCCCCTCCCTTTGGCTGCACGTGGCCCTCACACCCTGCTCCTCTCCCGCTGGGGGTCCTTGTAGGCCTGTCGGTCACTCCGGGCAGGCCTGGCCTCTCGGAGGCGTGGGCCTGTGCCTGTCTGAGCCCCGATGGGGTGCTGCCTCCCCGCTGCAGGAGACTACTGGATCGACCCCAACCAGGGCTGCACCCTGGATGCCATGAAGGTTTTCTGCAACATGGAGACTGGCGAGACCTGCGTCTACCCCAACCCAGCCAGCGTCCCCAAGAAGAACTGGTGGAGCAGCAAGAGCAAGGACAAGAAACACATCTGGTTTGGAGAAACCATCAACGGTGGCTTCCACGTGAGTCCCCCGCTTGCTCTCGGCCCTGGGCAGCGCCTCAGAACCTCCCTCTGCTTTCTTCTGGGGAGTTTTCCGCACCTTTCTCACATTCCCACCAGTTCTGGGTGAGAGAGGGGGCTTAAGAGGAAGGAAGGAGGAGAGAGAGGATTTTTTTTTTTACCACCATTTAGAGGTGGAGGAAGAGGTCCTCAGAGGCCTGCTCCACTTCCTGGAAGCAAAAATGTCTTCCCAGTGACCCCTCCCCCAGCCGCCTTCGGGTCCTCCTCCCCCCGGTCCGCTGGCAGCCCCCATCCCCGGGCCTCATGCCGCTGCTCTCCATCCTCACAGTTCAGCTATGGAGATGACAACCTGGCTCCCAACACCGCCAACGTCCAGATGACCTTCCTGCGCCTNCGCCTTCGGGTCCTCCTCCCCCCGGTCCGCTGGCAGCCCCCATCCCCGGGCCTCATGCCGCTGCTCTCCATCCTCACAGTTCAGCTATGGAGATGACAACCTGGCTCCCAACACCGCCAACGTCCAGATGACCTTCCTGCGCCTGCTGTCCACCGAGGGCTCTCAGAACATCACCTACCACTGCAAGAACAGCATTGCCTACCTGGACGAAGCTGCTGGCAACCTCAAGAAGGCTCTGCTCATCCAGGGCTCCAACGACGTGGAGATCCGGGCTGAGGGCAACAGCAGGTTCACATACACCGTTCTGAAGGATGGCTGCACGGTGAGTCAGGCGGGCTGGGCCACCAAAGAGAGACAGAGAAAGCGAGCTTCCTGGGGCCCAGGGCTCAGGCTGGAGCAGGCTGCGGGCTGGTCCACAGCGGGCCTCATGGTCGTGGTCCTAAAGGGACACGCGTGTGAGGAGCTGTGTAGGGACAACACACCAGCGACAGCTGGGGGCAAGGAGCTTGTCAGTTCTGTCTCCTCCCCCCTCGACTCAGTGTGTCCAGTGACTTGTAGGAACAGTCATGCAATGTGTGGGGGCCTCTGCCCTTGCAGATGGGGTGCCCACTGTAGGGAATGGGGAGGAGAAGGGTGGGGGCCGTGGGAGGCCCTGCTGCTGAGAACTCGAGTCTGGAGTCAAGGTGGAGGTCAATCCGAAAGAGAACGAGAGCCCCCCATGGTGTTCTGCGCTTGGTGTTCTGTGATGCTTGGTTTTCCCGATCACACGGCATCCACTGACTCTCTTGTTCTCTCCTAGAAACACACCGGTAAGTGGGGCAAGACTGTGATTGAGTACCGGTCACAGAAGACCTCACGCCTCCCCATCATTGACATTGCACCCATGGACATAGGAGGGCCCGAGCAGGAATTCGGTGCGGACATAGGGCCTGTCTGCTTCTTGTAAAAACCCGAACCCAGAACCAACACAATCCATGGCAAACCCAAAGGACCCAAGTACTTTCCAATCCAAGTCACTCTAGGACTCTGCACTGAATGGCTGACCTGACCTGATGCCCATTCATCCCACCCTCTCACGGTTTGGACTTTGCTCCCCTCTCTAAGAGACCTGAACTGGGCAGACTGCAAAATAAAATCTCGGTGTTCTATTTATTTATTGTCTTCCTGTAAGACCTTTGGGTCAAGGCAGAGACAGGAAACTAGCTGGTATGAGTCAAACGCCCCCTGAGTGACTGCCCCCCCGCCCAGGCGAGAGGCCCCCACAGGTGCCGGCCGCAGGAACTGTGTGCGTCCTACACAATGGTGCTATTCTGTGTCAAACACCTCTGTATTTTTTAAAACGTCAATTGATATTAAAAACAAAAAAATTATTGGAAAGTACATACTGGCTTGTGCTTTGTGCTTTATTTCCCACGAGTCCTGGATTCTGTGGGCAGGACAAAACGGCTGTCCTCAGGCCTTCTCTTGACTGAAGCCACACTGCCTGGTTTAGCCACCTCACACAAACTTGCCTTTTTTTTGTAACCCCTGGCGCCAAGTGGAGCCCAGGGGAGGACAAGAAACAAGAGATCCAATGTTTGGGAAGGGAGGCCCGAAGCGGAGGTGAGGGGGCTTGTTCTTGAGCATAAACCCGGGCACACCTCCAGGGCCGATTAGTGCAAGAGGAGAGATGCGCTCTGAGCTCAGGTAGGGGTTGGTGGGGGCGGGCTGCATCCTGCCACTGGGGAGAGATCAGAGATGCTCCATGGGAGGGGGGTGGTGCACCATGTGGAGAGAGGAGTAAATCCACAGAGGCCCATGATAAGTGCACATAATCAGACAATCTTGCTGACCTACCTATCTATGTCTTTCCCTAAGACTTTAGTTCAAGGAGAAGTGTCAGGGCTAGACACTCACCCCTTGTTCCTATTTCCTGGCCCCTATTCCTCAATTCCTGGGCTGGCACTTGAAGCTTCCAAGGATGTCTTAACTATGGGGTTATGAATGGACAGCCTTCCACTTCTTGCTTTTCAAAGACTTGGGTATGGGGGGCAAAAAATGAGGAAGTGGACACCTTTTTCACTAGAGGGGGCTGGTGGATGACAAACTAAAAGAGTACAATGCAAACATAATTAGAAGAGCTCTCTCATAAACTAAACAACACTTCTAAATACCAAAAGAGCTGATGGGGGCAGTGTGGAGAGGTACATAGGTGCCAATGAAACTTCCTCAGACCACAGGTGGAGCTGATAGTTGAGTCTGGTTCCAACCTGTCAGCCACACTCAAAGCCCATCCTGCCCCTGGGCTCACTCCACTGGCCATGCTGGAGTCAGAGCTACTTACTCTACGACGGCTCAGGAGATCCCGATCATCAGCTCAGACCCTGGTGAGAGGAGTCCCACGTGCACCAGGATATCAAGCTGATCTCTCGCAGCCCACCCATTTCCCAGGGACCCAGTTAAACCCTAGAGATAGCAGCACCTGCTGCATAGGTAACTGATGCGTGGCCCAGAAGCACTGATGCGTGCTTCAAGGGAAGAGAAGCAGCAGGACAGAAAGCCCTGCATCGGGTCGGATCAAAACCACCCTGGGTGGCAGTGCTGAGTGCAGTGTTACTGCCCCCTTGTCTTAAGCGGGGCCAGAGGCTTGCCCCTGACTCCCACGATCCCTGATGCCCCCAGGAAAGGCAGGTCTCTCCAGGCACAAGAACCTCTCACATAACATTTTGATCCCTGCAGGACTGGGTGGACAGACCTGGCTGACTAGCTGAAGTCCTCAGTCAGATTATTGTCCCTTTCTGGAGCTTCCGCATCTCTATCAAAGTGTCCAGCCTCAAAGGGCTTTAGTTTATGGCACTGCGTGGAACCCAGGAGTCTGACTCCAGTGAAGACTTACTCAAGATCCTGGGTACATCACAGACAAACTTCTAAAATAGTTTCCTCTTCTAAAGAAGAGAAGAAACAGAATGACACTTGAGGTGGTGAAGAGTCTTACTTTAAAAGGCAAAGAATAAGGATTATTTTTGCCCAGAGAAATAGTTCAGTTCAGTTCAGTCACTCAGTCGTGTCCAACTCTTTGCGACCCCATGAATTGCAGCACACCAGGCGTCCCTGTCCATCACCAACTCCTGGAGTTCATTCAAACTCACGTCCATCGAGTCGGTGATGCCATCCAGCCATCTCATCCTCTGTCCTCCCCTTCTCCTNAAGACCTTTTACAACTAACACCCCCCCCAAAAAAAAAAAACTAAAGGAAAAGCTATTTATGAGATGTTTTTTTTTTTTCTTTGGAGGGAAAAAAATAAACCCTGGAGTTTTCCCAAAGGGAAACCCTCTGAAGTTCTTAGAACAATTTTCAGTATACATCCATGAATACTAAAAATTCATCAGCCAAGATTATACTTCACCATGGACAGTTCTGCTGTTGAAAGTTATTGACTTTAGCTCTTACAGCTTCCTTAGCTGCAACAATTAGTCAGAACTCAGTTTCCTAGGTGGCGATTCTAGTGGTAAAGAACCTGCCAATGTAGGAGGCTTAAGACATTCCAGGTTCCATCCCTGGTTTGGGAAGATCCCATGGAGTAACGTATGGAAACCAACTCCAGTATTCTTGCCTGGAGAATCCCATCGACAGAGGGGCCTGCCAGGCCATGGTCCATAGAGTTGCACAGAGTGAGACATGACTGAAGCAACTTGGCACACACACATACACAGAGATGAAAGAACCTACACCATTATTCCAGTTCCTTTCTTGTATGTTCATTCTCTCACCTGCATCACGCATATTCCATGAGCTGAAGGGCATGCTTTCTTGGTGAAATCAACTGCCAAAAATCCATTTTCTACCACTTAGTAATGTTTGTGATCTATTTTATCCTCAGCCTTCAAGAAGAAAAAGATAATTGAGAATAGTTTGCACTTTGGCCACATGTACGCAGTTCAGTTGACCTAACCATGAAGCATGACTTAGAAAGAATTGAATCTTTGCTCTTTCTGGCTGGTGTTACATACTTTCTGTTGTCCCCTCTACTAGATCAATAGGTGATTACATCAATATTTGTACTCAGAGACGAAAGGTAGCTTTGGAATAGTCTGAGAAGCAAAAGAGTTGCATTCATGTCTATAAAAACTCTGAGAAACGGCTTCAACTGGTAAACCCAGTTGTGCATTTACCTGACACTAAAGAGACAAGTGCTTTGCCAGTGTAAATGATATATTAACACTGATGCAAGTGAACTACAAAAAAACTATCATAAAATCTAGCCTAAAGGTGTCATTCAGCAATAATCTAAATGAGTTGTGGAATAGGGCTTGAGGATTTTTACCTCAGGTTAAAAGGCAGTGCAGTTGCATTTCAAGCAGGAAAAGCCTCCTCTTTTTAATTCTTCAGAAAAGAAACAGGGAGATCTGACCATCTTCCCTATATTTTCCTTTTTTAAATAGGGCTGAAAGTAAAGGAACGATATGTCTGAAAGCTAGGTTCTGCCAAACAGAACTAAATTTAACCAGTATGTGGACGATAAAAAAAAAAGACAGATGGGTGAGATTTATGAAGAGCCCTTTTGAAAGTGGCCTCAAACAGGTGGTTTCCCAAAAGGAGTCAGTGTATAAAGTGTTTCTGGCTGCAGAATGAAGGGGAGAAAGAGATGTGTTGGCAATAAGTATATGGGTGCTTGCTGACTGAGGCTCATATTGCTTGTCAGGTGTCTCTATTTTGTCTGAACTTCAAAAGCTATTTCATTGTACTATGAGAAGAGCAGAAGGTCTTGGATTCTGTGATTGGTTATTGTTTTGAAAAGGAAAGAAAATTACCTTTCATTTTCTCTCCATTGGCACTAAATCCCCAGTGGCGGTTTGAAGGACATTTCAAATCACTGCAACTACAGCAAGGAGCTTTTGAGTCAGTTACTTCTGACTAATATTTTACAAATGCTCTCACCATCCCACCCAAACCTGCAAATAGAAGTCTGGGAAACAGCTTTGCAATTTTTTTTTTTCTTTTAAATGTTACCACTTGCTTTGAACTCTGAAGCAAAATCAAGTTCTACCTTTAAGATCTTTACTCAAAGGNTCCCAACCCAGGGATTGAACCCAGATCTCCCACATTGTAGGCAGATGCTTTACCATCTGAGCCACCAGGGAAGTTCCCTGATTTATCAGGGTTCATGCTAAAACTGGATTTTATAATAAGTGCACAGATGGACCTGGGAAGAGATTCAGGAACCTGACCAAAGGTCGGTCAAGCAAAGATTATTTGTCAGAAGCAACAAGGAGCCGTTGCTCCTCTTTTTCCATATCTGGCCCACACCTTCTCCTTCATGAAATTGTTCTTCACTTCTGTCCTTCCAAGCTCTATACCAGTTTACATTCCTTGTTTGCACAATTCTGATTTCGTCAGAGGTAGCAGTATGTTCAGTGAAAAATACATTTCCCCACCTTACTTGCCATGTGACACAGTTTGAGTCAATGAGATGCCTGTGACTTCCAGGTAAGCCCCTTATAAGGGATGAAGATCTGGTAGTTTGACTTTATTCTTCCAGTTTGGAGTTTGGACTTGATGTTGGAGATGGGGCAGCCATCTTCTGCCCATGAGGGAAGAAGTGCGCGCTAAGGAAGGCTGCGTAGAGGGATTAAAAGACTTAGGTGGCTGATGACATTTGGACTACCTTCCTTCTGACTTTTCATTGCATGAGAAAAATAACCACCCCCACCTCTACAAACTGTGGTGTGTGTGTGTGTCTTTCTCATAGTGCGGTGCAGTCTTAAAAGATACAGACATGGAGCTAGTTGAGGGGAAAGCCTCGATTTTCACGAGGCAGTCTGACTGCTTTACCCAAATATCATGTAGGCCACCCTTAGGCTTCTGTATCGTCTTCTCACATCTGCCCTCAGGTCACAGGCCTTTAGAGAGAGGGAGGCCCCTTGCCTGTCTGCGGCCCATCTTCCAAGTTCAGTTTTCCTATCTGAAGACCCCCTTTTCACGGGGAATTCACCTGGGGCATCTGGAGGATGAGCCCATCCTTCAGTCACATGGGGCCTCACTTCGTGGCTTCACTGGAAGCCTGCCAAGGGCAAGGGGCAGTGAGCCTAATGTCCGCATTATGGACGGACACTGCAGAGGGAATCCAGGCTGTCCTAGGAGCAGGGAGGGTGAGGAAGGCAGCAGAAGAGAAGGTCAGGGGAAGACTGAGGGCTGTGGATGCTTCGTAAAGGAAGGGAGACAGGCTAAGGGCTTGGGCCCATGTGAGGAAACCGGTGCTCAGGTTGCTGGGGAATAGAAAGGGGGTCTTGGGGGTTAACCAGCAGAACCCCTGAGCCTTTCCGACAGTCTGTTGTCTGGGACAGGCTGTACCCTCCTATTCCTCCTTGTCTCCCCAGCACCCAGCTCGAAGCCCGGTGTGTGGTAGGCCCTCAATAAATGCCTGCGGAATGACCTCACCTGGAGCCTGGCCTGCACTGCCTGGGGGAGCAGTCTCAGCATCCGCCACGGCCATCCGGGTGGCTGTTTTAATTGGGCAGCACATTCCTGAAGAGCCACCCATCACTTCTCACCTGTGTCTGGCTTCCAAGGTTATCTGAGCATCCGGTTATGAGCAGTGAGGTTACTGCAGACGTGAGCTCACCGGG
>SJYV01023976.1:307778-335794 GCA_006410875.1 Neotragus pygmaeus
GGGGGTGGGGAGTGGAGTGGGTCCAACCAGAGATCCCTGCCCTCCCAGTCCCTCGGTTTCTCCATGTGCATCACATACCCCTGCCCCACAGGCTGAGGGGAGTCATGCATCGAGTGGCTGCGGTCCTGAAAGGCCTTCCACATGAGGAAAGTGAGCGCTTAAAGTTGGCAGAGTTCTTCAGGGTCTTTCTTCATCCTGTGCCCTTTGTTAATTCACACAGTGGAGACAACTTACTGTTGTTGTTTAGTCACTAAGTCCTGTTTGACTCTGTGACCCCATAGACTGTAGCCCACCAGGCTTCTCTGCCCATGGGATTTCCCAGGCGAGAATACTGGAGCGGGTTGCCATTCCCTTCTCCAGGGGATCTTCCTGACTCAGGGATGGAGCACGCATCTCCTGCATTGCAAGTGGGTTCTTTACCGTTGAACCATCAGGAAAGTCCAGAGAAAATTTGCTTGCTGTTAAAAATACAGACCGGAACCAGACATGCCATTGCCTTGTTCCGTATACTTTCCAAAGAGATTTGGGGACTCACTAGAGTGTAGAGAGCGGCTGCTGCAGACACTACGGCCACGGGCAGATTTAAGGGGCACACAACCCGTTTAACTTAAGGATTCTGTGTTTATTCTAGCTCAGAGATTTCAGTGTGCAGAGCTCTGGTGCATGTGTTGTTCAGATAAAGAGGAATAATAGGCCCTGCCCTCCAAGATTCCAGGTCCAGTTCTGGTGAAACGGAGCAGAACTGTATGGTCTTTGTCCTGCCCCCCATATCCTCTGCCTGCCTTTTGCCTGTGGAAAACTTTAGTCAAAAAATAAGTTAAATCAGAGAAGTGAGAAATGCTGGAACAAAGAAAAACAATCAAAGGAACCTAAATAGCAATAATGTAGTCCTTAAGCATAGTCAAGGACCTTTAGTTCTTTCTCAAGGGCTAGAGATAGTACTCTGAGCCATATCCTGTGAGCTGTCTTATAGATACCAAAACCCCAGATGGAGAAGATAACTCCATGATGACCAGACTGTACCCAGGACATGAGCTGCCACAATTCTAAGAAATGACCACAAAGAAACGAGAACAAACTGACCGTGGAACTGAAGATTAACTGTACCTGAAACAATCAAGATGGTGCTGGTCAGACCACTGATGACCAATTTAAAGATGACTCTTAGAGACGACTGTGCTATTTCTGCACATAGCCCCCCACCCCACCCTGTCTATAAAAGCTCTCACCCCCTACTTGTTGGGGGCAGTGGCAGGGGGGCAGTCGGCCTTTGGACAGACGTCTTCCCCTTGCCCAACCCCCAGTTGCCAGCATCTGAAATAAAGCAAACTGTCCTTNTCTGCACATAGCCCCCCACCCCACCCTGTCTATAAAAGCTCTCACCCCCTACTTGTTGGGGGCATGGCAGGGGGGCAGTCGGCCTTTGGACAGACGTCTTCCCCTTGCCCAACCCCCAGTTGCCAGCATCTGAAATAAAGCAAACTGTCCTTTCCACCAACCTGGCCTGTTTATTGGCTTTTGAGCGATAAGCAGCTGGATCCACCACACAAATTCCTTTCGGTAATGCTAGGAAGGTCTAGAAGGAGAAGGGGAAGAATATGGTCCCTTGCCTTTAAGAACCTTTTCTAGCAGTGGAGCATTTTGCCACTTACCTGGCTCATGTTTAGATGGGAAGCAGCTGTTATTTCCATTTTAGGCTGATTCCGAGAGGCTGCCTGCACCAGCTGTAGTGGTAAGGTCAGAACTGGATCAAGAGTGTTCTGCTATACTTTACTGTGCTATATCCTATGAAGAGTGGTCNCCTGGCTCATGTTTAGATGGGAAGCAGCTGTTATTTCCATTTTAGGCTGATTCCGAGAGGCTGCCTGCACCAGCTGTAGTGGTAAGGTCAGAACTGGATCAAGAGTGTTCTGCTATACTTTACTGTGCTATATCCTATGAAGAATGGTCACAGGAAGTAGGTTTGCAGGCCTGTTCTAGGAAGAGAAGTGACTCAGAGGGTGCTTATATGCAAAAGGGATCTGGGCTGGGGGGGCTTCCCTGTGTGCTGAGCCCACAGCAGCTGGAGGCAGGGAGCTCTCCCTAGAGAGCTCTTCCCACCTTGATGGGAAGACAGTGGGGATGCAGGGGCTTGTACATTCAAGGAACTGATAATCTACCACACACCACTGAAGGTCAGTGAGGCCAGGGTCTTCTCAGCTCCATCCCCAAGGGCACAGAGGAGGCTGACTGTGGGACCCACACTCACCTGGCTCAGGGGCGCACCCTGGGTCAGCCAATAGTGTTCTGAGTGCTGTCTGCATGGGAGGTATGAGCCTTCCTCCAGAAACCCAGGTGGACAAAAGATACCCTATTGAGGCAGGAGATAAATGGGGCCAGGGTAGGTATTTACAACTAGTTTCCTGTATACATTTCCTGAGGAAGGAGCAGGTGGGCTCAGAACTAGATATGTACAGTCAGCCTCTTGTTTGCACTCAAAAATAAGCAACAAAAACAGGTCGAATAGCCAGGCTTTGTCTCTTGAGGACACTGGAAGATAACAGCTATGGCAGGAATGGAGAGAGGCTAAGCCCTACCTGAGTGGAAGATCAAGAGGTCACGTATTTCTCATTCTTGGGGCAGCAGAGACACTGCACGTGTGTGGAGAGGCTCCTTGGCGGTCGAGAAGGAAGGGTATCATCTCAGAACAAGCGATGCCAAGGTCCCTCTATAGGACTCTGGGCGGAAATCCATCTTGGAAAAAAGTTGTGCATGCATGTTGGGGAGGGTCCTAGGGCAGGTCAGGAAAAAGAAACCAGGTAATTGGCCAAAGATAAGCAAGGACTCCCCATATAAATGACTTAACCACCTCTTTACCACTCTCCTTCTCAAAGAGGGGACGCCCAACCTCTCTCTCTGGGTGTGTATCTCTGTGTTGCTTCTGTCTTAACTAAACAAGCTGTTTCTCTGTGTACTCTCCCATTTGTTGTGCTGTGTCTCTAATAATACACATTTTATCTATTTTTACAGTTTTTGCCTCCTTGAGGAATGCACTTTTCAATGGAGGCAAGGGCCAGGGGAATTTTGCTTCTCGTCTCTAACCCCTGCTGTACTTGTGGCTAGGACTCCTGGTTTTCATCCAGGCTGCCCAAGTTCAATTCCTGGGCAGGAAACTAAGATCTCACTTCAAGCTACTACTCACTGTTGCTGCTTCTGCAAGATCACTATTTAAAAAAGGGGGGTTGGGGAACCAACCTAAATCTAACTCGGAGTCCCAGACTGGTGCAGAATTTAATCTCCTTGGTCATCAAGGCTTCTTCTCTTCCCCAAGATGTCTCAAGAGCCCCACAGATTTGCTTCTTAGAGTCAGGAAGCAGGGGCAGGAAGGGCCTCTCACACTCGGCCCACCATATCATGCTCTCTCCTCCTCATCCAGCACTCCACAGGCCTCTGATTTGGGGGCTGTTAGTGCTTTCTCGGGGTCTGGGAATCATTGCTCTGCCTGGCACAGCTGATGCCCAGGGTTCAGCATGCCCAGTGCACAGGACAGACCCAGGGCAGGGGTCTCAGAGCCTCACAGCCTTGTCAGTGGGCTTGCCTGCAGGCGGTCCTTTCAAAACCTATTGATGTCGCTTCGGGGGCTCTGAAGAGCTCTGGTACCATAGTCCTTTATGCCTCGGTGCAGAAAAGAATTCAGCGAGAGCAATGTGGTAGTTACGAAGTGGTTTATTAGAATAGGATGTTTGTCAGGCTTACAAGCAGGCAGGTGAGAAATGCGGTGTCCCAAGAACTCACTGGGCTACAGTTTTATAATCAAAGAAAAAGTGGGGGGTGGGGTGCAGGGTGGAGAAGGGCCTTCTCTGTCTTTCTTAAGTAGATGGCCCGTTTCCATCATCAGTTTCTCCCCCGGGTCAGGCAGGGAAGTTTACTTGTCCCTGTATGGTCAGGCCAGGACTGTCCATATAGCACTTTGGAAAAATATTTTCAGGTTTCAGTACAATGAGGGTTTTTTATTTTGAAAAGTCACCTTTCCATAAATCACTGCTTTTTGTGTGCACAGAACCTATCCTAGGGATCATTAACTTATTGAGGTCACTGGGCAGGATGTGGGTCTCTCGCCACCTTTATTGTTTGGAGGCCTGTCCCATGCTTCTGTTGTATGGTTTTGTTGCTAAGCAAGCCTGCTTTTTTGAGTAATCATTAACTTATCAGGGTCTCCCATATTTTTCTACTTACAATCCCCTAGTGGGATTCAGAGACTTCCCAGGTGGCACAGCGGTTAAAAATCCTCCTGCCAGGGCAGGAGACACAGGAGGTGCGGGTTTGATCCCTAAGTGGGGACAGTCCCCTGGAGAAGGAAACAGCAACCCACTCCAGTATTCATGCCTGGGAAATTCCACGGATAAAGGAGCCTGGTGAGCTACAGTCCTTGGGGTGGCGAAGAGTCAGAGACGGCTGAGCACACACGCAGCCAGGCAGTGGGGTTAACTGATCACTTATTTTGTCCCTTCATTCTGCCCCTATCACTTTCCCCACTTGATGCAGGCTCCAGCTCTCCCTGCCCTCCCCTTGTTTTCTTTCTCTCTTCAACAGCACCTCAGGGACACCTAGTATTACCTCTCTCAGCTCAATCACTGAACCGTTGATGAAAGACAGATTAAGGAATAGTCTTAAAGCAGTCTTTTAAGAAAGCTTCTACCCCACAGAAATCAAAGAGCCCCAAAGGGCTGATATCTAAATGGAACAGGGGACAGAAATACAGGGAAAACCAAAACACAAACTGACATCTTAAAAGGCACACCAAACTAGGTTCTCTTGCAGGGGGATTTGCAGATGAAGGAGACAAATGCCCGCCACTGAAGCCTATTAACAACTGTCCCCAGGCTCTGTGTAACGGCTGTGGGGGCCTTGATCCTTATAACTGCCAAAGTCCCTCCACTGATGATGACCTGAGATGAGCACTCTCTAAGTCACATTGATATGTGTGCTATCCACACATAATGTAAACTCCACGGCCCTCCCTCCCCTCTGGAAATTGATACCCCTAAGCAACGCTGCCCCCTAAGAAGGTGATAGGAATAAGGAAACCCCAGAGAAAGCCTGAGGGCAGGAGGCAGAGATGGACTCCAAGGGGTTCTTAGAGAAACAAAATCCACATCCAACCCCATCCTGAAAGCCAACTGTCTGGAGAAGTTTTGGGTGTCTTCCCTCCTGTCAACTTAAAAAATAGTCACAGCCTAAAAGTTATGACTTTATTATATGCTTTATTCGGTGGGGATTTTTAGGACTCCAAACCCAGGAGACAGCATCTCGAGGAACCCTGAAAGAAGTGCTCCAAGGAGGCAAGGGGAGGAGACAGATCATATACAAGTTTTGCTAAGGACAGGTAGTTTGTACTTCAAAAGATTATTGTTAACTGAAGAAAATCAGGTATCCCAAGTTAGGGAAATTAGTGCTTTTCTAAGTGTGGGAAGATGCAGGAGTCTGGGCTCACTGAAATTCATTTCATATGCATCCCAGCTATCCTGGGCACTCGCTCCTATGCACACGCTGCTCCTCGGCGTCAGCCCTGCTGTCTTCACATCTATCTGTCTCTTCTCTAGCACCTGCGCTTTCTCTGTTTTTTTCACAACCTGAGCTCCCTTGGGGCTCATCGTCGGGAGTGTCTGCAGTCCTGACGGCTGCTGGATCACAGGTATTCTCCTGAGTGCCCTTAGGGCTCACCGGTCACATCAGAGGGCTGCAATCGCTGATGACTATGACAGCCTTGTTTACTGATATGGCAGGGAGTGCTCCATTTCTCACTCCTCATCCCTCTAGTCAGTGGTTGGATTCAGTCCTCCACATCTGTTGCCTAAGCAACTGTAATAGCCTGCCTAGTAGGCTTTCTGACTTCAAAAAGCATGATCGTTTACTGAGTGTCTATTATGTGTCAGGCACTGGAGTAGGTGCTACCCTCACAGTCTCATCTGTTCCCCTCAACAGCTCTGCCAATGGGGCATCATTACCGCCTTTGATGGATGAGGAGTCTGCAGCGTGGAGAAGTGAATCCATGTCACCCAGCTGGAGTACAAGGGCTCCACGAGCCCCTGTTGCTTGCTCTTACAGCCCACATTCCATTGGTCTAGTGGTCCTTTTCTAAATAAAATGCAGGGACTTCTCTGGTGGTCCAGTGACTAAGACTCTATACTCCCAATGCAAGGGGCGTGGGTTCAATCCCTAGCCCGGGAATTAGATTCCACATGTAGCAACTAAGAATTTGCATGCTGCAACTAAAAATCCCACATGGTGCAACGAAGATCAAAGATCCTACATTGCCGCAACTAAGACCTGCCTCAGCGCAATTAATTAATTACCATAAATAAAATGCAAACGTGGTGGTATCATCTTGTCTCTTAAAACCTTCGGCGGCTCCTCACAGGCTGCAGGAAGAGACCCAAACCCCTTCCACAGCTTGCAAGGCCCTTCCACTCTCCTGCGGCCCTCTTCCCTCTAACCACACGCTCTGACCACAGCAGGATATTTGTAGCTCTCTAAACATGCTGGGACTCTGTGTGCTCGCTGTTCTGCCCGCTTAGTGTGGGATATTCTTTCCTCCCTGCCCCACCCAATCCACACCCTTTGTCCTGCTCCCGGGGAGATCCCACACAGCCACCCAAGCCCAGCCCAGATGTCACTCTGAGGTCTTCTCCTGCCGCTCCTGTGCACACGCTGCTCGGCGTCAGCCCTGCTGTCTTCACATCTACCCGTCTCTTCTCTAGCGCCTGCGCTTTCTCCGTTATAACCCTCTGTTAACCAGGCTGAATGTCTTGTTAGACTCTCAGTTCCGTGTGGGCAGAGGTGGTGTCTCTGGAGCCTAGCGAGAGCCTGGCGGAGAGTAGAAGCCCCACAGCTGTGTATAGGATGAGGGAATGAGTTCAGTGAGTACAAGGGGATCGCCTCAGGACAAGCACAGTGTCACAGTCACGGGACACGGTCTGCATCCCCATCTCACGGCAGGTGTCCAGCCCCCAGCGGACGTGCAGTCAAGGGTGAGTGGATGAAGGTGAGGAGAGGAGAGAGGATGGAGGGAGGAGAGAAAAGGGAAGGTTGGATTCACAAACCAGCGGCAGGCAGGGGCACTACTTTGTTCCTTCCACCAGGGGGCGCAAGAGGCCCAGGAGCCTGGCCCTCAGTTCTTAAGGCTCAGCCTTAACACCGGCAAAGGTTTGGGGTTGTTTGCTTCCACAGAAGAAGGAGGAGAAGGCGATGGCACCCCACTCCAGCACTCTTGCCTGACAAATCCCATGGACGGAGAAGCCTCGTGGGCTGCAGTCCATGGGGTCGCTAGGAGTCGGACAGGACTGAGCGACTTCACTTTCACTTTTCACTTTCATGCATTGGAGCAGGAAATGGCAACCCACTCCACTGTTCTTGCCTGGAGAATCCCAGGGACGGGGGAGCCTGGTGGGCCGCTGTCTATGGGGTCGCACAGAGTCGGACACGACTGAAGCGACTTGGCAGCAGCAGCAGCAGCTGCCACAGAAGGATTCAGGAGGAGCCAGATCCGAGGAGGGGAGCCCACCCAAAGCTGAGGTGCCGCAGCAGCAGGCCTGGCACTGGCCTGGGCTGGCCCGCCTAGTGGGACCAGAAGGAGCCAGCTGCCCATCCTGGGATCTCTGTGCACCCAGGCAAGGGCCACCTTGGGACAGGTAGGTCCTTGCAACTGGAGTTGAGCTGGCCCAGAGCTGAGAAAGGACTCAGAGCCTTCCACGTCATGGGCCTGGGACAGGTGGTTTTCACAGATTCCTGGACAGGAGGCAACTGTTTAGACTTCACAGCTTTGTCTTTGAACTTCTCCTGTGCTAGTAAAGGCCAGCATTGCAGGGACTTGGGGCAGAGAGACAATGAGGAACAAAACACACTCATTGCCCTCCGGGTGCTCCCTCCCTTCCTGCAGAAGCCCTGCCCCTGACTGTGACCTTGGGCACCGCCTTTAACCCTTTCTGGGCCTCACCTTCCTCATATACTGTTGTTCAGTCACTAAGTCGTGTCTAACTGCAGCACGCCAGGCTTCCTTGTTCTTCACCACCTCTGGAGTTTGCTCAGACTCATGTCCACTGAGTCAGTGATGCCATCCAACCATATTTAGCATTGTTAAAATGATGAAATGAGCTAATCCATGAGAAATTTCTAGAATACTGTCCATCAGGCAATAAGCATTCAGTAAATGGCAGCTATTATCAGATATTACGGTGATGGTGATTCAGTTATCAACAAGCTCTTAGAAGCTTTCATGGAAGGCATGCAAGAGACTGGCCAATGCCACCAGCTTTGAATTAGGCTTGAGCATCCACCCAGCTGGCCTTTCCATGGCAAGCTTTAGGGATGGAGAAGAGAGATGAGTACTCTGTGCTCACGAGGCCTTCCGACCTGAAACGGAACACGCCGAACAGATCCAGAGAGAAAACTGAGGCTCAGACCCCGTGGCTGGAAGAGGCCTCAGAGACCAGTGGAGGCAAGGCAGAGAGCAGGGGTGTCCAGCCCAGGGACTTGCCACGCTGTCTCTTGGGGTCTGGAGGCCGCGTGGCTGCATGGCCACAGGACAGCTTGGTGACTTTGGTCTAGACTAAATGCCACCAAACATTTGTATTATAGAGAATTGTTAGTAGTTTTGGCCTCTCACCCACCCCCGTGAACAGGTGTGCGAGGGGATCAGTACAAACAGGAAGAGTGAGAGGATTGGATGGGAGGTGTCAGAGGGAGGAGAGAAAGCAGGCTGGGATGCTGGAGAGATGGAGGGTGAATCTGGACCATGGTCGCTGTGGCCGGGCCTGGGTTCAGCTATGCCTTCTTTCTCTCTGGGCACTGGGCAGGGGTGGGGGTGGCCTCTTGAGGGGTGGGGGTCATATGCTGGGAGTTGGGTCCCCCGGGTCCTGGTTTTGTCTGCTTCTGCCTCAGCTTTCTCTGCTCTGTACCTTCTGCCCCTGCCACTGAGATAGGCCCAAAGTCCCCACTCTCCTTCCAGAAGTGGTGCTTGTGCTGCTTCCTCCATGAAGCCCTCCTTAATTCTGACCCTCTGCCAGGGACCACCTCTGAATTTTCATGTTAACTTGTTTACACTGTCTCATGGGGCTCTTGCCTTGCCTTTGCATGTACAGAGGTGGCAGAGTACAGCGCTGAGAGCATGGATTCTGGGCTCCCTGGGCCAAGATTCTGGCTCCAGCCTTTATAGTTCTATGGTGGGGTGAAAGTTTCCTAACTTCTGTGTGCCTCGGTTTTCTCCTCTACAAGATGAGGAGAACAACACTACTTTCTGTACAGGGCTGATAGGGTTTTAAAATTTTATGTAAGTATTTGGCTGTGTTGGGTCTTGGGACCTACACCTGGGTTTTCTCTAGCTGCAGCGGGCAGGCTCCTCCTTGTGGTGGCTTCTCTCATTGTGGAGCAGCCTTCAGCGGTTGCAGCACTTGGGCTCAGCCGCTGAGGCTCGTGGGCCCTAGGGTGTGCAGGCTTCAGTAGCTGCTGCTCTCAGGTTCAGTAGCTGGGGCGCACGGGCTTTGCTGCCTTGTGGCATGTGGAATCTTCCAAGACCAGGAATCGAACCCATGTCCCCAGCATTGGCAGATGGATTCTCAGTCACTGGACCACCAGGGAAACCCTGATAGGGCTTTGAGCCCTTAGGCCTGGACCTCGAACGTAGGAAACACTCTCTAAGCGTGTGCACTTGTTGTCACTGGAGGGCCTGTGCCTTCCCCCCTCCTGAAGCCCGTCACTCCTTGAGGAGAGGTCTCTTTACTTAAGCTGATTTGTGTCCCTTCAAGGCCCCAGCCCGGGCCTGGCCACCACGAGTCTTCACTGACCTTGTGTGGAATGGTGAGGGGACCCGAGGGCCCTCTTGCCTGGTCTCCTGTCCCTCTGGGGCCCCCAGGGAGCCGGGCTGCCTCTGTGGCTGAGCCCTGCCTCCCACAGCCCTGCCTGGGCTCCGGCAGTTTTCCCTGGCAGCTCCCACGTTCTGGACTAACTTTAGGGTTGGTTTCCAGCTGTGGTTGGATTTTTCTGTTTGAAAAATATTTTAAGCAGCTGGTGGGGAAGGGGTGGAGAGGTGGGAAAAGAATAATAAATAAGGTCATGAAAGGAAGATTGTCTACATGGCTTGGAGTGGCCTCTGCCTCCAGCATGGTCTCTGGGCTGTGCCAAGGACTGGGGAGCTTCAGGTGGTTGGGGGTGGGGAGGGGGCATCCTGGTGGCTTTACAGGCTGACGAGAAAGACTCTCTCTACGCTTCGCCAGCATCTCTTGTTCCTGCTTTCACTTTACTCCCTGCACAGGTTCTGACGGTGCAAGAAAGGAACAGATGGGGAAGAGCTAGTTCTGTAACAGGCAGGCTTGAGGTTAGATCCCGAGAAGAACGTAGTATCAGAATTCATCCCAGAAACCCACTCTTACGTCACTCAAGGCTCTGTTTTCCTCCAGAACTCAACTTCCTTCTTAGCTCTTATTACCCAAGACCTCAGACAGCCCCTCACCCCGTTGATCTTCATTCCCCTAACAACAGAATTTCCATCTGCCTGCACCCCAGTTTCATCAGCTTCCTTTTCCCTTTCAGCTCGGCTCTACCACTGAGGCCCTCAGGCTGTTTTCACCTAGGGGGTTGCTGTGAGGTGGGGAGACCTCCCAGAGGAGCCAGCAAAGGCTCAGGCTGGGGGCAAGGGTCAAAAGCCCAGGGGCTGCCCCCCCAACCCCTGAAATGCAGTTAGAATGTTCCTGCTGCCCCTGTGCTGGCTGGGCAGGATGGAGGAGACAGAGGCCCACAGAAAATCAGGGAGGGGAGACAAACTAAATCACAGAGTCAGGAAGAGACAGGGAGCCAGTTAGATGGCGGGTAGGGAGCAGAAATTCCTGTGGCCTCTGATGGCAGGGTGGGCTCAGGCCTGAGGGCCATTGGGGTGCTGTGGCCCAGCATGGTGTCTCTGGCCTGGGAGGGCAGCGGGGGCCCTGCCTCCAAGCCCAGTTCTCCCGAGGGAGCCTTCTACTGGAGTCAGAGCCAGCACAGGGGGAACGCCGTTGTGCGGACTGGGCCTTGGAGCCCTGGGGTGCTGTGGGGTGGCAGAGAATGCCTTACTGTCTAGGAGAGCTAGGAGCAGGGCCAGGAAAGGCTGGGAAGTCGGGGGCAGACCTTCCAGGCATGAGGAAGGACCCCAGTGAAGCAGGAAGCGGTGGGCCTGGGGAGCAAGGAAGGGGCCGTGCGGCTGAGGAATGCGGAGTGGCAGCTGGGTGAAGAGAGGAGGCTGTCTGGGGTTCAGGGAACTTTGCAGGGGCAAGGATAATGCCAGCCCGGAAGCTGGGCGGGCAGCTGCGCGCATAGCTCTCAGCCCTCTGTGGCGGAGAGGAGCCGTGGGGAAGAACGGGCTAGTTTTGAGTGGACCTACAGCAACCCACACCTCTTAGGCACCTCTGCCCTCCCAGGCCTCCCCTAGCAAAGAAAACAGCACTGGTCTAGGCTTATAAATGAAATCTCTACTTGTTAAGTCACCCTGACCAGCTACACAGCTAACCCTGACCTCAGAGAGTATGAATGACAACAGGACCTTATACTTGCTCATATTATTTGACATTTATGCTGAATATGAAACTTTTCAAAACATTTTTTCTTTTCATGAAACATCGCATACATCTGTTAAATATATAGGCATATGAACAGTTTAATAAATAATTATATATATAACATCCTTGTTCCCGTAGCCCAGAATTAGAACACTGCCAGCACCTCAGAGGTCCTTGTGTCCTTCCCTGATCACAGTCCTCTTCTCTGCCCTGGAGGGAGCCAGATCCTACCTGATCGTCATTTCCTTGTTTGTCTTCTGAAGCATTTCGTCTCATAGATATTATCATCTTTGAGTTTCACAATAACCTTATTATTCCCATTTTGCAGATGAGGAAACTGAGGCTCAGATGGTTTTAATAACCTTAGTCCAAGATCACCCAACGTGTAAGCGGCAGAATCAGGATCACATTTGGACTGGCTGAGGCCCAGGTGGTTTCTTAATCAAACTGGGATCCAAAGGAAGCCCTGGGACAACCCCGGTTTTGGAGATGGGTGCCCCAGTGCCTCAGAGGAGGGGGAGGCCATCTTCATGGCCAGGCCATGCCCTCCTCTCCTGGATTTGTTGACTCCCTTGACTGGGCAGGGTCCTGCTGTGCGAATACCTGGCAGGAAATGCTGGAGGCCTGGGGGGCTTGGGAGGGGAGGGGAGGTGCAGTACATGGAGGCTGGGGGAGCAAGAGGAGGGAGCCGTGCCCAGAGAGAGCTTCGGGCCCTGCCAGACACCAGCGGGGAGCCTGGGTCTGTGGGGGTGCGCCTGAGCCAGGTGTGCACCCAGGTCTTTGCCAGATTAACCAGGTGTGCCCTCCTTGGTGGGCCAGATGTGCTCGGTGTGAGCATGCGCACAGGACTGTGTGTGTGTGTGAGTGTGTGCCCACACCTGGCATGTCTATGCGTGTGCCCAACTCTATCTACATACTTAGACTGCCCTAAACCACCTCCCCCCCCATCTTTTTTTTTTTTTATTATTATAAAATTATACATGCTTGAGGGCTTCCCTGGTGGCTCGGGTAGGTTAAGTATCTGCCTGCAATATAGGAGACCCGGGTTTGATTCCTGGGTTAGGAAGATCCCCTGGAGGAAGGCATGGCAACCCACTCCAGTATTCTTGCCTGGAGAATCCCAAGGACAGAGGAGGCTGTCAGGCTACAGTCCATGGGGTCAGAAAGTGTCAGATGCATCTGAGCAACTAAGCACGCACGCACATGCTTAGCATAAAAATNGATCCCCTGGAGGAAGGCATGGCAACCCACTCCAGTATTCTTGCCTGGAGAATCCCAAGGACAGAGGAGGCTGTCAGGCTACAGTCCATGGGGTCAGAAAGTGTCAGATGCATCTGAGCAACTAAGCACGCACGCACATGCTTAGCATAAAAATTCAAATACGAAATTCTTTCCTTTAATTCTAATTCAAATGACCCTGGGCATAAGTTTGGACATTTACTTCTCTATGCTTCCTTCTAAGCACATTCAAAGTGAAAGTGAAGTCGCTCAGTTGTGTCCGACTCTGCAACCCCATGGATTATAGCCCGCCAGGCTCCTCCGTCCATGGGATATTCCAGGCAAGAGTACTGAAGTGGATTGCCATATCCTTCTCCAGGGGATCTTCCCGACCCAGGGATTGAACCTGGGTCTCCCACATTGCAGGCAGATGCTTCCATCTGAGTCACTATAGTTATTTAAATGCAGATATCCAAGTGCAGTGGTTTGAAGTCTAATTATTTTTAGTAAAATGGTTTCAGAATCTGCTTATTGTTTTTCCACTTACTGTACTTTGCTACAGTACTGTACTTTGGTACAGGGAGGACGCTCCCTGTCTGGATACACGGGTTTATTTGACATTTTTAAAAAGCTGACGAGGGCTCCATGACATACCATCATGTGTTTAACCGGGTGGACCTCTCCCAGTCCCAGATTGCTTGGAAGCTGAGAGAGTTGGGTATAAGTGCAGGCGGGGGCCACGGAGACTGGCCCCACCATGGGAGGCGGCCCAGTCCCGGCTGTAGTCTGTGTGCTTAGTCGTTCAGCCATGTCTGACTCTCTGCAACCCCATGGACTGTAGCCTGCCAGGCCCCTCTGTCCATGNGGAGTTGGTGATGGACAGGGAGGCCTGGCGTGCTGCAGTCCATGGGGTCGAAAAGAGTCAGACATGACTAAGCGACTGACTGGCTGACTGTCTGGAGAGGCTGAGAATTTTCAAAACCATCAGGTACCAGCTCCCTTCACATTTAGGAGCACTGCCTATAGTTTCTCTCTTTTCACTCATGTTGCATAAGGAGAAACAAGGCAGCATCCTCAACGATTTGCCGGGAGACCTTGGCCACACCACCCGGTTCATCAGGCACATTTCCCACTTTTCACATTACTGAAGGTGGCAATGCTGCCAACGTTTTTGCCACCACGTGATGAGGACCCCTTTCCTCCTCACCTCCTGGCCAAGTGAACCTTGTCCCCATTCTTATGGTGTCCACCTCCAATCTCTTCATTGCTAAAAACAGGACTGATACTATTACATTACCAAGCTATCTGGATTACTGTTGATAAGTAGGATCATTAATAAGCATCAGACACTTGGAGGACACAGAACGAATGCAGAGCTTCCGAGGGAGTGAGATGTAGGAGAGGACTGGCCTGTGACACAGCAGACAACTCGGGAAGGATCTCAGCCGGAGGGACAGACGATCACGTGTGGGCAGACGGTGAACTCCAGACCTACGGGAAGCTGGCTTCGCTTCTCCGTGGACAGCAGACGGGACACAGGAAAGGATCAGGGTGAGAAAGAGGACCAACCTGAGCCCACAGCACATACTTCCTTGTTGACACCTCTTTCTGACCCGCAGCAGCCAGGGGCAGCCTTCCTCCTTGCCAGGAGGCTGTGGCTGCCAACCTCATACATGGTGGGAAGGGGATGGGGTTGCCTCTGCGTTTGTGTGCCAATCTGCCCCAACCTCAACCTCCTCCTGGCTTCCTGTTCTGACTGCAGGGGTGTGTGTGTGTCTGTGTGTGTCTGTGTCTGTGTCTGTGTGTGTGCTCAGTCATGTCCAGATCTTTTCGACCCCATGGACTGTAGCCCGCCAGGCTCCTCTGACCATGGAATTTTCCAGGCAAGAATACTGGAGTGGGTTGGGTTGCCACTTCCTACTCCAGGGCATCTTCCTGACCCTCGTCTCCTTGTCTCCTGCATTGGCAGGCGGGTTCTTTACCACTAGTACCATTCTGACTGCAGGGGGACACACAGTGGAAAATCCTGATGGAACTCAGGAGCCCCGGACACCGGTACAAAGCCACCTGCCACTTTCAGCAGGCCTGCTCTGGACCTCTTTCCTCACCCAGGTGTGTGGTATGTGTGTGCTCAGTCAGGTCCGACTCTTTGCAGCCCCATGGACTGTAGCCTGCCAGGCTCCTCTGTCCAGGGAATTTTCCAGGCAACAATACTGGAGTGGGTTGCCATTCCCTTCTCCAGGGGATCTTTCCCACCCAGGGATCCTACATCTCCTGCATTGGCAGGCAGATTCTTTACCACTATGCCACCTGGGAAGCCCTCCTCACCCGTAGGGAGAGGAATATTACCTCCATACTGTCGTTGTGAGGGTTATAATAAGTAATGCAAATGAACAAGCCTTGTAAATTATAAAATTATATGAATATATTGATATATTATAAATTATATGAATATATTGATATATTACATTTTCTGGTGTGCTACAGTCTGTGGGGTTGCAAAAAGCTGGTCATGACTTGGAGACTGGATTTCCCTGGTGGCTCAGACGGTAAAGCATCTGCCTACAATGCAGGAGACCCGGGTTCAATCCCTGAGTTGGGAAGATCTCCTGGAGAAGGAAATGGCAACCCACTCCAGTACTCTTGCCTGGAAAATCCCATAGACGGAGGAGCCTGGTAGGCTACAGTCCATGGGGTTGCAAAGAGTTGGACACGACTGAGCGACTTCACTTTCACTTTCACTTTGGAGACTAAACAACACGTTTCCTCCAAGCTCTAAAACTCTGCTCTGCATTCCCACCTTTGATCTCTTTGAAGGGGCCACCTTTTCCACTTGGCCCTCTGTTTTCCCATCAACCCCCTTTCAGATCCTCAGTTCTCTTGTTGGCCAACCAACCAGAAGACTTCCAGCCCCCTGGGTGCTGCTGGGAGCTGGGAAGGGCTCTGTACATAAGCTCAGTGAGTAGAAGGGCCCAGGGTGAACAAGGCTTGGGCCCAAGACCCAGGCTAGTTTCTTAGCTCAGCCATGTGTCGGCTTGGGCAGGTCACTGCCCCTCTATGAACCTGTTTCTTTCTCTGGAAAATGGGGGGAATGAAGATAAGTCAGAGCAGCCATGACTTCACATGAGGTCAGTTAAAAACAAGACACAGGCCCCAAATGGAGTCACTTATGCTAAGCCCCATGTCACCAAAGTGAGACTTAACCTGTATTTCCAACTCTCCCAGAAGTGGAATCTTAACCTAGTCAATCAGGAGTCATCCGATGAGCCCTGTTTAAGCAATATGCCTGATAGACCCCTGCCAGAGGAAAGCAGCTTTGCAATAACCAACCTGCTTTTTTGCCAATATAACTTCCTTGTTTTTCCACTCCTCTATGAAAGTCTTTCATTGTCTGCTAGATTGGATGCTGCCCAATTCAAATTGATTTTTGCTCAAATAAACTCTTAAACATTTTAATATGCCTCTTTTTTCTTTTAACAGTTTGCAAGAGAGGGTACACAGTCCCAGGAAGATGCCGAAGCCACCACTCCATAGACACTCACCTCTAAGAGTCTGGCAGCATGCCACATGTCCAGGGGGCAATTTGGGCTCACGGGTTTGAGGTCTTTTCCTCAGAAACCCCAGTATTCCACTTCCACTTTCCAGTTCTCTGCCTTCTTTCTGAGCTCCTCTGGGGACCAGGCTCCCCTCTGGATCCAAGGTAGGGGTTTCTGGAGAAGCTGGAGGTCTCAGTCAGATGGGTTCCTGCTCAAGGTTAAGAGTGCTGAATTTACTGGGAAAATCTGAAAACCAACTGGGGAATGCAGGCTACTGAGAAATGGTTTTTAATTGCCTTGTCTGTGATAATATTAATTTCCTATGTAGCAAGAGGCTCTTTTTTTAGAGTTGCCTACTGAATTATTTAAAGGTGGAGTGTCAGGATATCTGCAATTTATTTTTAAATACGTCCTCATAAAAAATACAGTGAGTTAAAAATAAAGAAATGGAGTGAATATCTGGACCCCGAGCTCCAGTGACAGTGCCTGCGGCAGGCGGATCCTGCTCCTCTCTGGAGATTAGACAAATGAGTCCCCACTTCCTGTGGGGAGGGGTCTGTTGATTAGAAAACTGCACCCCCTTCTTAGGGGAGTACTCAGGCACCACCTGGTTGGATTTCAACCTCATCTGTGCCCCCTGGGCAGCCCTGAGGACTGGCACACCTGGGGCGTCCCACCTGGTGTCATCAGATGATAGCAGATGCAGCCAGCATCGCAGCCCCGGTCCCAGCTATGTCCCCGTTTCAGCGAAGCCCTGAACTGGGCCCTGGCCAGCAGACCCCAATAGCCACACCTCAAATTGCACCTTCTGTACCAGGTTTGTGGATTTTTTTTTTCTTTCCTCTTTTCTATGTAAACTATGTATAAATGTCAATGATTTCCTGATTCTAAAAATCCTTAAGTTCACTAAACGAAAGTACATTAAATTCTTTCGTCCACTTATTTTTTTAAGCAGCATCTCACCAGCCTCAAGTCAGGTGGCGGGAAAGCTGAGGGACAGCTGTGCCCACAGCACCCAGGCTGCCTCTCCCTCCTCCCAGCCCTCCTCCTGAGCCGCCCCTGCCCCTCTGAGGACCCCTGCCCCTCTGGAGACCACTGCTCAGCACATTCCCCTCCTTTGCTCCCAGCTTTCCATCCCCCTCCAGCACCCATAAAACCTCCCAGGGGTGGAAACACATTACTGACTCACCAGTCAGACCTGGGGATGATGGAGTCCAGTATTGGGTCCAGTGGGGCTTAGGGCTATGGCCAGGATCCATATGATGTTCAGACCCTGTCAACTGTCTTTAGTTTTTTAGCAAGACCTAAAACCAGGAACCCAGGAAGTGAGAGACACTGTGATGGTGGGGGGCGGGGGTGGTGGGGAGATGCCCCATAGTTTTGTCCGGGAACTTTTCAACGTCTCCACTGCCTGCCCACCCCACTCTTGCCTCACCCAAACTGGGGGCCAGGAAGGAGGGAGGGGGAGCCAAGAGCACCTCCATTTCCTGTGTGCTCCAGGGGGCAGGGTTGAGGCCCATCGATGCTCTGTGCACCCAGCAGGGGACAGGGCTTCTCCTGGCTCCTCTTCCCTCCTACCCTGTTCCCTTAGAGCCCATCAGCCCAGGCCCCCCACTTTCTCAAGGAGGCCTTAGTCCTTCCCAGTTCTCAGAGGTGCTGAGGGAACCCTGATGAATCAGGCCCACTTCCCAGGGACCCTGTTGTTCTGCAGCCCCTCCATCCCCTCCCACCAAAAAGGGGCAGCTTGGCTGGGAGGACCCCTTCTGCTAACCCCACTTCCAGGGGTGCAGGTGGCCTCGACTTCAGAGGAGGGGGTTTGAGGAGGAGGATGCGAGAGAAGGTGGGAGATGGAAGGGGGGGCCAGAGGGCAGTGGCTCTGCAGCCAGAGGGCCAGCCCAGAGGCTGGCTTCCAGAGTGCCATGCCCCTCCCCCGATCTGAGGGCCCCCTGGACCTGAGACCTGCATCCCAGGCTCCTGGGGAGAGACACCCAAGCTGGAAGGAATGGGAAGGGCTTCTCTGGGTAGGACCCTCCCCACCCCAGGAAGAAGAACTGTCGCCTTAAGGAAAAATGCGCAACATATGAGTTATGAGTTTAAGTTTTATTCTGGAACCCTTACTGAGGACTATAGCTTGGGAGACAGCTGCTTAGCAGCCCTGAGGAATCTGCTCCAAAGAGGTAGGGGAGAAGCCAGTGTATATGGGATATTTTGGGCCAGTCAAAGCCATGTGCAGTCAAGCTTTGCTGTTGTTCAGTCACAAAGTGATGTCTGACTCTTTGTGACCCCATGGACTGTAGCCCGCCAGGCTCCTCTGTCCGTGGGACTTCCCAGGCAAGAGTCCTGGGGGGATCTTCCTGAGCCAAGGATTGAACCTGCATCTCCTGCATCGGTCAAGCTTACATCTTGGTAAAACATTCCTGCTCATCACAGAGAGCAGACACCTCGAGTTAATGATTTCAGTGCTTTCCTGTGACTGGGAAGATGCAAGAATCTGGGGCCATTGGAATTCTTCCTGGGAAATGCCTCTAACTCTCTGGGCGCCCCCACCCCGGGTTTATCCAAAGCTCATTGTGCCTTAGATTGTTTCTCATCCTGAATTCCTCTCAAGGTGCAGTGGGAACTGGGTGGTGAGGAAAGATCTTGGTTCTGTGTTCCCAGGACAGAGGAGGGAGGCTCAGCAATCCACGGTGACCCAACAGGCACCAGGCCCAAGTGTAAAGCAAGGCTGCCCCCACATCGGCCTGGGTCTGGCTTCACTGTCCCCCTGACTGGTTCCAGGGCTGAGCCCAGGCACACGGGTAGGAAACACAGGGCTCCCTGCAGCCACCAAAGCTTCATAATTACCCCCCGTGTCTCTGGTGAACTCCTTCCCTTAGGAAATGGGTCTCCATGGGCAGCAGGCTTCTGGGAGAAACGCCCCAACCCTTTCCCCAGAGGACTAGCTCTCCACACAAGCAGCTCCCCGCAGAGAAGGCAGAAAGGGAAAGCCTTACAGATTTTCTACTTAGAAAACACTACTTTTCTCGCATATAATAAAACATACTGTTTATAAACAATGTTTTTAAAAAGTGACAGGATCTTGCCAGTCCAGGAGTTAAGGCTCCTTGCTTCCAATGCAGGGGGAGCAAATTTCATCCCCAGTCAGGGAACTAAGATCCCACATGGTGTTCAGCATGGCCAAAACATTAACTAAGAAGAAGAAGAAAAGTGACAGGATAGGAAAAAAATAATGTTATACTCAAAAAAAAAAAAAACAAAACAAAACTGTCCAGAATGTATAGGGAACTCATGAAATCAATCAGTAAAGGGTGTTGAGGAGAAAAACAACAGGCCCCAAATGACGCCACTTTTGCCAAAGCCCGTGACAACAGATCCAGACATAGCACTTGACCTGACTGTAGTCTCCACTCCCTCAGAGACGGTCTCAGTCACCCAGCTTGGAACTCTGGTCAGCACCCATGAGCTAATCTGCCACGTGGACCTTCTCCCCGCCTCAGAGGAGGAAGAGGCCATCTGCATGATAAAACCCTTCCCCCACCCCTCCAAAAAGATGTCCAGGCCTTAAAATAACCGTTTATTTTCTTTTGCTAAAAGTTTCCTTGCCCCCTTCCCCCCGCCCCGCACCCTTCTTGCTATAGAAACCTTCTATTCTGTGCAACTTCTCAGAGCACCCTTCTAGATGTGTGCTGCCAATTCGTGAATCCTAATTAGAGCTTCAGATTTACTGGGCTGAATTCGGTTTTATAACAAGGGCAACAACTCCATAGAAGAAATGGAAAAGGACAGAAATTGCAATCCAAAGAAACATCCATGGAAAATTCATATACAGAAGACAGGATCAATTTTATTAGTAAATGGGAAAATGCAAATTCAAGCAACTGGGAGAGGGGATCATTTTTCCACCCATTAAACTAATAAGAATTTAAAAGATTGGTCATTTCCAGTGGTGATAAGGTTGAGAAAATTGATAGTCAAAAGCTGTTGGCGGGAATATAAATGAGCACATCCTTTTAGGAAATCAATTTGTCCAGATTTATCAAACTATTAAACAGGCACCCCCTCCTGCAAGCAATTCAATCATTTCTGGGGTCCACATGAGAGAATACAGTCATGTGTGCACAGCTACGTAAATAAAAGGCTATTTTTACATAATAGTGAAACTGACAAGTAAGTCAACTGGCCATGAATAGGAAAGGAACTAGGTAAGTGATGTTTCATCACTAGTACAGAGCACCATGCTGTGGGTGGGAAAGATCTGTGCGTAGGTCAGAGCACCAAAATATTTAGGTACAAAAAAAGTCAGGCTGCTGGGTGACACGTATTATAGTACTTGGTCAACATAAATTTAAACGAAGATAAAGACATATCCATAGATACTCAGGTGTGTGTGTGTGTGTGTGTGTGTGTGTGTAGAAACAAGAGAGAATGTGCAAGGATTGCCTCCTGATACTAACAGGAGTTAAGTTTGGGTACCAGTGAAGGGGAACAATTATATTTTACCTTATGTTCTGCATTGTTCGAATATTCTTAAAACAAAACGCACCTGGGTAAAAGAAGATGGCAATATTTTCCTAGCTGTTGAAGTGAATAGATTGTGAGGATGTCAGAGGCTGCAGCACCCTGGCAACCCCCGTCTCCCTCACCACCCCCCTCACCGTCTCCACCCCCTTCCCTGGGAGGTTGTATGTGTCTCGTCCTGATCAAGTCTGCCGGTGGCAGGAAGTCTCAAGCGTCCTCTCCGGACACTCATCTTTCATGTGGTGTTCTCACTGGCTCCCTAACAGTTTAATTACACACATGAGCTGTTCCCTCCATCATCCAGCGAGCTTAAGCATGACCAACTGAAAAAGTCCTGTTCCATGCCAACCTATTCCATGACTTCTCATTCACTACACAACCCAGCAAGTAGGTTGACTTTACACTCATTAAAAAAAGAAACAAAACAGGCATGATGCTCATAGCACCCTTTTGGCATAACTGCCAAAAACTGGAAGTAACCCAGCTGGCAAATGTCTAAATAAACTGTGATTCCTCCATACAAAGGGAATACTACTCAACAATACAAAGGGACAAACCACCAATACACACAAATAAACTGTGTTTCTATATACTAGCAATAAATACACGGAAATAATTTTTAAAATATAACACCATTTATAATCACTCATGAAAGATAAAGTACTTATATATAAATCTAACAAAACACACACAGGAATTGCTATGCTGAAAGCTGCAAAACACTAAAGAAAGCAAACATCTAAATAAATGGAGTGTTCATGGACTGGAAGACTTACATTGTAAAAATATCAGTTTTCCCCAAAACTGGTATACAAGTTTAATGCAATTCCTGTCAAAATCTCAGCAAGATTATTTTTTCGTAGACAGAGATAAGATTGTTTCAAAATTTATGTGGAACTAGAAGAATGAAAACAACTGTGAAAGGAAGAACAGAGTAGGAGGAACCATAAACATAGCTAGCTACGTAAATTATTTATCTGTGGTAATCAAAGCTGAGCAGTATTAGTGGAGAGAACCCATGGGACAGAAAAACACTGAAATAATGCCAACTGATTTTTGACAAACATGCAAAAGTAGTTCTATGAAGGAAGTATAGTTTTTTCAACAAATGATGCTGGAGCAACAGAATATCCATAAGTTAAAAAGAAGACTTTGATCTAAACCTCACACCTTATACAAAAATTAACTCAAAATGGAGCATAGATTTAAATATATGGCATAAAACTATAAAAGTTCAGAAGGTAACCTAAAGGAAAACCTTTGGGACATAGAGCTTAGTGAGTTCTTAGACATGATAGCAAAAGCATAATCCAATAAATAAAAGAAAAAGTTGATAAAAAAGACTTCACCAAAACCAAAAACTTTTGCTCTGCAAAAGCCTCCACTAAGAGGATGCCAAAATAAACTAGAATTGACAGTTACTTTTATTTTATTTTTTATTTTTACTTTATTTTACTTTACAATACTGTATTGGTTTTGCCATACACTGACATGAATCCACCACGGGTGTACATGAGTTCCCAATCCTGAACCCCCCTCCCACCTCCCATGACAGTTTCTTTTAAAGGCTGAATGTACACTTGTCCTAAGAAACAATTATGATAAGGAACCATAAGCAATTGCGCTCTTGAGCATTTATCTCAGAGAAATAAAAATTTATGTCTACAAGAAAACCTATACGTGACTGTCCAGAGCAGTTTTATTTGTAAAAACCCCAAACTGAAAACAACCAGATATTCCTCAATGGATGAACGATTAAACAAACCGTTTATATGTATCTCCATGGAGTATTACACTTGATCTTAGCCAAAAGGCGGAGAAGACTCTGAAGAGTCCCTTGGACTGCAAGGAGATCAAACCAGTCAATCCTAAAGGAAATCAACCCTGAATATTCATCGGAAGGACTGATGCTGAGGCTGAAGCTCCAATACTTTGGCCACCTGATGCAAAGAGGTGACTCATTGGAAAAGACCCTGATGCTGGGGAAAGCTCAGGGCAAGAGGAGAAGGGGATGACAGCGGATGAGATGATTGGATGGCATCACTGACTTGGTGGACATGAGTTTGAAGAAACTCAGGGAGATAGTGGTGGACAGAGAGGCCTGGCGTGCTGCCGTTCATGGGGTTGCAAAGAGTCAAATACAACTTAGCCACGAGAGCAACAACCGTGGAATACTTCTCAGCAATAAAAAGGAATGAACTGTTGATACACGCCACAAATAGGATGGATCTCAATGTTTTTTCTGAGTTACAACTCTCAAAATTTCAAATAGTGTATGATTCCATTTATATATAACATTCTCGAAATGAGAACATTACAGAGATGGAAAACACATTAACAGTTGTCAGTGCTTAAGAATGCTGAGACAGGGAGGAGTGGGTGTGGCTATAAAGGGGTGCATGGAGGGGAGGGGCTTCTGGCTGTGCTGGAATAGTTATGACTCTTGATTGCTGTGATGGTTTTAAGAATCCACTAATGTCCTAGAAGGGTACTCAGGACCTCTCTGGCACTATCTTTGAACTTCCTTTGAATCTACAATTGTTTAAAAGTTAAGGGCTAAAAATATTGATAACAATAAAGATTGTAGGAGCCATTTGGGGCACCGTCTTCTCTGTTAAGCTGTGAGCCCTTCCTGAGACTGAAGGAGGTTGGGGGAGACTGCACCGTAGCCTCTTATTAAACGTTTGTTGGGAGGTAATAATCCTGATGTTAGGTGGACACAGGTCGGGGTGGCCAAACCGTCCCAGAAGTTTCACATCTCCTTCCTAGGAAACCTGTTTGGCTTCTGGTCCTGGGAAGAAAAGTGAGAAGATGGGAAGGCTAAGCCGCTGAGTGGGAAGGAGGCTGGAGACGGCAGCCATATCCTAGCCCATTAGGGGGCAGCAGAGGATGGTGAACGGCGCCCACATTTACTCTGGAATGGAGGACTCTGCCCAGGGGTCCTCTCCCCACTGGCTGCAGGTGTAAAACCAGCTTGAGCAGTCCCAGAGCCCCGAGAAGAGGGGGCCTCAACGTCAATCAGGGGTCTCCTGACCCTGGGACTCAAGATAGAGAAGGAGCACTGAGAGGGCTCAGTATGGTCAGCCCCTGCCTTCCCTTCCTCTATGAGGTCAATGGTTTAAGAGCTACCCACTCAGAGCACTTTGCTCTTCCCCGTCAGGGACAAGAGTGCTCAACCAGCCTGAATCTCAGAGAGACCCCTGACCATGCAGCAGGACAGAGTTGTGCAGCTATTCCCGAACTGGCCTCAACCTGCCGACCGTGGACCCCGCTGAAACAGGCTCAGACCTGAGAAGGGGGAGAAACCTCTGAACTTTCCCAGACACAGATTTGGAAGCTCAGTGCACCTGCTAAAGGCATTTTCTAGCTGATTCTTTAGGGCTAAAGGGAGGGCGAGCTCCCTAGGATGGAGGCCAATATTTGTCTCTTAGCATACCCTATGTCAGCCAGAGATAGCATAAAACCAAGTCACTCTACAACTGACTAGCTCTACGTTCTCAGACAGGGCTTCCCTGGTAGCTCAACTGGTAAAGAATCGCCTGCAATGCAGGAGACCCCAATTCGATTCCTGGGTCGGGAAGATCCGCTGGAGAAGTGATAGGCTACCCGCTCCAGTATTCTTGGGCTTCCCTTGGGGCTCAGCTGGTAAAGAATCCGCTCGCAGTGTGGAAGACCTGGGTTGGATCACTGAGTTGGGAAGATCGCCTGGAGAAGGGAAAGGCTACCCACTCCAGTATTCTGGCCTGGAGAATTCCATGGACTGTATAGTCCATGGGGTCGCAAAGAGTCAGACACGACTTTCATGTTCAGACAAAGCACACTACCTCTCTTGTCCTCAGTTTCCTCGTCTGTATAGTGAGGGATATGATAACTCTGTCTCCCGAAGTAACTTTGATGGTTAAACAGAGTAAGTGAAGCGCCTTGCGTGGCACCTGGCTCCTCGTAAACCTGCAGTAAGCCTGCTCCGGCGCCCTCTGCGGTCCCTGGGACTGTTCTGCACCCAACACCGACCCCTGCTGCAGTATCCTCGTTGGCCACCGGGAGGCGGTGTGGGACCACGGTGCAGGCTGTGAGCACAGGGAGGACTCACCGGGAGAAAGAATTCGGCAGCCGGAGCAGCGGAATTGGAGCGTCGCGGCGAGACTGAGTCTTCCTTCTCACTCCAGAGTGGCCCTCACAGTCTCCACAGCCCGGAAGAGACCCAGGGTAGGTAAAGCAGAGGAGCTGGGATGGGAAGTCAGGAATCATCCGAGGCTGAGAAATCTGACCCAGCTGGCACATTTAGAGCCCCTAGCCACGGCTCCATTCTGGACATCTTCCTAAGTTATGGGTGGGAGGAAGGGGGTGCCTTTCAAGATGCTTTTTGGCTCCCTCGGGGGCAGTCTCGCTTGGGCATGCATCTTTGACATGTTGGACTGAGACAAGCTGGAGGTCTGAGTTAAGGAACTCACAAACCTGGAGAACTTGGATAAGGTAGTTAAACGCCATCTTTATTTTATAAGACGCAAGTTGTGTCGGTCCTTTTTAAATAAAATTCTCAAACGGCTTCCCAATCACACCTAGTATATATAATCCCCAACCCCCCTCCCAGACCTCCAAAGCTAGGCCTAACCTTCCATCTCACCTCCTCCCTCTCCCCTCCCTGTCAGGCTGCAAAGCAGGCACTTTCCACATCTCCATCTCTGCACTGGCCGGTGCCTCTGCCTGGACCTTCTCCCTCCAGAGGTTGGTATGGCTCATTCCCTGACTTCACTCAGGTCCCTGCCTTCTCCCCAGAGAGGACCTTTCTAACCCTTAACCTTAATCTTTTCACAGCACACAGGGCTACCCAGCCTAACATCGGACTATATGTCTTGAGTTTATGTTTACTATCTTTCTGTCCCAGGAGAATGTAAGTGCAGGGAGGGCCAGGCTCTTGGCATTCTGTTCCTCTGCCACTTAATAGGAGCTCACTAAATATTTGATGAATGACTGCATGACCTAATTAATCTACAAAATATGGAGGCTCAAGGAAGACTTGATGGTGACAGCTCTCTGTAAATTTAATTCAATGTATATTACTGTGTTCTGATTTTTTGCCTACCATACAGGCTTTAAGCATCGCTGTTGTTATTTTCATAAGGAGAATGTGATGAGGAAAAAAATCTGATCGGAGTCTGGAAGCCATCCAGTCCATCCTTTCTTCCAGTTCTTGGAGCTGGGGGTACCCATCACACCAGCGAAGAGCAAATTCCCGGGCTCCACAGAGGCGCTGGGGACTGTGGTCCTTCCTCACCGTGCCCTGGCCCCCTTTCAGCCCTCTAGGCCTGGAGTTCAAAGGAAGAAGGAAAAGATACCCCTTTCCACCCCCTCCCCATACCAGGCTGCTCCACACTGGTCCCCCTTTCCCTGAGAGGCAGGTCGCCTGAAACTTGTGCCTCCGTTCCTGAAACTGTCCTCCAGGACAGCCGGAGCCCCCGGAGATTCCGGGTTGGGGGTCACAGGACAGCGCGCAGGAAAATACCTTCCAGGAGCACCACGCTCCCCTGGCGGCTGGTGGAAAGCGGAGAGCCAGAAAGGCCGACGGATCACAGTAGTGTCAGCGAGACCCGGGAAGCGAACTGCGTGGAGAAAGAACCCGGGGCCGGAGTCCTTCGGAACGGACAGAGGAGAGCAGCCCGCTTCCGGGCGTTGGATTCCGATCCCCGCAGGACGCCACCACCGCCTACCCCTCCTCCCTGCGCCGGGGAGCCCCGACGCTTGTGCGCAAGTAACAAGTGTGCGATTACAAGTGTGCAACTGGCGTGTGCTCGGGAGCACTGACTGCTCCTGCAGAGGCTGGGTGCAAGGAGCTTCACCATCCACGCAAAGAGCTCTTCGATGAGGACCATTTAAAAGAGGGGGTTGGGGAGAGGGGAGCCGAGGGAAAAGTGTTGGGAGCCTGGAGAGGGGGGAGGATACGGGTATTAAAAGCGCGATCTCGCCCGAGTCCAGGCGCCGCCGCTCCAGAGAAGGGACCCTCAGGGGCGAGAAGCGCGGGGACGGCGAGCTCCTGGGCCCGCTTCTCGCCCAATCTCCGCAGAACTTTTCCCCCTCCCGCTTCCCTCGCTCAGCCTCTCTCGGGGCGGTCTCTGGGGACTGTCTCTCACATCCATTCTCCTTTCCTCCTTGATTTATGCTGCAGAGTGGAACGACCTTCCCTGACCTCATTTTCATGACGGCGCGAGCACACCCGGAGCCAGCTACGCACATTCCGGAGCAGGCGCACGCCGACACACACACACACACACACAGACACACACACAGACACACACACACAGACACACACACGTCCCCGGCTGCAGGACGCTGCCCATCTCTGAGTTCACACAGGCTCCGCCACTGTTCTGGGCACTGCCGGGGCTGTGGACGCTCAAAGGATAGATCCTCATTAGCATCTGGCTTTGAATATCATTTGCATTTTATTCATTTCATGTCAAAACGCTCAGAACTCTTCCTCAGCCCGCACCTCTCCCCGGAGCTCGAGAGTCGAGGGCCTCCAGCCCGAGCCTCTTCCCGCTGGGCCGCACGTCTGCTGGCTGCACCCCCACCCCCTTCACTCACCCTCGCCTGGACAGGGCACCGACCACCGTCCACCGCCCCGACGAGCGGGAATAACGTCTCCTGAGCTCTTGGCAAGTTCCAGGCCCAGCACTAAGAGTTTACGTGAAGTGCGTTTAGTCCTTACAACATCCCAAACCGCTAAGCACTACGTTATACACATTTGAGAACTGGGGAAACTGAGTCACAAAGACGGCTTACTCAAGGTCACGGAGCTAAAGGAAAAATGAAGGAAGTGGAGCTGAAACCCAAGGCGGCGGGACCCCAAGCCGGAAAGCTTAACCGCTTCGCCCGCCCCGCCTGATGCAAGGTCAGAGCGAAGGTAATCGCGACAGGAGAAAGCAGGTTTTCCTACACGGAAGAAAGTCTTTCTCGGCTCCTCCACGACCCTTCCCCCCAGTCGGCCGGGAGGGGACCCGGGCGCATTCCCCGGCTGAGGCTCGCGCCTCCCCTCTCGTCGGGCCGCCCCCCACCCCCGGTCCTGACCCCCTCCCCAGAGAGGGCTCGGCCGGGTCCGGCCGCCGTGCTTTCGGGGTCGTCTGTCGGCGCTGGCTAGTTAAGAAAAATAAACAGCGTTCCAAATGGAGGCGATTCCTTTCAA
>SJYV01023976.1:336836-389303 GCA_006410875.1 Neotragus pygmaeus
CTGCCCCCGCCCCCAGAGCCATCGGCTCCGGCCCCCAGCCCGACCCGCCACCCGGGGAATCCCAGCCGAGTCCCGCGCGGCCACGTGGGCTCCCGGCAGCCACGGTCCCCTGTGGCGGCCGCGCGCCAGGCCTCAGTCCTATTGGATCATTAAACACCGAGGGGACATGGGCAGGGGTGTCAGAAAGCCGCCTGGCAAAGTATTGCCTAGTGAGTGGGGCAGGGTGGGGAGTGCTGCTTCCAGAAACGCCCCCTCTCCATCCTGCGGTGCGCGACGGGAGAAGCTAAGGGTGCTACAGCAGGGTATGGCCACCCCGGGCCCGAAGAAGCCGGAGGGACGGCATCTGCTGGGGCGGGTGCCCAGCCCGGGCCGACCAGGTGAGCGTCGCTTCTCTCTTACTGGGAGGCCTGGTTCTCCCCCAAGTCCTCTGCCTCTGGGGAAACCTGCGACCCAGGCCACCAGGGGGAGCCGTCGGGCGAGCGAGGACGACGACTCTCGCTTACAAACCGCCCTTCAACGATACGCCGCCAGGTGTGCGGTCCACGCAGGACGCGACAGTGCCAACCTCACTTTTACTGCTGCGCTAGTGACTCTAGGGACTCGCCGTGGCTGGTGTGCGACAAGGCGTCTCGAACAGTCCTCGGTGCCAGGCGCGAAGACTAGAGGGAGTCCTGGGACCCCGGCTCCACGGCCTCACCAGTTGGAGAAGTGGGGTCGCGGCGCCTCTAGGCCTGCTGGCCCCGCCCGTCAAAGTGGCCCCGGGGTTCGCCGGAGCCTCATCCCCTTGCGGCCACGTGGCCGGCGTCCTCCCGGCCAACGTTCGAAGGGCTCGGAATGCGGAGGAGGTGCGATGACGCACCCGCTTCCTCCGAATTCTTTCCGCGCAAAGCTGGGCGGCGCCAAGATCGGCGGGAAATACCCAGAATCAATCCCCCGTTTGCTTCGAGAGCGCTGGGGACAGGCGGAGACCGGGAACTCCACCGGCTTCCGGTCCCCTTTAGCCTCGACTCCTTTTCTCGGGACAAGAGTATCTGTCTGTCGGTGTGTGTTGAGTGCGTTCTTTCCCTGCGTTCGCTTTCCGGCTCCAACTATTGGCCCGGTTGGGAGCGCAGGGCTCTCCCCAGAGCAGTGCTCACGAACGTGCGCCCTCGCGCGCACAGACGCTCGCCCACCTTTCCAAGTAAGGGCCCGGGATCCCTTGGCACCGCTGCGCCGCTAAGCTCATCGGCTGCCGCGGTTCAAACACTTCTCCAACTCCTGGCATCGACTGTCCCCCAGTCTCTTGACCCGAACTGCAATCAAAACTCTCTAACGGTGCTGAGCCGGTGGTTTTTCCTCCTCCCAGTACCCTCTCCGCACACACGTAGACTCCGCATTAGAGATTTTCTCTCTTCAATTTTTCTTGTGACACCGAGAAAATCTTTCTTCAAGGATTTCCTATCCGGGCTTCCAATGAGTTGTTTTTTTGGTTTTTTCCTCGTCCCAATATAGTAAAGGGGAGGGGAAAAAGTTTAGAGTGTAAGGGGAAAGGTAGCTATGAACAGCACCAACGCCATCTCTTCCCATCTCCCTAATTCGGTTCCTTTCTGCCAGCTGAAACCGAGCGATTCTACCAGGAAGGAATCTGTTCCTTTGGGGTCCTTCAAGAAGGGCTACTTTGGAGACGGGCGATAGATAAATCTGAGCGGCCTGAGTTACCACCGCCGCCAACAGCACCACCACCCCGCCCAACCATTGCTCCACCCCGACCCTACAGTATAGACGTGACCTTAAAGAGTCCACTATGGGAGCGGGTTTGCAAGCCCACCTCCGAGTTCCTGGGGGCAGCGTTTGACGCTCGGCCCTTCGCTCTCCTTCCCCCTCCCCCTAGTCCGGTCTTCCTCTTCCACCCCATCCCCGATCCTCGCGTGGGACTCAGAGCTGATCCTGGGGCGAGGATGCGGCTGACAGTTAAATTGCGATGTAGGCCGAGNGGGGCAGCGTTTGACGCTCGGCCCTTCGCTCTCCTTCCCCCTCCCCCTAGTCCGGTCTTCCTCTTCCACCCCATCCCCGATCCTCGCGTGGGACTCAGAGCTGATCCTGGGGCGAGGACGCGGCTGACAGTTAAATTGCAATGTAGGCCGAGGCAGGGGGTCGGGGGGGAGAAAAAGGACCGTGTCTCTTTAACGGGCCCTGCAGACAAAGCGTCTCCCCTCGGAGCGAGCGGAGTCGGGCGCAGCCGCGCGCAGACCTGTCAGCGCGTCTCCCGCGCTTGGGAGAGAGTTTGCAAAGTCATAATTATATCTCTTAACCTGTCTTGCTCTCTGCAGAAGAAGGTCCCATTATATTGAAATGAGATTATTAGCCATCAAATACTTTCTTTCTCGGGAGTTTTTTTTTTTTTTTTTCTTTAATTCAAATACCTTAACGACTTGGCAATTGCATTTTGATCAGATTTAGTTGGCGCCCCAGCCCGGCGCGGGAGCCAGGGCGGGAAGGCAAATGGTTGGGGAGGGAAGAGGGGGTGGCAGAAGAATTTGCAAAGAGAAGCAGCCTCCTCTCTTTAACCCTTCTCTTAGGTCTCATCTACCTGGTGGGGACCTCTGGATCTGGGAAGGAGGTGTGAGAGAAGAGAAGTTGGGGCAAGGTAGGGGAGCACCTTCTATTCCCTCGGGATGGTCGGCTTCCTGAAAATAGAAGGTGAATTTCAGGTGCGGCGGGTGTGGACCGTGGAGCGGGGACCAGGATCAGGATGCGGAAGTCTGAGGGCTGCAGATAGGGGTGGCTTTGGGACACCAGGTAAGGACCGAGGCTGCAGCCGTGGCTTAGCTGCTTCCTTTCGTGGTGGGCCCAAGCCTCCCGCTAGGATCCTAGAGGATGGAATTTCAGCACGTAATAAGTGGGGTTTTGCTCTATGCCCAAAGGCTGTCTGGCTTTGCCGAATCTTGTGAGCCCCTTGAGGGAGAAGCCCGTCTTGTTTCCAGACCCTGGAATTCCTGTCCCCACTGCCAGCAGGGCCCTCCCTCACCCCTCACCCCATCCTCTCTCTGGTCGGGGAGCTGGGGGCAGTGAAGTGGAAGATTTTCCAGACTCTAATTGTAAAGCCTCTCACTTTGACTTCCCCTTGCCAGCGGAGCAGCCAGACTTGGGTTTTCTTTGGCTTTAGCCCAGACTCAAGGAAAATGTAGGCAGCAAGACAGCTCCCCAGTTCCCCTCCTCCCAACTCTCATGCTTCATATAGAGTCCTGGTGGGTCCAATGGAGCATCTGGTTCCACCCTACACCCCCCCAGGTGAGCAGCTCTCTGCAAGTACTCAAATAGCAAAATGGGGATCTAGAATCCAAACACTTGTCTTCTAGACCAGGCTAGAACCACACTACCTTAGACCAGTCAACCCCTGTCTCTGAGCCTGTTTCTCCTTGTACACAGTGAAGGCCTTGGACTTGAGATCTAAATGGTCCCTTTCATTTCTGACCATTTTGTTTTCCTAAAAAGAAGGTTTTTATACAGGTGTGATCTTCTGGAAGATTCCAGGGAGACCATACCACTCTTCTCCCATCTCTTCAAAACAGCACCCAGGGGCTGAGGCACATCGATTGTGCTTTAAAAGCCTCCAAATACAAAAACTTTGAGATCCTTTCAGTATCCACTAAAGTCAAAGCATGACCATAACTATGCCCCAGCACTTCCATAGGTAGGCATTGCTGGAACAGAAATGCATACTGGATTTGCCAAAGCATATATATCCACTAATGTTCATCCAGTACTCCTCACAATAGCTCCAAACTGGAAATTACCAAATATTCATTAACAGTAAATAAACTGATATAGTCGCACAATGGAACTCTCGAGAAGAGAAGAACAAACTATAGCTATATAAACACCATGGATGGTGCTCACAATGCTGAGCAGAAGAAGCCAAACACAACATACTCCTTGGTTCCATTTATTATAAGGACAAAAAGAGGCAAAATGAATCTCTGTTACTACAAAGCAAGATGGTAGTTACTTCAAGAGACGATGAAGTAATGGATAAAGTGGAAAGGAGTATGAGGGAGGCGTCTGGGTTGATGATGATCTGATTCTGGAGCTGGTTACACACAGTGTGATCAGTTTGTGAAAATTCACTGAGATGTGCAACTCTGTTCAGTGCATTTTATGAATATTTTGAATATTTTATGAATATTATGAATATTTAAACCTTATAGTGAACATTTCTTCTCCCCAATCCTTGATCTCATCCACGTACTCATGCTTTCTAATGCCTCAAACTCCATACTGGCAGGAAATCAATCCCTAAAGTGTATTTGGCTCTCCTGCCCTATGCTTGGCCCTGTGAAAAATACACGGATGTATTTTAGTCCCTACCCTCAAAAGATGTGCAGTTGAGTTTAGAGGCAGATGAATACATAGGAGACAACTGAGGAAATGACGTGTGGCATAGAGTGATTGGTTTATAAGCGGGTGAGTTAGACAGCCTGAATTTGAATCCCACATCCACCACCTACTGCCTATGTGACCTTGGACAAGTGACTTGATCTCTCTGGGCTCCTGTATCTGAAATATGAAGAGGACCACACGTGTAATCTACATTTGGGTCTGGTGTGAGGACTCTACCAGATAGTCTGGGCAACAGCATGGGATAAGTGCTCNGTCATGGAAAATCCGAAGCCTTGATCTTTGTTCTTGATCGCTCCTCCCCGACTTTTACAACTGGAAACTTGCAGCCTCTTTGTTCCCATCAGCTTGGGAGGGAGGTGTGTGAGGGGGGTGGGGGCCATGACTGAATCAGCAGCGGGGGTACAGAGCCTGCTGTTTCTGAGGATCAACCACGAACGCTTCTCTCTCTCACCCACAGTCGCAGTTTGTCTGTAAACAGAGGGCATTCCTGTGCTGGGAGGCAGAAGGAGCGGGCATGGGCCTGGCCTCGGGTTCCTTCTTGGGGAAAAGTCCTCCCCTTGCTGAGACCAGTCCCCCAGAGGACCAGGGCCTAACTCCCTTGCTACTAGTGCCCCTAATTCCTCTAAAGTCCTGGTGGCTCCCAGTCCTGCTCATTCCTCAGGTAGGACCTGTGTGTCTGTTTGTACCACTGGATCCAGATCCAATTAGAAATTTATGGTCAGGAAACCACTAGGAGAGGTTACTGCCTTGCCCGCTTGTGCAGGCCTCTCCCCCTTCTCCAGCATGGCCAGAGTTCATGGAAACTTCTCAGGTCAGTGACTCTCACCTTCCTTTCCTTCCCTGGGAGAGAGGGACCCAACCCTCGTGCTCTGGAGCCTGGCACCTTCCGCTCCTCAAAATCCCGCTTTCCTGGGGATGGTGTGCTATGAGGGAAGAGGGGCAGGCCTGGGGGCCTCACTCCATCTTCCGGCACCATCTGCTCGATGAGAAGTTGTGTCTCTTGCTTCCCACAATCTTAGAAGTGAGCCTGGGAACAGGAAGTGAAGCAGAGAGATGGAGGCGTCCTTGTCCCTAAAGTGAGCTAGGACAGGGGTGCTGAAAGAGGCAGAAGGACCAGACCCTTATCCAGCAGGTTCTGCACCCAAAATCCACCCATCACCCAGCAAGTCATAGATGCTGTTAGTCAGCCTTCCCTCTGAGGACCCTGTCATCTGCTGTGTGTGCGAGGGTATGTTGGGGGCAGTGTGTGCATAACCTTTTGGACCTTGGGCAAGGAGATCTGAGGGAGGCTGGGGTGGTCGAGGCCTGCCTCCTGAAGTAGGGTGGGAGGCCACCCCTCCCTGACCGCAGGCAACTGGGGCTGCCCAGGCCACGGCTGCCTGGCTGGGGCTCAGCGGGGCTCTGCCTGCTTGTCTGTCTGGGTGATGCTCTCATCTGGGGTCCGGAACAGGGAGTGCTGCGAGGCAGAGGGGACCGAGCTCGCTGGCCTGGCCACTGGTGCATGGCCATTAATCGAGGAGGCTCTGCCTGCCAGGACCCTTTGCTTCTGGCCAGGCCAGAGCAAGACTGAAGAGCAGAGCCCGCCCCTGCAGGCCAGGGAGGGCTGCTGGGGGCTGAGGGACCGCAGGCCAGGCCTCTCTGGCCCCCACATCCGATCTGCCTCACTGCCCAAGCGGCACAGATTATTTTTGCTCCTTCAGGCTCTGCCAGGGCCTTTGCCCCATCTCCAGGAGTTACTCAGTTACCAGCACTGGTTTTCTATTTCCAGAGCGAGGCAGGCCCTCCGCTCCCAGCTTCCTTCACCCTGGTCCTGGCACTGCTTCTCCATGCAGCCCAAGGAGGGGCCCGAGGGGCCCGAGAGGCAGAGGTCTGGGTTCGAGGGTAGGTGGTGATAGTCGCTAAATCGTGTCTGACTCTTGCAACCCCATTGACTGGGGCCTGCCAGGCTCCTCTGTCCATGAGATTCTCTAGGTAATAATACTGGAGTGGGTTGCCATTTCCTTCTCCAGGTAATCTTCCCAACCCAGGACTCAAACCGGGGTGTCCTGCATTGCAGGCAGATTCTTTATCAACTGAGCTATGAGAGAAGCCCCGTTCTGGGGTAGAGGATTCCTCAACTCTACTGGAAGAGGTAGGGGCGCCTGAGGGAGGCCTAACCCCCGTCTTATTCACACTTTCATTCTCTGGCTTCCACCTAGAATGCAGAACAGTTCTTTTAAAAATCCCTCTACCAGATCCACACGCCTCCCCTAGAGCCGTAAGTTGTGGGCGCATGACACTTGCCTCTACTTCCTCCTCAGCCATCCCCTCTTCCCACGCCCTCCAGCCTGACTTCTGCCATGCCACCATTCATAATAAATTCACCAGACTCTCACCTCACAGGCTTCCTCTCTCTCAGCTGCTTTAACTCAGCCTACCCCACCCTGAAACCCTCCCCTCTCCCGGCTTCCCCACACGGCGCTCTCCTGATTTTCTTCCTGCCCCGGTGGTGGCTTCAAAGTGACTCTAAAGCCAGTGCCCTTGGACTTGGCCTCGGGCTCCTCTCTGTGCGTTTCCGTGGCTGCACACGCCACCCACGAGATGGCAAGTCCTTTCTGACTGGCCCTTTCCTCCCCTTTGAGGCCCAATTTCCAGAGGCAGGTCCCACGTGACATTTCTACCTGAGGTGCCTGGTCGTTCTGAGCTTAACCTCTCCTGACAAAAACTCGGGATTCTCACCTGCTACCTACTTCCCCAGGCTTGCCTGTGTCACCTCCGTCTTCCTCATTGCTAAGGACTGTGCTCCTTGATTCCTCCTCACCTTCCATATCCATATGATCATCAGGTCCAGCAAACCCTGCCTCCAAAGTGTACTTGCTGCTAATCCCACCATTTCTCTCAATTGCCATGACCATCCCAGCGTCTTCAAACTACCCTCCTGTTCTCACCTGGACTCGACCCTCATGACCAGTCCCGTGCTCCCAGCTTGGGACTCCTCCATTTCAGTCCTCATGAGCATTGAGAATCATCATTCAGACCACAGTAGCCTTTCCCCGCAAACCGTTCAGAGAGTGTGTGTGTGTGCGCACGCGTGCTCAGAATGCTACTGTAGACTGTAAGGCAGGTCCTGAGTAATTCTGGACTTCCCCCATGTCCCCAGCTTCATCTTCTGCCCTCCTTACTGACCAGGCACTTGGCTCTTTCAGTTCCTAAAGGTTGAGGTTCTTTTTCTGCCTCAGGGCCTAGAACTTCCACTCCCTCTGCCTGCCCCTCCCCCTCCAGCAGCCAGCCCCATTCTCAGCCTGTCTGCTGGCCTGAGTGTCATCTCCACACGGTCCTGCTCACACTAGCCCGCTCGGTCTCAGCTAGCAAAGCCAGGTTAGTCTGTGGGGCTGGAGGAGACGAGAGGAGGGGGCACTCCCTGGGACAATGCTGGCTGCCGCAAGCAATGGAGCACAAACTTCCAGCATTTTCTTTACACCCAAGCCTAGGGGATCTGCCTGGACACAGGATGGAACCAGCCACCAGCATATGTCCAGGGGTGTCCTGGCCTCACCAGCCTCTCCCAGTGACATTAAACATATTGTCCTCGGTCCCTCAGAGGATTCCGAGGTCTGGGGACTATGAGCAGTATGGGGGAAGGGAAATGCTGGCCCTACCCTGATCCCCTCCCACCCCAAGGGTCTCAGATCCTTCCAGCTCTGGGGCTGCAGGCGGGCTCACATTGCTTTGCTTGGAAACCCCAGGTCTCAGCCCCAGTCAGGCTGGGCCCTGAGAAGGCATCCTTGCCCTCCTCCTCCTTCTCCAGAAGGGCCAGGCTCCTCCCCCACTTAGGCTCCTGTGGNGGTCTCAGATCCTTCCAGCTCTGGGGCTGCAGGCGGGCTCACATTGCTTTGCTTGGAAACCCCAGGTCTCAGCCCCAGTCAGGCTGGGCCCTGAGAAGGCATCCTTGCCCTCCTCCTCCTTCTCCAGAAGGGCCAGGCTCCTCCCCCACTTAGGCTCCTGTGGCCTCAGAAATCTGTGCAATCCCCCTCCCCAGGGTCTTCTATGCCTAAGAACTAGAAGCGTCTTCCCGGCTTTGTCTCTTCCAGTGGCATTTGTGGTATATGGAGCCCAGGTCTCTGAGAACCAAGACGATCTTGTTTTAGCTAACGCTACCTCTTTCTGTCTTTCCAGTTCCCCGTGGCTGTCTATGTCCTTTGTGTCTCCCTATGTGTGCTGTCTTTAGCTGCTCAGTCATGTTTGACTCTTTGTGGCCCCTGTGGACTGTAGCCCACCAGGCTTCCCTGGCCATGGGGATTCTCCATACAAGAATACTGGAGTGGGTCGCCATGCCCTCCAACAGGGAATCTTCCTGACCCAGGGATCGAACCCAAGATCTTTACCAGCTGAGCTACCAGGGAAGCCATGTGTCTCTCTAGTGCTTCCCAATTAATTGATAATTTTCAAGGAGATGTAGCTTGGGTATGGGGAATCCCTTCCTTGAGTCCTCGTGAGACTGACATGTGGGATTTCCCAGCATCGGGTCCAGCACCTAAAGAATGAGTCTAAACACATGCTTTACACATTTCCCTCGTCACATTTGATCTAATTCCTAGGGCTGCTCTCTACCTGTGCAAATACACGCATAGTCACATGTACGCACACTTGCGTATATATATTCTCTCAGCCACGCTTGCACATACATTGACACACATGCACTCGCACCTGGATGCCATCCATCTATCTATCCTGTAACAGAAGGCGTTGGTGTATGTGTCAGGAAGGGGCCCGCTGTTGCTGATATCCACGGGAGAATTCGTCCTCTGGCCCTCTGTTGAACAAACCTCACAATGTGCTGTTTGAGTCTTAGCAGGTACTCCTTGCATGAGGTGGCTTATTGTTGTTCAGTCACTCAGCTGTGTCTGACCCTTTGCAACACACCAGGCTTCCCTGTCCTTCACTGTCTCCCCCAGTTTGCTCAAACTCATGTCCATCGAGTCAGTGATGCCTTCCAACCATCTCATCCTCTGTCGCCCCCGTCTCCTCTTGCCTTCAGTCGTTCCCAGCATCAAGGTCTTTTCCAGTGAGTTGGCTCTTCGCATCAAGTGGCCAAAGTACTGGCACTTCAACTTCAGCATCAGTCCTTCCAAAGAATATTCAGGGTTGATTCCCTTAGGGTTGACTGGTTTGATTTCCTTGCAGTCCAAGAGACTCTCAAGAGTCTTCTACCACATCACAGTTCAAAAGCATCACTTCTTCAATTCAATGCTCAGCCTTCTTTACGGTCCAACTCTCACATCCATACATGACTACCAGAAAAACCATAGCTTGGACCATACGGACCTTTGTAGCATATTGGACACCGGGGAGAGATAGGCTTGTTTGTGGGTGAGGGCTGTTTAGCTTAGAGGGCAGCTGGATAAAGAAGGAGCCACAACATGGCAGGAGGCTTGAGCCCAAGCAGAAGACAATTCCCCGTGGCAGGAATGTAGGGAAAGAGAATACTGGAAGACTTTTAAGGATACAGATTCTAGTAATCAGCATTAGGAGCTATTCTGTTGTGTGGCAAAGAACAGCCCTTCTGTTCCTTTTCCATTCACAGGGCAAGTTAGCTACATCCACTGACCTTGGTGAGCGATGTTTTGGAGAAATCAAGCAAAATGGAGTGAATCTGATACTCTAATCCATGCAAGTACAGAGTGGAAATGTCCTCAGGAGGCTAGACATGAGAGAGAAAATCCCACAGAAGCATAAACTTAGAGCCAGAAGTGAGCGAAGTGGCTGGGGTCAGGGTAGGGGGACCTAAGGCCAATATTCACTCCTAGACATACTGGGAGGGACCCTGGATTTCCCACCTCCTATGAGATGAGCGTTTGAGTTGATATCTCAAAGACAAATGACCCAAGCCAAGCTCCATGTAAATCACATGTTAAAGCACGTGTGCTCACACTCACATAAGAATTTCTTTCCCCTTAATAGAGCATGGATGAAGCAGTGATTTGGCAAGTAACAGGTTAACTTTATAATGAAGACAGCCAAACCAGAGTATTTAGGTTCAAAAATCTACCACTGGCCTGAAGGATCTGGTTTGGCCTTCCTGACTTAGCAAATTAACCCAAAAATTGCCAAAGCCCTGAACTGGTGCAAAACAGACATTCTTTTAGCACGGCCTGCATCCTTGTAGACATATAGATATCTCTCCACACATTATTATTAAGTGTATCTCTCCACATGTTATTACATCTAATTTATATTTGTAACCAACGCAGTGATTGTCCCAGATTATCCAAAACCAAACTTTCGTAGCAGGCCGGTTTTCTACAGCTGCCTAGCATGTTACTGAACCACAGGTAGAAAACGCTGAAAACATAGGACATACCAAGCAAAGAAAAGGCCGCGCTTGCTTCCGTTCTTGTCACTGGGATAATGTTTGCTATTAGCCTAAATTGCACATAAATTGGCAAAGAAAACCTGCTTTTCTTTTAACAGAACCCCGAGTAATAAGCACTAAATAGGAAACAAATTTAAAGTAAAGAAATAGGGGGCTTCCTTGGTAGTCCAGTGGCTAAGATTCCACAATACCAATGCAGGGGGCCTGGAATCAATCTCTGGTCAGGATACTGACATAATGTATACTGCAACTGAGACCTGGTGCAGCCAAATTAATATTAAAAAAAGAAAAAAAGAAAAAGGAAGATGGTATGTTTAATGGAAGACTTTTGAGTCAAAAGAGAGATTTTTTTTTTGCATTTTCATCTTATTTTTGTTAGAGACTTGCTTTCAGAATGTGTCAGCATCATCTGTACCATGATGAAGTAGGTATAGGTGCTTTAGAGAAGTCCTTCCAGCTCTAAAATACTGAAACCCCCCCAGAGTGGGAGCCTTAGTACTCAAGTGGGTCATCAGGTGTTTATGAGAATGGGCTGATATGGTGGACTTGTGTGCTAAGTCACTTTAGTCATGTCCAACCCCATGGACTGTGGTCCACTAGGCTCCTCTGTCCACAGGATTCTCCAGGCAAGAGAGAATCCTGGCAAGAATCCAGGCAAGAATTCTGGAATGGGTTGCCATTTCCTACTCTATGGGCTCTTCCCCACCCAGAGATCGAACCCACATCTCTTACCTCTCCTGCACTGGCAGGGGTGTTCTTTACTGCTAATGCCACCTAGGAAGCACATTGGTAAACATAGTATGCCTCAGATTTTAATGTGAATATTAAAATATGAATCACGTAAGGATCTTGTTCAAATGCTGATTCTGATTCACCAAGTCTGGGTTTGAAATTTCTTATTTCTAACAAGCTTCCAGAGTGGACTGATGCTGCTGGTCCATGGACCACACTTTGAAAAGAAAAAGCATTAAACCTCCAGGGTCTGGAGTGAGAAGTCCCAGCTTTGTCCCTAGTTTCTTATCTTTGCTGAGCCTCAGTTTCCTCTTTTGCAAAGTAAAAGCAGAATTAAATACACCCTCCCAGAGGATGTTGTAAGACTCTTAGGAGATAACGTATCTGAATGATCGCTCTACATGGTAAAGTGTCTTACAAATGGTTATTATTGTTTCGGGGCTGCCTGGCTTCACCTTCAAAGACTTTGGAGTGGAGCTGACATGGTGCGTGGACTGATGGGGTGATAGTAGGGAGCATTCCTACATCCTCGCATCGGTTCCACAGTGTGCTCACGTGAAGCCGTTCCCCTGGAAGCTGTTATTTGCAAAGCCAGATGCTCTGTGTTTCTCCCTCCACCCCATGATTGCTGGTCCGCTTGTTCTGGCCCAGGATCCAGAGAGGCCACATGGCTTCCAGCTGTGCTGGGGCTTCCGGAACACATTCCTCCTCCTCCACCCCCATTCTCCTGGTGAACTCTCCCTTAGCTCCTACGTGCTCAGGGCTGGCCCCAGCAGAACTCGGCACTAGGCAGTTTTAACTCCCTGTTTTTCCCTCAGGCAACCAGTGCCCTTGTGTCCTCCTGCCTTCAGCTCACTCCACCCAACCCGCCCCTAGTAATCTTCCTGTCAGGAAAGCATCTGCTTCTTGAATTCAGGGTTAGCAATGGCTGATAACCTTAGGGTGACCTCTCCTTAGGGGGGCTCCCTGATGGCTCCATGATAAAGAACCTGCCTGCCAATGCAGGAGACGTGGAGTTTGATCCCTGGCTCAAGAAGATCCCTTGGAGAAGCGAATGGCAACGCACTCCAGTATTCTTCCCTGGAAAATCCCATGGACAGAGGAGCCTGGTGAGCTACAAGTCATGGGGTCGCAAAAAATTCGGACACAACTTGGCGACTTGGAGCACACACATACACTCCTTAGGGTACAAAGCCAAGATGCGCTTAGAACCACAAAGGAACAGCTCAGGCCTCAGTGCCCGGAAAGGGCATTTTTGGAAGGGCTTCGGAGGCTTCTCGACAGCTTCTGAGATCCTCAACGTTGGTGTCCTGCATATGTCAGCCTTGCAGTGCTCCGTTTTCAGCCACAAACCTTCCAGCCTGGCAGTGTTCTCGCTCCCGGCCCGCATGGTGTTTGTGAAAGCTGAGACCAATTCCTTTGATTTCAGAGACTGATATGAACACCCAGCCAGTCCAGCTTTCTTGGCCACATAGAAGCTTGGACACAGATGTCGTGATGAGCTATGGGTTTCCAACCTGCTTCCGCCTTAACAGCCTTGCTGTTACGTATGGGGCAGCCTGTGGTCACGTATGGGACATGATCTCCTCCAGGTGTTCTGGGTGATGAACACCACCTGTAGCATCCTTGCCCCTTCTCACTGTTATTCAGACCAATCTCCTCCAAGTAAGGAAGATGAATGTTACTATAAGGATAGCTTTAATTTACTCTGATTATTGTTATTTTTAAGTATGGAGTTTCTAAACTGTGGTGCTTTATTTAACAGTAAGAACAAATAGTGACATTGCACAGTCGTTGGGAACTCTGTCCATGGACTGTTTGCTCCAATATTGGGGTCTCGGACTGCCTACTCAGGAAGAGGACTTGATTATATATAACAAACCCACTGAATATCTATTTTGTACCAGGCTGCCAGCCTTTGAAGATACAAAGATAAATAAGACATGAGCCCCGTAGCTGGCTGGAAAGGGGAGGGAGAGGTGTCTCGCCTGAAGACGTGCTCTTCTTTCAGGCTTTTGTTGTATCTACACTGTCTCTGGAGAAGGCAATGGCACCCCCCTCCAGTACTCTTGCCTGGAAAATCCCATGGATGGAGGAGCCTGGTAGGCTGTAGTCCATGGGGTTGCTAAGAGTCAGGCACGACTGAGCGACTTCACTTTGACTTTTCACTTTCATGCATTGGAGGAGGAAATGGCAACCCACTCCAGTGTTCTTGCCTGGAGAATCCCAGGGATGGGGGAGCCTGGTGGGCTGCCGTCTATGGGGTCGCACAGAGTCAGACACGACTGAAGCGACTTAGCAGCAGCAGCACACTATCTCTAGTTGCCGTTAAGGCTGTTTCTGCCAACTTTTCCCCACTTTTTCTTCCTGAATGAATCTTACTCTTTTCCTTTCCTTAAAATTTGTCAGGTTCAGTAATCTTCTTAGAAACCAGCTTTGGAATTTTTCCATTATTTTTAGCCTCTAGACTATTAATTTTTGCTTTTATTTTTATGTTTCTACTTTCTCTGTTCTCTTGATTTTTAAAATTGAATATGTATCTCACTAACATTCAGTCTTACATTATTATCAGCATATTTTAAATTATATATTTTCCAACAGAGAAGTTTCACTGCATCCACAAGTTTTCATGTGTGTTGTTTTAATTATTAGTTATTATTTTCATACCCATAATTATTTTTCTTCAGCCTATAAATTATTTCAGAGAGCATTTGAAGGTTGCCAAATAAAGATTTTGTTTATCTTTTTGAAATTGAAGTTTTGTTTTATTTCTTTTTTTTTAATTGAGATATAGTTGATTTATGATGTTGTGCCCATCTCTGCTATACAGCAAAGTGATTCAGTTATATGCCTCTATTCTTTTTCAATATTCTTTTCCATTATAGTTTATCACAGGATATTGAATATAGTTCTCTGTGCGATACATTAGGACCTTTTGGTCAGAAGTTTCGTTTTACTTCATTGTGGTCAGAGAACATGAAAACAAATAGTTGGTCTTTTTTTGAGATTTGATTTATGGTCTACTTTTGTGACTATCTTGTCATGTGTTCTTGAAAAGATGTGTATTCTCCAGTTTGGGGTTCAAGGTTTTATACATGACCTTCTGATCACGACTTAATAATAAGTTCTATTGTAACAATTTATGATTTATGTTCTTACTCAATTTTTGACTTTTTAAACTTTGAGTTTCTGAAACAGGTAAATGGAAATCTCCCATTCTAATTGTAGTTTTATTAATTTTTCCTTGTAATTCTGTCAATTTTGCATCATGGATTTCAAGACTATGTTGCTAAAGGGATGCAGATTCAGTTATTTTGTATTTTGTTTGTTTGTTTGTTTCTTGCAAGTCAGAGGATGAGATGGTTGGATGGCATCACTAATTCAATGGACATGAACTTTGGCAAATTCCAGGAGATGATGTGGGATAGGGAAGCCTGATGTACTGCAGTCCCTGGGTCGGAAAGAGTTGGGCATGACCTGGCGACTGAACAACAACAAAAAGTCTATTTGATAATAACTGTTAACTAATAACATTATTGCTGACATTAATATAGCTATGCCAACTTAATTCTTTTAACATTTTGCTTTCAATATTTGTGTGTTACTATTAATTATGAACAAAAGATAGACTGACTTTTAAAAATCCAGTCTGAGAGATTCTCTATCCTTTAGAGACACGTATGTATGTATATCAATTAGCATTATACACATTTACTTTTTTGTATCCCTGGACTTTAAACAGGAGGTGTCCAGAGGAGCTGAGGATGACATGGTTATCCCCAGAAAAATGAATGTGAATTATTGTCTCGCAATTCTCCTGAGCATGGCCCGGGAGTTACCTTATCTGGTACGTGTTTTACCTTTACCGTCCATTTAAAGTGCAGTCATCTTCACGGCCACCTGCATCTTTGAGCTTCTGTCTCCTACTGCTTGGCTCTCGCAGTCCACAGGAGGGCCTTCTCCTCGGGTGGTCCCCTTCCTTCAGCACGTAGGAGGGCTGTGTGAAAGGGCTGACTCAGTTCCGTGCACAGTGGGCCACAGCATCTACACGTCTGAGCCAGGCGCTCTGCTCTCCCAGGCTCTGTCCACCTGGATCTTCCTCTGTCCTCCCCTCCACGCGTCACTGTGGTTTCTCCTATCTCATAGGTGCCTTCACAAACCTCCTTCCTTGCACGCACAGGGGTGCACACATGTGCGCTCGCACATCTGCCCACAGATTCCTCTGCTGGTTCCAGTATAGACTGGTGAGGCAGATTTTGCTCTAATGAGTATCATTGTCAGGAATGTCTCTGCTTTTCTTTGAAGTTAGCAAAGCAGATATTTTTGTTTGCGGAGGGGAAGCGCAGGTAGGGACACTGATCCAGTGACCAAACGGTGTTGGTGGAGGGGGAGACATAAGATGTGTATAAGAGACAGCAGTTATNTCAACGTTGGTGTCCTGCATATGTCAGCCTTGCAGTGCTCCGTTTTCAGCCACAAACCTTCCAGCCTGGCAGTGTTCTCGCTCCCGGCCCGCATGGTGTTTGTGAAAGCTGAGACCAATTCCTTTGATTTCAGAGACTGATATGAACACCCAGCCAGTCCAGCTTTCTTGGCCACATAGAAGCTTGGACACAGATGTCGTGATGAGCTATGGGTTTCCAACCTGCTTCCGCCTTAACAGCCTTGCTGTTACGTATGGGGCAGCCTGTGGTCACGTATGGGACATGATCTCCTCCAGGTGTTCTGGGTGATGAACACCACCTGTAGCATCCTTGCCCCTTCTCACTGTTATTCAGACCAATCTCCTCCAAGTAAGGAAGATGAATGTTACTATAAGGATAGCTTTAATTTACTCTGATTATTGTTATTTTTAAGTATGGAGTTTCTAAACTGTGGTGCTTTATTTAACAGTAAGAACAAATAGTGACATTGCACAGTCGTTGGGAACTCTGTCCATGGACTGTTTGCTCCAATATTGGGGTCTCGGACTGCCTACTCAGGAAGAGGACTTGATTATATATAACAAACCCACTGAATATCTATTTTGTACCAGGCTGCCAGCCTTTGAAGATACAAAGATAAATAAGACATGAGCCCCGTAGCTGGCTGGAAAGGGGAGGGAGAGGTGTCTCGCCTGAAGACGTGCTCTTCTTTCAGGCTTTTGTTGTATCTACACTGTCTCTGGAGAAGGCAATGGCACCCCCCTCCAGTACTCTTGCCTGGAAAATCCCATGGATGGAGGAGCCTGGTAGGCTGTAGTCCATGGGGTTGCTAAGAGTCAGGCACGACTGAGCGACTTCACTTTGACTTTTCACTTTCATGCATTGGAGGAGGAAATGGCAACCCACTCCAGTGTTCTTGCCTGGAGAATCCCAGGGATGGGGGAGCCTGGTGGGCTGCCGTCTATGGGGTCGCACAGAGTCAGACACGACTGAAGCGACTTAGCAGCAGCAGCACACTGTCTCTAGTTGCCGTTAAGGCTGTTTCTGCCAACTTTTCCCCACTTTTTCTTCCTGAATGAATCTTACTCTTTTCCTTTCCTTAAAATTTGTCAGGTTCAGTAATCTTCTTAGAAACCAGCTTTGGAATTTTTCCATTATTTTTAGCCTCTAGACTATTAATTTTTGCTTTTATTTTTATGTTTCTACTTTCTCTGTTCTCTTGATTTTTAAAATTGAATATGTATCTCACTAACATTCAGTCTTACATTATTATCAGCATATTTTAAATTATATATTTTCCAACAGAGAAGTTTCACTGCATCCACAAGTTTTCATGTGTGTTGTTTTAATTATTAGTTATTATTTTCATACCCATAATTATTTTTCTTCAGCCTATAAATTATTTCAGAGAGCATTTGAAGGTTGCCAAATAAAGATTTTGTTTATCTTTTTGAAATTGAAGTTTTGTTTTATTTCTTTTTTTTTAATTGAGATATAGTTGATTTATGATGTTGTGCCCATCTCTGCTATACAGCAAAGTGATTCAGTTATATGCCTCTATTCTTTTTCAATATTCTTTTCCATTATAGTTTATCACAGGATATTGAATATAGTTCTCTGTGCGATACATTAGGACCTTTTGGTCAGAAGTTTCGTTTTACTTCATTGTGGTCAGAGAACATGAAAACAAATAGTTGGTCTTTTTTTGAGATTTGATTTATGGTCTACTTTTGTGACTATCTTGTCATGTGTTCTTGAAAAGATGTGTATTCTCCAGTTTGGGGTTCAAGGTTTTATACATGACCTTCTGATCACGACTTAATAATAAGTTCTATTGTAACAATTTATGATTTATGTTCTTACTCAATTTTTGACTTTTTAAACTTTGAGTTTCTGAAACAGGTAAATGGAAATCTCCCATTCTAATTGTAGTTTTATTAATTTTTCCTTGTAATTCTGTCAATTTTGCATCATGGATTTCAAGACTATGTTGCTAAAGGGATGCAGATTCAGTTATTTTGTATTTTGTTTGTTTGTTTGTTTCTTGCAAGTCAGAGGATGAGATGGTTGGATGGCATCACTAATTCAATGGACATGAACTTTGGCAAATTCCAGGAGATGATGTGGGATAGGGAAGCCTGATGTACTGCAGTCCCTGGGTCGGAAAGAGTTGGGCATGACCTGGCGACTGAACAACAACAAAAAGTCTATTTGATAATAACTGTTAACTAATAACATTATTGCTGACATTAATATAGCTATGCCAACTTAATTCTTTTAACATTTTGCTTTCAATATTTGTGTGTTACTATTAATTATGAACAAAAGATAGACTGACTTTTAAAAATCCAGTCTGAGAGATTCTCTATCCTTTAGAGACACGTATGTATGTATATCAATTAGCATTATACACATTTACTTTTTTGTATCCCTGGACTTTAAACAGGAGGTGTCCAGAGGAGCTGAGGATGACATGGTTATCCCCAGAAAAATGAATGTGAATTATTGTCTCGCAATTCTCCTGAGCATGGCCCGGGAGTTACCTTATCTGGTACGTGTTTTACCTTTACCGTCCATTTAAAGTGCAGTCATCTTCACGGCCACCTGCATCTTTGAGCTTCTGTCTCCTACTGCTTGGCTCTCGCAGTCCACAGGAGGGCCTTCTCCTCGGGTGGTCCCCTTCCTTCAGCACGTAGGAGGGCTGTGTGAAAGGGCTGACTCAGTTCCGTGCACAGTGGGCCACAGCATCTACACGTCTGAGCCAGGCGCTCTGCTCTCCCAGGCTCTGTCCACCTGGATCTTCCTCTGTCCTCCCCTCCACGCGTCACTGTGGTTTCTCCTATCTCATAGGTGCCTTCACAAACCTCCTTCCTTGCACGCACAGGGGTGCACACATGTGCGCTCGCACATCTGCCCACAGATTCCTCTGCTGGTTCCAGTATAGACTGGTGAGGCAGATTTTGCTCTAATGAGTATCATTGTCAGGAATGTCTCTGCTTTTCTTTGAAGTTAGCAAAGCAGATATTTTTGTTTGCGGAGGGGAAGCGCAGGTAGGGACACTGATCCAGTGACCAAACGGTGTTGGTGGAGGGGGAGACATAAGAAGCACTCATATGTACTCAGTTGTGGCTCCCACAACAGGGTTGGGCTTGGAGTGTCCAGGGTCTCTCCCCACCCAACCTGAGGTCAGACCTCAAGCTGAGCTTGAGTTGGGGGCGGGGGGGCGGGGGGCTGTGGAGATGTTGTCTCTGAAAGTCCCATCCCAGTGGTTTAGAGGCTGGAAACTGTGGAGGCTGTGTGAGTGTCTGTGGTCTGGGGAAAGCCCTGCAAGGTAGGAGGCAAGGGGCCCTGAGGTGCACGCCGCACAGCAGGAGTCTGTGGGACACATGTGGGCACGTCAAAGGAGGCCCCAGGAGAGCTGTGAACAAAAGAGCACCTAGTCTTTCAGCCTACGCTCCCTTCTGCCCAGAAGCAGGGCTCTCTTGGGGCTGACCAGGGGCCAGGTGACTTGTAGGGACCCGGGGAGACAGAGGTGGCAGACTCGGCGGGTGTGAGTATCGAAGGGGACTTTATAAGCATCATCGGGGTCATGGCTACCATCCAGCCTTCACTGAAGTGGCAGGATCTGAAGACCAGCTCATCAGAGATCCTGCCAGCGGGTACGGGCAGGGGTTGACTTCCATTGCTTGAAAGCCTTCCTGCTGGGAGGAAACAATGGAAGGAGCCAGGTTTCCCTGGGAACAAGAGGGTTCTCAGAAACTATAACCCAGGTTAGGGTCCAAGCAACCCAGTTAAAAATATATGTTCAAATACACAAATCAATTACCCAAGATGATATATCGTAACAAATCCTAAACAATGTCCTATGGCCAAATATCTGAGTTTTCAGGGCTCAAGGATGGGACAAAAGGGAGCAGCCATGTGAGTGGACACACTGTACAACATATTCTGCTGATTAAGCTGAGATCACAGCTTCACTGTGTGCTGATCCCCAGCAAGCTCACTGGCCCTCTCCTCACCCCAGCAATGGGGACATCGTCTCACTTGGGTTGTCCCCAAACACACCCAGGTATCAGCAAGCCGTCTGGCACCAGCTGGTTGAGACTGACTTGGATGGACAGATCTAGATGAAGATGCCATCCTGGGCCCCACAGCAGGGCAGCGAGAACACAGGGTTGAGGACAGTGGCCCATCGCACAGGGTATGGAAGCTAATGGACTCTGTGCAGACATCACCCCTCGCTCAGCTGAGACAGGCTCGAGGCTCCTCTGTGGCGTCTTGAAAGTGCTCTCTGCCTGCCCCCGCCTCAACTTGCCGTGAGTCTTGCTTCCTGTGGAGGGAATGGGTGGCGGGGGAGTCATGGGGAGCAGAGGGGACACTGAGCTCCCGGAGAGCACCCAGGTGTCAGCCCCACTCAGAGGAAAACAACACTGGAAGAAAGTTTCTCAGCGGCGGGTGTGTGGGTGGATCCCTTCCTCCCGTGAATGGCAGTTAGAGTAATTGGCCAGATTACTGATTACCAACGTGGTGGGTGGGGTGTGTAATTGGGCTGGGGTGTGTGTGTGTGTGGTGGGTACGGAGCCTAACGAAGCAAGTTTAGGATTCTGAAAGCTGGCTTGTTAACCGGGAGAGCACCCCCGCCTGGTGCTCTGCCCCGGATGGCCTGGTGGCCTGGAATCAACAGTCAGGGTGAGGATGGAGGTGCTGATGGTACCCAGAGATCCCCAGCTCTGGGCTGCTTGCTTACAGTGGGTAGCTCCTGCTTCATTTGTGAGGGTCAGTCACATCTGACCCTTAGCTCGTCTTTGGACATCAACCCAGGGAGGGCCTGGTGGTGGCTGCCAACTCCGCCCAGCTCCGGTCCCCTCACCCATCTTTCCAGCCTGCACTTAATGGGTCCAAAGTCTGGCTGAGGGCTTCATGCCAAGCTCATGGGCTCCAGGAGTCCCTGGCGAGCCATAGAGGGCCTGGACGGCAAGGGCTGTGACGCCTCCAAACGCGTCTCGCCTGTGGTCTCAGGCGGACGGCGGATAGTGCAGGGCTGCGTGGTCTCGGGCTCAGCTTCCACCCTCGCCGCTGGCCACGCTGACCCAGGCCTCCCACCCCCATGTTGGCCTGGGGACCCAGGGAAGAGGGCCTGATTGTGCAAGTTTGGGTCCAGACCTCCGCTGTGGGTGCTTTCTCTGGGTTCAAGAGGAAACTTGGGCCAAGGGGTAGAATAAATAGGCCGTGTTCCTGGGAAGAACGGTCGTGACCAGCTGCTTGAGGTTGAGGGAGAGGGCCTGGTGTCCAGACCCAGAGCCAGGGGCCCAGGCCACACAGGATCATCTGGACGGTGGGGAGACTGGACTCAGCCAGGCGAGAGCGTCCTCTCTTGAGCCTCTCACCTTCCCTGGACCTTCACGTGGTGCCCCAGCCTGCCTTATCTTTGTTTACAATCGCTGACCTGGTCCTTAAAGTTCCTCAGGGCTGGAGAAGTTTGCCCTGAAGCTTGTCTGGGGCTGGCTGAGCCATAGGATCAGGCTAGAAGTGAGAGATAATACTCAGCCTTTCTGAGCCAAATGTTGAGAGGGAGCAGGGTGTTGTCCAAACGGGAGCAGGCAGCCTGGAGTGAGGGTAGTGGGATTTGGGTCACTTAAGGGCTTCATCTGAACTAATAGTACTGACTGTGGCTCTTCACCAGAATTAATTTTAGTCTTTGGATGGTCAGAAACTCTCCTAGGATCATTCTCAGCCCAAGGAAGATATTTTAGGAAAAGAATATCCTTATTTAAAGCTGAAAAAAAAAAAAAAAACCAGTGTGATTCTTGCTGTTCTAGTAAATTTATCAATCCTCTATAATTTTCTTGACCCAAAAGATAACAAGCTGTGGTCTTAAAGAAAGACTCAACCACATCCTTCCCCTGGGCCATCTCTGTGCTGCCCCCTCCCTCCAAAACAAGCTTACAGCCCTGGCCCAAGCGGTCAGACCAGCCCACAACTCTAAGCACGGTTTCCCACCACTCTGAATATGTAGACCCCAAATAGTTCAGACTGCAATCTCTGGGAAGCCCCTAATGTCCCTGGGCTAGAAGCTCCCACAATGAACATATGATACCCCTGTGTTCATTCTCCCAAACCCTCTCCTCTTATGGGAGGTGACTGCACTCACAGAGCGTCCCTGAACTGGGGGCCAACACGTGGGCTTGGCTCCCATGGGACCTTTTCTCCTTTCAGGTCACTCCTCCTCTGGACCCCACCAGCAAGAGCAGAGCCATAACGAGGGTCCCAGGGTTAAGAGCCATCATGGTTGAGCCCGTAGATGATCTTGGCCGTGGCAAAGTCATCACGGCAAGGCCCAGGAGCCACTTGCTTCCCTAACGTGTTGTTTTCTGTTCTTCTTTCCCACCTTTCCCCCAGATCCACCATCCACCTTTCTCTGCCCTGTTCTGGGCTGCAGGAGGATGACACGTCTGGTCCACATCTTCCTGGGCTCCCGTGCTGACTGGCATCTGATGAGTCAGCTAGGGGAGGCACTTCAGGGGATGAGGGAGCAAAGAGAGATCAGGTATTTCTCTCTGCTCCTCCTTGCTTCAAAACTCTCTCTTTGGCAATAGTTGCTTGCCTCCATGACTACCACTCATCCAGGGGGCCTGTTCTGCGTGGCTCCAGCTCTCACCAGGCCCTGATTACTATCACATTCCTTATTCCTTAGATCGCTGAGGTTGAGGTGGTAATGATTCCTTTCTTGAGGTGGTAATGTAGCCTTGTAGTGTAATGTAGTGTAGCCTTCCTACACTCTGATTTTATTCCCTTAACCTTGCCTACACATAGGCCAAAGACATTTCTTCAAAGTCTCTTCATTTGAGCCCTCTGGGGAAAACTGCTCTTCCTGCTGGGGAAAAGCAGTTTCCTAAAGCATCTCACCTTGTCCATTTCCTAAACTGACAGCACTTCTCCGATAGGATCCTAGGATCATTTTCAGAGCCCTGCTGCCAACACTTCTTCCCTTACTTCTTGTATGAGATACCCGGGCTCTGATCCACTCTCTTCCTTCCACGTGGAAAAGTCGATTCTACTCCCAGTCACCATCAGCCAGTCCCATCACAAGGGCCTCGTGGTGGATGTTGGTGGACGCTGTCAAGGCTCTGGCCCTACAGCTGTGTCCTCTACTGGCCGTCTCCAGGCAGGACCACCCTACCTGAAGAGAAAGAGTGCCAGAGTGAAGAGCAGGAACGATGCAGGAGGATGTTAAACAGGAAAGAAAAGAAAGACAGACGCATAAACAACTGTCTGGACCTCTCAGGTGTTAGTCAAGTAAGAGAAGTATTTCCATGTTGGACAGGAGATGACAGAGCTTCCAGGAGGGAATGAATCTGCCTACAATGCAGGAGACCTGAGTTCAGTCCCTGGGTTGGAAGACCCCCGGGAGAAGGGAATGGTAACCCACTCCAGTATTCTTGCCTGGAGACTCCCATGGACAGAGGAGCCTGGTGGGCCACAGTGCATGGGGTTGCAAAGAGTTGGACATGACTGAGTGACTAACACTTCACTTCACTTCTAGGAGGGAGAAGGGAGGTAGAACGTGGTACTCAAGATAAGGCCCAAACTCCTCAACATGCATGACATTCAATGAGTTTCCTGATCCGGCTCAAACTCAGCTTGGTAGACATCCGGGATAGTGCCTATGTACATGTGGACTTCATGTTTCCCATCTACTTATTCTCCCCTGGAGTCCCTGAGCACTCAAGTTTTCCCCTCTGAGTAGAAAATGTTTCTTGTTGAGCTTTTGATTGCTTTGTTATAAGTATCACATAGGTAATGGCTTAAAACAACACCTGTTTATGATCTCACTGTTTTATAGATCAAAAGTTCGGGTGGGCTCCACTGAGGTCTCTACTTAGGTTCTCACAAGGCCAAAGTCAAGGTGCTCTTCTGGGGAAGAATCACCCTTCAGGCTCATTCAGGCTTTTGGTGGAATATATTACCTCGGGGCTGCAGGGCTGAGGTCCTGGTGTCCTGGCTGGCTGTCAGACGGGGGTCTCTTTCAGCTCCTTTAATCCACCCTCATCTCTTCTCCTGATCTCCCTTCTGCGAAGCAGCAATGGCTTGTTGGGCCCTCCTTGTGCTTCAGATCTCTCGCAGTACCTTTCTGACACCAGCTAGATAAAATCCTTTCCTTTTAAAAGGCTCATGTGATTGGATTAGGCCTATATGGACAATTTCCCTTTTGTCATATTATTATAGGAGTAACATCATCCTTCTGAAAGTTCTTCTCACACCTTCTATCCTTAGTTCAAACGCTACCACCACTGTAGAGCCTTACTGGTCAGTTTACTCAGAATTAACTGCTCTCCTAGCCCGTCACTGGCTCTTCATTCAGCCTCTTACCTCATTGTATTAATGAGCAATTTGAGGATAGGAACCATGTCTTACTCATCTTTGCATCTTCTGTTGCACCAATGCCTCCCACTTAGGGGGTGCTCAATAGACATTTACTGAAAGACAGGAGGAAAGGAGGGAAGGGAGGGGGAAAGCAGAAAGGAAGGGAAAGAAAGGAAGGAAGAGGTAGGGACTACAAAGACAAAACGGCAAGCCTCTGAAAGGTCACCTTATCTGAAGGGCTGGCTTTGGTCGTGTCTGACTGTTTGCGACCCCGTGGACAATAGCCTGCCAGGCTCCTCTGTCCATGGGATTCTCCAGGCAAGAATACTGGAGTGGGTTGCCATGGCATCCTCCAGGGGAATCTTTCCAACCTAGGGATCAAACCCCTGTCTCTTATGTCTTCTGCACTGGCAGGGAGGTTCTTTACCATTCTCGCCACTTGGGAAGACCTGAGTCTGAAGGGTTATATCTCTAGAAAGATACTGAGGATAACAGGACCGCTTCACTTTTTTTTTTTTTAAGTTTCCCCTCCTCCTCCCCCTATTCCTGTTTCTCTTTCTGTTTCTCTTTCTACTCCTTCAAACTTCATTTGGAAAAGTTTCAGACTCAGCACTCATTTGCTACACCAAGGGGGCAAGAGCTAACGTTTCATACCTTTGTTTCTTAGCAAAGTGCATAGTATGTTCATCAAAAGAACCAATTCAAGAAGTTTTTCCTGGGATTTCCCTGGTAGTCCAGTGGCTAAGACTCTGTACTCCCATTGCAAGGAGGCTGGTTTTAATCCCTGGTCAGGAAACTACATCCTAAACTAAGCTAAGCTAAGTCGCTTCAGTCGTGTCCGACTCTGTGTGACCCCATAGACGGCAGCCCACCAGGCTCCCCTGTCCCTGGGATTCTCCAGGCAAGAACACTGGAGTGGGTTGCCATTTCCTTCTCCAATGCATGAAAGTGAAAGTGAAGTCACTCAGTCCTTTCCGACTCCTAGCGACCCCATGGACTGCAGCCCACCAGGCTCCTCCGTCCATAAGATTTTCCAGGCAAGAGTACTGGAGTGGGGTACCATTGCCTTCTCCAAAACTACATCCTACATGCCTCAGTTAAAGATCCCTCATGCCACAACTAAAACTTGGTGCAGCCAAATAAATAAATACTTTTTTAAAAAAGAAGAAAGAAAGCAATCTGTCCTAAATTGTGTAAGCCCAGTGGTTATGCCCTCTCTCAAAAAGCCAGGATTAAGAAGACAGACCACAGAGGACAGAGTGGTGAAGGGGTCCAGCTCTTCCTATGTGAGTTCTCAGTTGACCTTTTCTGACTCTTCTCACGTTTTCTGGTTCCTCTTCCTACCCTGGCCTCAGGTACCAAAATGGAGAGAGGCTGCTCAATTAAGGAAATGCATTCATTTGATACATTGACCTTAAAGAGAAAACTAGTAAATGTAACATATACATATAGTAAATACTCAAGCTGAACAGATAGATTAGACAAAAAAGTCAAAATCTCCTGTACACTTCTCTTACCCACCCTAGTTCCAGGCCCTAAGTTCAAAGAGCAATCTCTCTCCAAAGTTGTTACTGTTAACGGTTTCTTAAAACTCCTTCCAGAGAAAACATTTCATGGTACTTGCATTTTAAGCTCAGTAATGATACTCTGTTGCTAGCACACAGTTTAATTGGGACCTGATTTCCATAAAGACCATTTTCTCTTCTCTGAACTATTAAGCCAATTTAGAAGCAGTTAGCAACACCACTTTTCAAGCAAATTATTGAACTTGTTTACAGTTCATCCCAAGACAAAGATGAGGTATTATTTTAATCTCCGGGATAACAGCTTCCTCTCCTCCTTCCCACCACCGTGCCCTCCCCATCTCCCAGTTCATCTGTCACCCACATGAAAGCAGTTACAAAGTTCAGAAAGACATTTTCAAGGATATTTCAATATTTTTTTTCTCCAGAAGATAGAAAGTGGACAAAACCATCTGCCTTGACTTCGGCCCTTCATGGATGCAGCAGCAGGCAATGACTGAGACATTTAGATAAGGAATATCCTAATGGTGGAAGGCCGAGCACGCTTGCTAGTTTCAAAATAATAGCCTTGCTAGTTACATTCTAATTTACCTGTTAGGATGTAATTTGGAGCATTTATTGAAGATGTGTGTTTGTGTGTATGTGTTTAACTTTCTTTTTATTCAGGATGGTAACCTTTCTAAGTAAAGCTTCAGCAGAAGCAAGTAATGGCCAACCCTGGGTATAACTGGGCTGAGCAAGTTCTTAATTTAAAGACATATCCTAAGAGAGATCTAAGGATCTAAACACTGGGATTCAACTTTGGGAAAAGGTTTGCCTCTACCACTTCTGAGATCTCCATCCCCACTCCCATTTTCTAGATGTCTTTTTCCTACCTATAGCTTCATGGGTCATCTTGACTTTCTTAATCCTCTAAACCAGCCTTCAGACAACCAAAAATTCATTAAGTATAAACTCATTTATACAACCTGAAGAAGTGTCTACAAAAGTATAAGCAATAAAAAAGTTTCCACTCAGTGCTCCAGGGAGCATTTTGGTTTGGAAAAGCCTGAATACTACATTTCCTGCTTTGAGAGCTCCAGTACAGACTCATGCAGGAAAGACCCTGAGAAGTCTTATGTGGAAGAAACCTGTTTAATGTTGATTCATTCACTCACTCAGTATTTATTGAGTTTCTACACTGTCCCACATGTTTTTCTAGCCACCAGAGCCATGGCCACGTATAGGATAGATGGTTTTTCATTTTAATTGGTGGAACAGATACACAAGTAAAAAAAAGTGTTAAAGATTATTACAAAGTGTTAAAGGGTGTGGTCATTTGTGACATGTAAATCAAGACTTGAATGAATAATCAGAAGAAGCCAGCTATGAGAGGATCTGGGAAGAGGATCTCTGGCAGAGGGACTAGCAAATGCAAAGGTGCTGAGGCGAGGGTGAGCTTTTGCATGCTTGGGTCTGAAAGATGAAGGCAAGTGCCCTAGACCAGAGAGAAGACAAGTGGTACCAGGTGAAATCTGAGAGGCAAGAAGGGTCCAGAATGTTCACTCTCTTGCCATCTACAGTGGGCTATTCACTCAGCATTTCCTAACCGTACTGGATCACAGAACATTTTGTAATGGGTATAAAAATATCTGTTGGAACTTCCCTGGTGGTCCAGTGGCTAAGACTCCATGTTTCTAATGCAGGGGGGGCTTGGATTTGATCCCTGGTCAAGGAACTAGATCCCATATACCACAACTAAGGGTTTGCATGTCACAACTAAAGATCCCACATGCTGCAGCTAAGGTCCAGCGTGGCCAAATAAATAAATGCATTTTAAAAATCTGTTGTTGCTGCTGCTGCTGCCAAGTCACCTCAGTCGTGTCCGACTCTGTGCGACCCCATAGATGGGAGCCCACCAGGTTCCCCCGTCCCTGGGATTCTCCAGGCAAGAACACTGGGGTTGGTTGCCATTTCCCCCTCCAATGCATGAAAGTGAAAAGTGAAAGTGAAGTCACTCAGTCGTGTCCGACTCTTCGCGATCCCGTGGACTGCAGCCCACCAGGCTCCTCCATCCACAGAATTCTCCAGGCATAATTAGTCTGCTGTGGATCATAGTTTGGAAATTCCTGGTCTGAAGGCGCTATCCCTCTCAGAATGCATCTTCCTGGAGGAATCGCATTCTAACAGGGGTTTGTTCTGACAGAATAAAGCTCTAAAGTAGAGTTGCAGACTTCAACTAGCAGAGTATTTTCTTTTTCCTTTTCTTTTGATTTTTGTTTTGAACAATAAAACATGCCCTGGCTAAAATAAGTTATTTTAAAAGTTTATAAAATGTTATTTTTGTAATATGTTGCTTTTTGTAAGTTTTAAATATTTTAATATTGATACTTCTTGAACTTTGGATTTTTTTTATTACAGCCTAAAACGTTTTGAAATGACTTTGAATGACAGAGAGACGGGAGGGACAAACCAATTAAGAGTCTTCTGTGTGAATAAGAAGAGGGATGGAAAGCTTTCAGCTATTATCATGGAGTTAAAGATAAAAGCCTCATTGAAGAACGAATGAGTAAATGGTCATGAGCCCAGGAACTGAAGACTCAAGATGAGCAGAAGAATGTGGTAGTATAAGGAATTACTGAGAAATTGTATGGAATGTTCTGGCTGCTCAAGAGCCTAGAAGGACGTGGACAGGCTTCCCATCTGCCTGGTNACCATTGCCTTCTCCAAAACTACATCCTACATGCCTCAGTTAAAGATCCCTCATGCCACAACTAAAACTTGGTGCAGCCAAATAAATAAATACTTTTTTAAAAAAGAAGAAAGAAAGCAATCTGTCCTAAATTGTGTAAGCCCAGTGGTTATGCCCTCTCTCAAAAAGCCAGGATTAAGAAGACAGACCACAGAGGACAGAGTGGTGAAGGGGTCCAGCTCTTCCTATGTGAGTTCTCAGTTGACATTTTCTGACTCTTCTCACGTTTTCTGGTTCCTCTTCCTACCCTGGCCTCAGGTACCAAAATGGAGAGAGGCTGCTCAATTAAGGAAATGCATTCATTTGATACATTGACCTTAAAGAGAAAACTAGTAAATGTAACATATACATATAGTAAATACTCAAGCTGAACAGATAGATTAGACAAAAAAGTCAAAATCTCCTGTACACTTCTCTTACCCACCCTAGTTCCAGGCCCTAAGTTCAAAGAGCAATCTCTCTCCAAAGTTGTTACTGTTAACGGTTTCTTAAAACTCCTTCCAGAGAAAACATTTCATGGTACTTGCATTTTAAGCTCAGTAATGATACTCTGTTGCTAGCACACAGTTTAATTGGGACCTGATTTCCATAAAGACCATTTTCTCTTCTCTGAACTATTAAGCCAATTTAGAAGCAGTTAGCAACACCACTTTTCAAGCAAATTATTGAACTTGTTTACAGTTCATCCCAAGACAAAGATGAGGTATTATTTTAATCTCCGGGATAACAGCTTCCTCTCCTCCTTCCCACCACCGTGCCCTCCCCATCTCCCAGTTCATCTGTCACCCACATGAAAGCAGTTACAAAGTTCAGAAAGACATTTTCAAGGATATTTCAATATTTTTTTTCTCCAGAAGATAGAAAGTGGACAAAACCATCTGCCTTGACTTCGGCCCTTCATGGATGCAGCAGCAGGCAATGACTGAGACATTTAGATAAGGAATATCCTAATGGTGGAAGGCCGAGCACGCTTGCTAGTTTCAAAATAACAGCCTTGCTAGTTACATTCTAATTTACCTGTTAGGATGTAATTTGGAGCATTTATTGAAGATGTGTGTTTGTGTGTATGTGTTTAACTTTCTTTTTATTCAGGATGGTAACCTTTCTAAGTAAAGCTTCAGCAGAAGCAAGTAATGGCCAACCCTGGGTATAACTGGGCTGAGCAAGTTCTTAATTTAAAGACATATCCTAAGAGAGATCTAAGGATCTAAACACTGGGATTCAACTTTGGGAAAAGGTTTGCCTCTACCACTTCTGAGATCTCCATCCCCACTCCCATTTTCTAGATGTCTTTTTCCTACCTATAGCTTCATGGGTCATCTTGACTTTCTTAATCCTCTAAACCAGCCTTCAGACAACCAAAAATTCATTAAGTATAAACTCATTTATACAACCTGAAGAAGTGTCTACAAAAGTATAAGCAATAAAAAAGTTTCCACTCAGTGCTCCAGGGAGCATTTTGGTTTGGAAAAGCCTGAATACTACATTTCCTGCTTTGAGAGCTCCAGTACAGACTCATGCAGGAAAGACCCTGAGAAGTCTTATGTGGAAGAAACCTGTTTAATGTTGATTCATTCACTCACTCAGTATTTATTGAGTTTCTACACTGTCCCACATGTTTTTCTAGCCACCAGAGCCATGGCCACGTATAGGATAGATGGTTTTTCATTTTAATTGGTGGAACAGATACACAAGTAAAAAAAAGTGTTAAAGATTATTACAAAGTGTTAAAGGGTGTGGTCATTTGTGACATGTAAATCAAGACTTGAATGAATAATCAGAAGAAGCCAGCTATGAGAGGATCTGGGAAGAGGATCTCTGGCAGAGGGACTAGCAAATGCAAAGGTGCTGAGGCGAGGGTGAGCTTTTGCATGCTTGGGTCTGAAAGATGAAGGCAAGTGCCCTAGACCAGAGAGAAGACAAGTGGTACCAGGTGAAATCTGAGAGGCAAGAAGGGTCCAGAATGTTCACTCTCTTGCCATCTACAGTGGGCTATTCACTCAGCATTTCCTAACCGTACTGGATCACAGAACATTTTGTAATGGGTATAAAAATATCTGTTGGAACTTCCCTGGTGGTCCAGTGGCTAAGACTCCATGTTTCTAATGCAGGGGGGGCTTGGATTTGATCCCTGGTCAAGGAACTAGATCCCATATACCACAACTAAGGGTTTGCATGTCACAACTAAAGATCCCACATGCTGCAGCTAAGGTCCAGCGTGGCCAAATAAATAAATGCATTTTAAAAATCTGTTGTTGCTGCTGCTGCTGCCAAGTCACCTCAGTCGTGTCCGACTCTGTGCGACCCCATAGATGGGAGCCCACCAGGTTCCCCCGTCCCTGGGATTCTCCAGGCAAGAACACTGGGGTTGGTTGCCATTTCCCCCTCCAATGCATGAAAGTGAAAAGTGAAAGTGAAGTCACTCAGTCGTGTCCGACTCTTCGCGATCCCGTGGACTGCAGCCCACCAGGCTCCTCCATCCACAGAATTCTCCAGGCATAATTAGTCTGCTGTGGATCATAGTTTGGAAATTCCTGGTCTGAAGGCGCTATCCCTCTCAGAATGCATCTTCCTGGAGGAATCGCATTCTAACAGGGGTTTGTTCTGACAGAATAAAGCTCTAAAGTAGAGTTGCAGACTTCAACTAGCAGAGTATTTTCTTTTTCCTTTTCTTTTGATTTTTGTTTTGAACAATAAAACATGCCCTGGCTAAAATAAGTTATTTTAAAAGTTTATAAAATGTTATTTTTGTAATATGTTGCTTTTTGTAAGTTTTAAATATTTTAATATTGATACTTCTTGAACTTTGGATTTTTTTTATTACAGCCTAAAACGTTTTGAAATGACTTTGAATGACAGAGAGACGGGAGGGACAAACCAATTAAGAGTCTTCTGTGTGAATAAGAAGAGGGATGGAAAGCTTTCAGCTATTATCATGGAGTTAAAGATAAAAGCCTCATTGAAGAACGAATGAGTAAATGGTCATGAGCCCAGGAACTGAAGACTCAAGATGAGCAGAAGAATGTGGTAGTATAAGGAATTACTGAGAAATTGTATGGAATGTTCTGGCTGCTCAAGAGCCTAGAAGGACGTGGACAGGCTTCCCATCTGCCTGGTGAGGTTTTAGGTTAATTTCCTGGTGAAATTTTAGGTTAATTTCCTGGAATCCCATTTCGAGGCCAAGGCAGGGAAAGTGACAGCAGGGGGCTAACTAAGTAAGTTCAAGAAAGGACTATTTCAGAGTTAGGACTTCCCTGGTGGCTCAGGGGTAAAGAACCCACGTGCCAAAGCAGGAGACACAGGTTTGATCCTTGGGTTGGGAAGATCCCCTGGAGAAGGAAATGGCAAACCGCTCCAGTATTCTTACCTGGGAAATCCCATAGACAGAGGAGCCTGGTAGGTTATAGTCATGGGGTCACAAAGAGTCAGACACAACTGAGCGACTAAATGTCACCACACCAAGGAAGTTAACAAGAAGTAATTTCACCCCAAGGAAGAACTCAGCTTCCAAAACAAATAATATTAAGACAAAAAACAAGGGAATAATGTCTGACATTTATTGAGTGCTCGCTACACTTCAGACTGAGTGCTTTATTTAATTCAACACTTGTGACACCTCGGTGAAATAAGAAGAAATTTCATGTCCAGTGTTTTGCTGGTAAGTATGTTTGCCACAAGGGTTTTCACCACAAACATTTTCACTGCATAGCTAATTGACTGTAAGGCAGTTTTGCCATAAAAAAAATAAAATAAGAGAAAAATAAAAGAGAGACTTTAAAAAGGACCTAATAAAACATGAGTCTGAGTCGATGGGCATGAGTCTGAGTAAGCTCTGGGAGTTGGTAATGGACAGGGAAGCCTGGCATGCTTCAGTCCATGGGGTTGCAAAGAGCTGGACACGACTGAGCGACTGAACTGAACTGAACTGAATAAAACATGAAAAATGAAATAAGAAAATTACAAAAACTGCTGTGAAATACAAAATATTTGCATACATTTAAAATGTGTGTGTAGTCGTGGTGTGCATAGACATGACTTCCAGGTCATTTGTTTATAGCATTTTATTTTATGCATGTTGGGGGCTTGTTGATGGGTTTCCTCATTCAGCATTGCACTTTTTCCTTTTCCATAAAATTTCTTCCTTCATCGAGAGGGATATCCATTTCCAAATCATAGAATGTGTATTTGCAGCTGAGCTTTATATTGCCTTGTGAGAGCCTCTCTGCTGTTAGTTGTTCTTGGCATGTCACCGTGTCTGTTGATAGACGTTCCAAAGTTCTATGGGAAATGTGGGCTCAACTCTGCAACTTCAAATCACTGAAGGATTTGCACAGTGATATGTTATCACTTTCTAGTATAATGTGCAACTTCTCTTAATTCACACATTCAGTGAGTCTTATCACTATATTTTCCACCAAATCCATATCCGTCCACAGTTGTTATCATCCACTTTTTTAAGCCTGCCAGGTCTCCTCACTGTACAGACCATTGTGAATGCTAAAATTTATATAATATAAAAATGAGGGTACTGTGCCAATGCCACAGATTTAAAACCAAGCTGCCAACAGGTTATTTTATCTTTTAATTGGGTTATGGCCTATTAGTTATGCTGTGAACATGTTTGCATCTAAAATGCTAATGGCAAAGATGTCTATGGCAAAGACGCTTGCAACAAAAGTACCTGGAATAAAAATAATTCCTATTATATACATGAAGAAGATGGGCATCTGGTTAAATAACTAGCTTAAGGTCATGCAGTTGTTAAATAGCAGGACTGAGATTTAAACTTAGATCAGCCTGAGTCCAGAACCACAATACTTAATCACTGCTCTATACTGACAGAAAGTGAAGTGAAGTCGCTCTGTCGTGTCCGACTCTTAGCGACCCCATGGACTGCAGCCTACCATGCTCCTCTGTCCATGGGATTTTCCAGGCAAGAGTACTGGAGTGGGTTGCCATTGCCGTGGAGGCAAAACATTCATCATGATCTTGTTGAATTTGAAGGTAAGGTGGGGAAAGGAATCTTTTTATCCTAGGTCTAGATGCAGATTTCTAAGCAGAATATTTTTTTTGCCTTGAAATGGGCAGAACATAAACAGCAGAACAATAAGGGGCAGATTGGGATGCTGTGAGTGGGCAAGATTTCCCCAAAGACGGCGACAAGACATCCTCATGAAAGGTGGTGATCTTCAGCCTCGGTTAAAAGGACGGATAAGGCCGGGGAACTTTGAGTGAGATCCAGGTGTTAACAGATCCAGTCCCAGTGGGAATGGAGTCCAGCAGATCTGACTGTGCCACGTCAGGAGGAAGCCTGTGCTCAGGAATGACAATGCCCTCAGTCAGGGGGCACTCTGGAAGAAGACCACAATGATGATTACCTGCAATGTCTGGAAAGAAAAGGAAGACTTCTAAACACAAATTTAAAATGACAAATTGGATGGACTGGATAATGGAGTCAACCTCAGAGAGGAGAAGTGAGGAACAGATTCTACCTACTAAATGCTTCCAGCTCACTCATATCATCAAAAATATGTACACACATGCTACGTAAAAAGAAATAATAAATAAAATAAATATATCATCCTGGGTTTGTCATCAGCACACCTTTCCTTGAGGTAGTTATTACTGACTAATGGACACACATATAATACACAAAAGAACATACTATTACACACATAGCCAAGTATTAAGGCTAATATTACAATGAATACTCATATATCTAGATTTGGAAAGAGAAGAATATCTGTACATCAGAAGCTCCTGTATGTTTCTCCTCATGTACTTTACTATTATCCTAAACTCTGTGTTAATCATTTCCTTGTCTTTATAGTTTTGTCATCCATGTAAGTACCCCTAGCTATTTCTGCTGTTGTTCAGTCGCTAAGTTGTGTCCAACTCTCTGTGACCCCGTGGATTGTAGCCCGCCAGGCTCCTCTGTCCATGGGATTTCCCAAGCAAGAATACTAGAGTGAGTTGCCATTTCCTCCTCCAGGGGGTCTTCCTGGCACAGGGATAGAACCTCGGTCTCCCACATTGCAAGCAGATTCTTTACTGCTGTTCCACCAGGGAGCCCACTATACAGTAGGTCCTTATTAGTTGTCTGTTTTATATATAATAGTAGTGTATGTATATCAATCCCAATCTCCCATTTTATCCCCACGCCCTTTCCCTCTTGGTAGCCATAAATTTGTTTTCTGCATCTGTGACTCTATATCTGTTTTGTAAATAAGTTCATTTGTACCATATTTTTTAGGTTCCACATATAACCAGTATCATATATTTGTCTTTCCCTGATTAATGATGAAATTAGACACCCTGCTCGCACCCCCTCACCATGTTTATCTGTGTTTCTTCTACAGTGAACTGCCTATTCATGTCTTCTGCTCATCATTTGATGCAAAAATTTGTATTTTTCTTATGGACTCAAAGTTGTTCTTGACGTATCCTTGATACTGACCCCTTGTTGGTTATCAATGCAGCAAATATCTTGTTCCACTGTTTGGCTTGTCTTTCTGTTCTTTGGTGGGTTCTTTTCATAAAGTGAAGTTCTCCATTCTAATAGTCTTTTTCTTTTATTTATTAAAAAATTTTTATTGGAGTATAGTTAATTTACAATATTGTGTTAGTTTCTGCTGTATGACAAAGTGAATCAGTTATACATATACATATACATACTCTTTATTAAGATTCTTTTCCCATATAGGTCATTGCAGAATATTCAGTAGAGAGTCTTTTTCTTTTCATTTGCTGCTTTCCTGTTTTGGCTAAGGAATCCTTCTTTTAAACACCCAATGAACTTTTGATTTTAGAACAGTCAGACTTACAGAAAAGTTGCAAGAGTCGTATAGACAGTTCTCATATCCCTCACACCCAGTTTCCTCTGTTGTTAACACCTTTATTACTACAGTGCATTTGTCACAACTAATAAACCAATATTGATATGTCATCATTATCCAAAGTCTTTATTTGAACTTCCCTGATGGTCTAGTGGTTAACAATCTGCCTGCCAGTGCAGGGGGTACGGGTTCCATTCCTGCTCTCGGAAGATTCCACATGTCAAAGGGCAACTAAGCTGTGAGCTGAAACTACTGAAGCCTTCATGCCCTGGAGTCCATGCTCTGCCACAGAGAAGCCGTAGCAACGAGAAGGCCATGCACTGCAGCTAGAGAGTAGCCCCTGCTTGCCGCAAGAGAAAGCCCACATGCGGCAATGAAGGCCCAGCACAGCCGAAAATAAAGAAACAAAATGGAAAAAATAAGGTCCATATCTTACTCAGAGTTCCTTAATTTTTTCTGTTCTGGGATTCCGTTTAGGATGACGCTACATCACATCTAGTCATCATGTCTCCTTAGACGCCTGTAGATTATGGCAGTTTCTCAAACTTTCCTTGTTTCTGAGGATCTTCACCGTTTTGAGGACTGATCAACTATTTGCAGAATGCCCTTCAATTTGGGTTTGATTTATTTTCACACAGAAAAGAATGGTTGGACAGAATTATGGATTTTCAGGAAGAAGACCGCAGGGATAAAGTGCCATTTTCATCATATCATATGAAAAGTATATGTTATTAATATTATCTACCACTGATGACAGTAATTTTGATCCCCTCATTGAGGTAGTGTTTGTTAGGTTCTCCACTGTAAAGTTATATTTGCCATCCCTTTCCATTCTGTGTTCTTTAGAAGAAAGTCATAATGTACATACCACATTTAATAAGTAGCAAGTTAGGTTTCATTTTCTTTAGGGGGGAATATCTAAAGTATTTAGAATTCTTCTGTATGGAAGTTGTTTATCTTCTTCTATTTACTTATTCAACCACTAAGTGTTTATTTATCGTGGATATTTATTTATGGAACATGAATAGTAGAAGCCTAGTTTCCCACTATTGGAGAGAAGGTCACATATAAGCAAGGGGACAAGGCTGGAATAAACCATGGAATTCTGGATGAGAGTTGGAGCTATTAATATGAACTCATGTTTTACTTAATAGAGATAATAGAAATAATTATAGATGTATCAATATGTATACACATGTACAACATATACATATTTCCTAATTCTATATGCAGAGAGGGTCTACGGTACCCCAGTAACTATGAACAGACCTAGTGCCAAGATTTTAATTTCTAATGCCATTCTCTAATAAAAAGAATCAAGTGTTTATGCCTTGTCTCTCTGCTACACTATGACTTTGTCAGTGTTACTAGCTACATTATTTATATCTTGTCTATTTTATAAGATTACTGTTTCTTACAGTGTGTAACCAGGCCCCCAGTGAATGTAATGATGACTAGGTGACTTAAAACAATTGGTCAGATACATAGTTTTGTATGTGAAAATGATTATAATAGTGTGGTTCTATGTATGGGAAGAAACAACAGGAAAATATCTTTTGGATCATAATAGTTTAGAAGATAGAGGATCCAGAGAATCTTTAATCATCTACTAATGGGCCTAATCTGAAAATTAACACCATGAGTGGCATATTAACAAGGACTTTTGCTCAGTCTGGGAGGAGTCTCCCAGCACCATGGGACAAAAATTGGTCTTAAAACATCTCCCAAATGGTGGTTGAATTTCATACCATGGGGAGGAACTGAGAAATGAAATATTTCCTGCCATATCAATTAAAAAAAAAGTCACAGTCATCAACCATTGGAGGCCAGTGTGCGCTCCCGAGCCCTAGGGGTGCTTAGGAAGGAGAAGAGTGTCTGTCATCCCGCCATCAGATGCAGCCACTCCCTATGGTGAGCCTCAGTAAGCTCAGGACGTGAACAACACAAGATACTGGCCCCGCTAACTGAGATGTACGATGAGAGGGATGATTTCAGTGAGCCCAGATTCTTTGCATCTCCCCATGCAAGAAAAACACTAAATTCCTTGAGATATCTGGCTTCCTTCAATTAGCAATAGTCTTCTGATGTTCAGACTACGTGCCCTTTGTTGCAAAACTTCTGTATTACCTGGTTCCTCCCCTCACTTCCTTGGTGAGGTTCTCTCAGGGTTACTTGAGATGCCATCGCCTGGACTTGAAGCCTTAAAAATTTCCACAGTATAAAACATAACTCTTAAAATAGATTAATTAAAAGAACCAGGAATTTTTTAAATTAATTAATTTTAATTGGAGGCTAATTACTTTACAATATCGTGGTGGTTTTTGCCATACATCGACATGAATCAGCCATGGGCGCACATGTCTCTGCCCATCCTGAATCCCCCTCCCACCCCCCTCCCCATCCCGTCCCTCTGGGTTGTCCCAGAGAGTGGGCTTTGAGTGCCCTGCTTCCTGCATCAAACCTGCACTGGTCATCTGTTTTACATATGGTAATATACATGCTTCAATGCTATTCTCTCAAAGCATCCCTCCCTCGCTTTCTCCCACAGAGTCCAAAAGTCTGAAGAACCATGAATTTTTAGGGAAATAGCTGATTCTAGGACTAGGCAGGAAATATACTAGATGAGCCTGGAACATCTTATAGTGCCAGCAAGTAAGGAAGTGCTCAAAACCCCCTACAATCAAGGTAGTTTTCCCAAGGGACACAGCAGCCTTCACAGCTCCCCATGCTAAAACTGGAATGCTTTTAACAACAAAATAAATGATGTAGTATTGGATTATTACCCAAAGTATAAAATAAATCCATTTTTAGTGTCAAAGTCCTATTAGGAGTCATCTATACTATCTACTAGGAGTTTTCTAGGTTTGCTTTCCCATTTAAGGCTTAAATCAACTTGTAATGGGTTTGAGTGTACTGTTTGAGGTAGCGATCCAATTTAATCTTTTTCTAAATGGATAATCATTTGTTCCAGCTTATTCAATAGTCTGTCTTTTCCTCACTAATATGCAATACTCAATCTGTTACAAATAAGCCTCCATATATGTATGTTTCATTTCTGAGTCACTGATCTATCTTTCTCTGCTCTGATATCTCATAATATTAATTATTAGAGTTTTATATTATGATAATGTTGTGTAGAGTGAGTATCCCACCTTGTTCTTTTTTTTATCAGGACTATTTTGTCTGCATTTGGCACTTGATTTTCCAAATAAATTTTAGAACTAGTTTACCCAGTTCCAAGAAAAACTCTGTTGGAGTTTTTATTGGAATTGCTTTGAATTCATAATTCAATTTGTAAATAATTGACATCTTTATTGTATTGAGTCACCCTAGCCAAGAACATGGTGTCTTTATCCATTTATTTGATCTTCTCTAATATATTTCCATAAAATTTTATATTTTTCTCCTTGAAGAACTTGAACACCTTTTGTTAGATTTAGTCCTAGGAACTTTATATTTTTGCTATTATCATAAGTTGCTTCTTTTCATTCTTTTAATTTTCCCATCAGATCAAACAGTTAATTTCTGCCTTTCTAATCTTCATAACTTTCATTTCTATTTCTTGACTTATATCAACTGTCTCGGACTTCCATTATAGTGTTGAATAGGGAATTTTACAACTATGTTTTGCTGTTTTCTAGTTTAATTCCATTGAGGTCTGAAGGCATTCCTTGCATTATTTAAATTCTTTTTAATGTCTTAAGGTATGTTTTAAGGCCTGGCTATGGTATAGGTTGGTGAATGTTTCATGTGATCTCGAGAAGAATGTATGTTTCATTGTCATTCAGTCTAACAATAATGGGCATTCTCATCTTGTTTTAGGTCTTAATAGAAATATTTCAAAGTGTCATTGTTAAGTATACTGTTTTATGTATGTTTCATCAGGTTTAGGAAGTTCCAAACTATACCAAGTTTTCAAATTTTTTTTTTTTAAGTGAAGAATGAATGTTACATCTTATTGGACACTTTGTGGGGGCGGGTATCTGTTTAGATAGCTGTGCAGCTCTTTTGGGCTTTCCCGGTGGTACTAGTGGTAAAGAACCTGCCTGCCAATGAAAGAGACACAAAGAGACACAGATTCAATCCGTGGGTTGGGAAGATCACCTGGAGGAGGGCACAGCAGCCCACTCCAGTGTTCCTGCCTGGAGGCTCCATAGGACAGAAGAGCCTGGAGGGCCACAGTTCCTAGGGTCACAAAGAATCGGATACCACTGAAGCAGCTCAGCACACACACATGCATGTGGCCCCTTCCCCTTTTTAATGGGTTAGTGAAAGTGAAGTCGCTCAGTCATGTCTGACCCTTTGCGACCCCATGGACTGTAGCCTACCAGGCTCCTCCATCTATGGGATTTTCCAGGCAAGAGTATTGAAGTGGGTTGCCATTTCCTTCTCCAGGGGATCTTCCTGACCCAGGGATTGAACCCAGACCTCCTGCATTGCAGGCAGATGCTTTACTGTCTGAGCCACCAGGAAAGTTCCCTAATAGGTTAGTATTTCACACGTTGCTGGATTTTGGTTTGCTAATATTTTGTCTAAGATTTTTATGTCTGTGTTTATGGGTGAGATTATCTTGTAATTTTCCTTACACTGTTCTTATTCTCGAGTCAAAGTTATTCTAGTCTCTTAAGAAGTGTCTTTTCTTTGGTTGACCACACCTTGCGACATGAGGGATCTTAGTTCTCCGACCAGGGATTGAACCTGTACCCCCTGCACTGGAAGCACAGTCTTAATCACTGGACCACCAGGGAAGTCTGAGGATTGTCCTTTTACGAATGCTTGCCAGAACTTCCTATGTGTCACCAACCAGCTTGACACAGGTTTAACCTGACATCGTATATGAGCAGCCCCACCAGCCTCGCACTTTTTGTCCTGGGGCTTCTCCACTATGGATGTGAAGGGAGCCTGGAAAAACCCTTAGTGCTTGAGGGTTAACAAATCCAGAAGTTCAAGAAAGTTGGTATCCACATGGGGCAACTCTTGACCAATGGAAGATGGAAACTGGTGGCTTTCCTCTCCCGTCCCTTGGGCAAACACTTCTAAAGTGCATTCCATCCAGCAATACTGAGATTTAGCCCGTAGCAGTGACTCCCTTGTACTGGCCGTTCCTTCTTCCCTGTTTCACTTTTCCTGGTTCTCCATTTCCAAAATAAAGCACTTTACTTTCCAAAATAAGCCATCTGTGCCCAAACCCTTGACTTTGACTTTGCTTTCTTGAGGAACCCAGGCTACAACAGCCACCTATAATTAAGTTGTGTGGTCTGGTGTTTTCTCTGAGGAAACAATTTTAACTGACAGTTCAATTCTTTTTCTCTAAGGCTTATAAGCTGTTTGGGTTTCTATTTCTTCTTTAGTCAGTTTTAGCAAATTGTAGTTTTCTAGGAATTTATCCACTTCCTTGATATTTCAACTGTATTGGCATAAAGTTGTTTATAATATTTTCTCAACTATTTAATTTCAACAGCTTCTCTAGTTAAAACCCCCTTTCAACTGCTAATATTATTTCTTTTCATCTTTTTGTCTTAATTAATCTTGTGATAGGTTTGTCTATATTATGAGTTGTTTTGAAGAACCAATGTTTTACTTTGTTGATTTTCCCTAAATCTTTTTCAACTTACTTTAAGCTCTAACAGTCTTTTTCTGTTCTTAGGCTTTTCTGGGGCCATTTTGCATTTGGTCCTCTCTAACTTCTTAAACAAAGTTCTTAACACATTAATTCTCAGCTTCCAAATTTTTCTAATGTAAACATTTGCAAATATAACATTTGGACTTGGAAGCCATGCTGGCTAAGTCCAAATCCTGGCTCTGCCACTTGCTAGCTGTGTAGCTTCAATTCACTTTTCTGTGCTTTGGTTTCCTCATTTACACTTGCCTCAAGAGTTGTTATGAAAATTAAATGAGTAAAATATGCAGAGCTCATAAACCAATGCCTGCCATATAATAAATCCTAAGTAAATATTAGTATTATATATTTTTCTTGAAGTACTATTTTAGCTGGGGCTTCCCATGTGGCTCAAATGTAAAGAATCCACCTGCCAATGCAGGAGACACAAGAGATGAAGGTTCAATCCCTGGGTCAGGAAGATCCCCTGAAGTAGGAAATGGCAACACTCCAGTATTCTTACCTGGAAAAATCCATGGACAGAGGAGCCTGGTGGGCTACAATGCATGGGATCACAGAGTCGAACATGACTGAGCGTGTGCACACACATGTATCCATACACAAACATACTATTTTAGCTATTTCCATAAGCTTGAATATATAGTATTGTTAATATTAAATTCTTAGTATTTTCTATTTTACATTATAATTTATTTTTCAGAATAAACTTTTAAACTTCTAGTTTTTAAAATTCTATTCAGTATTTCCAATTTTTTCCTCCCTTCCTGAACTTATGAGAAGAGCCATTATAATTTATTCTTCAGAAGTGTGTTTTTAAAATTCTAATCAATGTATTTCCAGTTTTTGTCCCTTCCTGGACCTGTGAGAAGATTATCCTTCAGACTCCATGGAATGTGTCACAGCCAAGGGACTTGCTTTAGTCAATGAAATGTGAGTAGAAGAGTTTAAGAAAGTAGTATGTGATTTCCCATGCTCATTCTTTTTTCTGCAGGGATTGGGGAAATACATGTCGAGATGTAGGTGTCACTAGGTGAGAGCAGTCTGGAACACAGAGCCGTACATTGTGGGCAGCTGCCTTGGAGGGCTCTCAACATCTTGAAGAAAATATATGCACCATGGTGTCAAGCTACACGTTTTGATATTGTTGAAAAGTGAAATTGGTAGTGTTGGTCACTCAGTCGTGTCTGACTCTGCGACCCCATGGACTGTAGCCCACCAGGCTCCTCTCTCCATGGAATTCTCCAAGCAAGGATACTGGAGTGGGTTGCCATTCCCTTTTCCAGGGGATCTTCCCAGCCCAGGGATGGAACCCAGGTCTCTTGTATTGCAGGCAGATTCTTTACCATCTGCACCACCAGGAAAGCCTACACTATAATCTAGACTATCCTATTTGATATTATTTGTGTTTTAATTGAATTATGGTCCAAGAATACAATCTGTTTGAAATTTTAAAACATCCTTTAAAGTTGTTGAGGCTAGCTTTATGGCATACCGTATGTCCAGTTTCCATAAACATTCCATGTAGTGTTTGAAAAAAATATTTATTCTCTAATTGTGTGTGCAATCTTCCTTCAAGGAATATTAGAGCAAGCTTGTTAACTATCTTCTCCATCCTCACTGATTTTTTGTTTCCATAATCTATCAATTCCTGACAAAGATATGTTAAAATATCCCATTATGATAGTGTATTTATCATTTTCTCATCAGCTCTTTTCCCTATATTTTTGAGGCTATGTTATTAATATACACAAATTTAATATTATTTTATCTTCTTGATTAATTAACTCTTAACAGCTTACATCTGGAATTTTAAAAATCTGGTCTAACTTTGTTTCTCACTGGAACATTTATTTAATTACAATTTGGGGGTTATTGACATTTTGATTTGTTGCTACTGTCTTATTAAATGCTTTGTCTTGATGTCCATATTCATTTCTTTCTACTTTTTCTTGACTTCATCTGTTCATCTGCTCCTTGAAACTATCTCCTCAATATCTGTTTTTTAATTATTAGCCTAGCTATTTTTTATATCCATTCTCACCTTAATAAAGTGTGCAGTGAATCAATTTCTGTGTCTCCCTCTTGAATAATACAAAAATCTTGTATTGTTTTGTGTTGAACAATACAAAAATACTTTAGGTGTTTCTTTAGGACTTTTCTAGGTTGACAGTAATTATCTTTCAGCACCTTGAAAAATGAGAGTTGCTCAGTCATGTCAGACTCTTTGTGACTCCACGGGCTGTACAGTCCATGGAATTCTCTAGACCAGAATACTCGAGTGGGTAGCCTTTCCCTCCTCCAGGGGATCTTCCTAACCCAGGGATTGAACCCAGGTCTCCCACATTGTAGGTTGATTCTTTACCAGCTAAGCCACGAGAGAAGACCAAGAATACTAGAGTGGGTAGCCTATCCCTTCTCCGGACCCAGGAGTTGAACCAGGGTCTCTTGCATTGCAGGCAAATTCTTTACCAACTGAGCTATCAGGGAAGCCCCTCAGCGCCTTGAAGATACTGCTATATATCTATCTTCTGGCCTCTGTTTTTTGCTGTTGAAAAGTCAGCCTTAAGTCTAATCACCATTCCTTTGTAGGTAGTCATCCTCCTGGCCAATATTCACAATCTTTTCTCTCTTTTTTTTGGTGTTTAGTTTCCTCTCCAATACTTTGACCACCTGATGTGAAGAGCTGACTCATTAGTAAAGACCCTGATGCTGGGAAAGATTGAGGGCAGGAGGAGAAGGGGGTGACAGAGGATGAGATGATTGGATGGCATCATCAATGGACACGAGTTTGAGGAAACTCTGGGAAATAGTGAAGGCTGGGGAAGCCTTGCCTGCTGCAGTCCTTGGGCTCACAAACAGACACAGCTGAGTAACTGAACAACAACACAATGTTCCTAGATGTGAGTTTCTTCTTATTTATCTTCTTGGAATTCACTGGGTTTCCAGAAGTTCTCTACAGTTCTAGAAACATCTCAGCTATTGTCTCTTTGAATATTACCTCTTTCCTATCTATCTGTATCATTCCAGAGCTTCAATTTGGCACAATTCGATTTTTCTCTCCTTTATATCTTTTAATCTCATACTGTCCTTGTCTTGTCTTTCTGGATTACATTCTAGATCATTTTTTCAGCTCTAGCTTCCAGCTTACTAATTTTTTCCTCAGCTATATCTAATCAGCTACTAAATCTATCCACTGAGTTTTAAGACTCAACACCTTAACTTTTTACTTCCAGAAATTCTTTTTGATTATTTTCCAAGTTTGACTAGTTATTTATAATTAATAAATAACTTATTTCCTGTACTTTTTTGAGTTTATTTTTTTCTTTTTAGAACAAACAAACAAAAACCTTATATTCTGTGTCTAAAACTTTAAATATGTAATGCCTTTGTGGGTCTATTTCGGCTGATTCCTCACTCGGTGTGCTTTATTTGCATATGTGTTTTGTGACTTGGACCATAAGCTGTAATTTTACCTGAGATTTCACCTGTGGTGAGTCTTTGCTTATTAGGATGTGGTTAAGTTCCTAAAGAGAGGATTACAATTGATTCAACCAGTTACCTGAGTAGTACCAACTTGAGATCACTTTAAATTTTCTGTTTGAGTATTTGTAAGGTGGATGGAATGCAGACCCAGCTGAGCGCTTGCTGTGGTTATGAAATCTGAGGAGTTATTTATTATTTTTCCTACCATCCAGAATGACACAGGTCAGATTCCCTGTTATATGGAGGTTTATTTCTCACTCTCCTTACACAGAGAGTTCTGGGGTACACCTTTGAGAAGCCAACTTTATCAGGACAACCCCTTGGCCATACCTCTTGTCCCATGTAAGAGTGAAAGCCATCCAAGTGAAAGGTCAAGTTTCCCAAGGTTCTAAAGACACTTTCTCAGGATGAAGACCAGTTTTGGTCCTTGCTTTCCAACCTGTGTTCCTATTTTCAATTCATCTTGAATTCTGTAGATTTCTTTCTTTTGTGCCAGCTTGGTGATATATTTAAGATTAAATGTTGCTTAATTAAATTGTTATTTCATCTGAAAGGGTGATTCAAGGCATCGAATCCATTGTACTGTTAGAAATGAACATCTTTTTTAGACTGAGGTTGAGACAAAAGTAATGCAAACTTGACACACACAATTCTTTGTTAATTGTTCTGGTTCCAACATCAGTTGTCCTCAAATGCCCTCTACTTAAAGGGTGGCAGAGAGAAACATGGCAATAAATCTTTAATTGCTGCAGATCAAATGTAAACGTATAGTCTAATGCTGTAAGATAACAAGTGATTAGAGGGGAGACTATTATTAATCACAAAGCGGGAATTGTATCTCCTCACATTCGGGGCTTTGTCAAGGAAATAAACCAGCTGTAGGCACCAAATCAGCCTCTCTATCAGGCTAGATTGCATTGTTACAACTGACAGGGTATATGGTATCAGTCCAAAGTTTAAGCCTCATGAAATAGGGGAGAAGATGAGGGGGTGAAAATGATGTAGAAATATGTGTTTCTCTAGAGTTCCAGCTTCCAACATGGAGGAAATGGTTGAATTACTTCAATCATCTCTAGGAAGTAACGGTGGAGATTTTGACATTTTGCTTTTGGAATTCATTTCTAATTCTTGTCAAGATCAAGCATATGGTTCTTGGGAAGAGAAGAGAACAGGGAACTGGGGTACTAAGATTACTTCAAGGACATAGAACAAAGACTCCGTTGCTGTAATTTATTTTTCTGTGTCCAGCGTCCTGCTCAGCGTCTCCATCTCATCCTTGTGAGGAGACAACAGCTGGTGTTCTCATGCCTGAGCACCTGAACTACTTGCCTAAATATTCTCTCTTGACCTATGCTTACCCATGTTTTAGGTTTCACTGGAAGGAAAGGCAGGGAGAATGTAGGGGAGTGTTGGCAACTGGGATGTTATTCTCCTTTCTAGGCAGGTCTAAGTCATAGATTCGTTGACCATCAGCCCTTAATGGCCCTCAGATTCTCTCTCACTTGACAGATGAGGAGCCTGGTGATGAATATGGTACAGAGGTATGTGAAGTATGTCAAGTAACCTGGGGAGCAGAGGGAGGGCAGAAAACAAAGACCTAGACAGGAGTAACTGACTTGTCTGGACAGAGAAGATGAGTGGGGAGGAGGAGGGTTAAAGGGTAAAGAGATAGAAACCCCTGATGGTTTGATTCTCTCCACCACATTCTTTCTGGGCTTGGCAGCTGGCACTCAGAGGTCAGGCAACTCCTCCCTCCCAGAAACCCCAGCTGAGGGACACTTCTAGAGAATGTGGGTTAAAGGAAGGCCGTTGGTGGTGGCCAAGCTAGGAATTTAAGGGCTACCCTCCTACTCCTTGTTACCACAAGTGGCCACCACACCCTTTCCTGCTGGTAGCCACTGCCGGGAGAACCTGTCCTGTTTGCCTCTCTGGTTTAATCTGGTTGGAGACCTGTGGCATCAGACAGCTGTGGTCCCAAACACACCACAGTGAATTCCACCTGGATCCTGCCTCAGGCTCTGCTTAAATAAGCCAATCAGATCACAGTATTTTGCTCCTAACCTTCAAGAGATTTTCACACCACAATGTGCTTCCATTTCTGCACAAAGGAGAGGGAAGAGGAACCAAATGGTGGTGGAAAGAGCAAGACCTGGATTTCGAGGAAGTAGACTTGGCCTCTAGTCCCTGCTTTGCAATTCACCAGTTGTAAATGTGAATGGCTCACCTAACTTGCTGAACTCTCTGGATCTAAATCCTGCTTCTGTGTCCTCTAGACCACAAGTCTCCCAGGGAAGGTATGGCACATGATCCACTGGGTACAGGAGGACGATAGCAAAGCCTTCCTTTTTCATTTTCTTCTTTTTAACTTTATTTACTTATCTACTTTTGGCTGTGCTGGGTCTTCATTCCTGCAAGGGCTTCCTCTAGTTACGGCGAGTAGGGGCAACTCTCTAGTCATGGTGTGGGGGCTCCTCTTTGCAGTGGCTTCTCCCATTGCGCAGCGCAGGCTCTTGGGCACTCAGACATCAGCAGCTGTGGCTATTGGGCTCGAGAGCACAGGCTCAAGAGTTGGGCACACAGGCTTGTTTGTTCTGTGGCATGTGGGATCTTTCCAGATCAAGGATCAAACTCATGTCTCCTGCATTGGCAGGCAGGTTCTTTACCACTGAGCCCCCAGGGGAGCCTCTCATTTGCTTTTTTTATTTTTTAAAAACTAAGTATTAGTGGGACTCCCCTGGTAGTCCAGTGGTTAAGACTCCAAGGTTCTTCTGCAGAGGGCATGGATTCAATCCCTGATCTGGGAACTAAGATCCCACATGCTGTGTGGCCAAAAAAAAGAAGAAAAAAAATTAACTGTTGGTATGTTTAATATACAGATTGACACTGCACCCTCAGTTGGTCCTCTTAGCAGATGGTCCCATGTCAGGTATGTTGGGTGAGCTGACTGCAAAGGAGTGTTAGGAAAGTCAATAGAAAGTATCAAGACCATCATTTGCAATATGAATTTACATTCATTAATGTTGATGATGAATCTCATCCCAACTGTATAGTTTGACTTGAAATATGAGCTAATGATTGAACTTTTAAAGTCATATTGGGAAGCCTCATATTCATATACTCATATTTTTTGCCAGTTGTTGTTGTTCAGTTGACCTCATGAGCTGCAGCACCCCAGGCTTCCCTGTCCTTCACTATCTCCCAGGGTTTGTTCAAACTCATGTCCACTGAGTCAGTGATGTTACCCAACCATCTCATCTTCTACCACTCCCTTTCTCCTTTTGCCCTCAGTCCTTCCCAGCATCAGGGTCTTTTCTAGTGAGTCAGCTCTTTGAATCAGGTGGTCAAAGTAATGGAGCTTCAGCTTCAGCATCAATCCTTCCAATGAATATCAGGCTTGATTTCCTTTAGGATTGACTGGTTTGATCACCTTGCTGTCCAAGGGACTCAAGAAGGTTTCACAATCAGAAATGTTTAGAGATCACTTCCTGGCTATAGGATATGTAAGTGATACAAAGCAGCACAACATCACTACCATTTAGTCCAGAGTGATACCTGGTGGAAGTGGAGACGAACATCAGAAACACCAGTCTTAACAATGTTAACGTCTTTAATGACATAGGGCAATGAGGCAAATACAAAGAGAAGGGTGTTCATTTTCTGAAGTGTTTGTCCCAGATCAGAGGCCAAAGGAAAAGAGCTGTCAACAGCCACATCTTTCTGGAGTTGAGTCCCCAGGGAAGAGTTGTTTAATACATTCCTGGGTGACTTACGGAATGTCCTTCCTGTTCTTCTGGAGAAAGAAGCAGGCATGCCCAGGATGGGGCTTATGAGGATTCTGCTCACTGGTATGAAGAAAAGGAGATCATTGCATAATCACTTTCTGTGGAGACTTTCTTCTGGGGAGAGGGGGCTTCTTTGAAAACAGTCAGCCTTTCCCTACTGACCTCTTCAGCAGCGATGTGATGCTAAGGGCATTCTTATCTGCTCCTGGGACATCTACTCCCATGCTGTAGAACCTTTACACCCACTGGCCTCACCAGGCTCTCCAAAATACACCTCCCTAGAGGAGCAAAATAAGAATTTCCCCTAGGGCTAAGGGATAGGGCCACTTCATTTCCTGCTAGAGTGATCGTAGTTGCTGCAAAACTGACAGCCACAGGCCCTTGTAGGTGGGAAAGGACTTGAGCCTCTTGTTTATTCCACTGGTCTCCACAGTTGGGATGGGGGCTTGAAGAGTCATCATTGTCTGCTGGGGTTTGGATGGGAGCCCAGCAAATACCTGGGAGCCTAGGAGAGCTCTGGAGCTGCCTCTGCTGGGAGATGCAGGTGGGAGTCTCCACCTTCCTCTGTCCAGCCCCCAGGCTCCACTTCACTGTGCCAGCAAACGCCATGTGTGGGCCAGCAGGCTGGCAGCCTAGGGCTCAAGGATATGGGGGCAGGTGGGAAAGACAGGAGCCAAAAGCTCCAAGGATGGAGACATGAGCTGGGCTACTGGGAATGGAGCCCTGGGGCCAGACAGATTTGGACTGAAGCAACGGTGATGAGCTACTCTGTCTAGGGCCAGCCAAGTCTGTGGACACTCACTTTGTGTGGCCTTGCATGTAACACCTCCACCACTATTCTGTTCTGGGGAAGTCAGGATTCTTGAAATGCCATAAAACTTCATGAGGCTGAAAGAACCCCCCCAAAGCTGCAGGATCTTGGTAGGATAACAGCTGAGTTAAGGCCACAAAGGCAAACATTGGGTGGATACACGCTTCCTCAATAACTTAACCCTGGCAATGTGGCCTTGGATGTAGAATTCTCCAAAGCCTTAGACCCTTTGTGGGATTCTGAGAGTGCCCTGTGCAAGCCAGGCTGGGCTCTCAAAGGCTTTCTGGTAATCTCATGTTGAGGGTTCTAAATAAAGGGGTCTCGCAATAAAATGGATTTTTCAAACTTTAGGTCACAACCCACCGTGGATTGTGAAATCAATTTGGTGGATCCCAAAGATAAAGACAAAAGGAAGAAAGGGAGGGAAGAAGGAAGGAAGAGAAAAATAATTTAAACATTGCAGGGCATCTCTTGTTTTATAAAATGTGTATCTTCATGGGTATACTGAGTCATGACAAAAATCATTTCTTACTATGAGTTGCAGTTAAAAATTCAATAAAACTATCCCAGGAAGACCCTTTTGTTTGGATTGCTTTTACTGCTTACAGTTTCTTCCATTTATTCATTCCATTTTCACCATCTGGAACATAAACAAAGAGAACAAACCTAACATAGCTTAGAAAAAATAAATCAGTTCACCTTTCTGGACTTTTTTTTTTTAAATCTTTATAGATTAAGAGAACTAACTGAGATGACCTGGTAGCTTTTGTTTTTATGAATCCATAACTGTGTCTCTCTGATGTTATGGAGTTTGCTGAAAGTGAAAAGTGTTAGTCGCTCAGTTGTGTCTGACCCTTTGCAACCCCATGCAGTGTAGACTGCCAGGCTCCTCTGTCCATGGAATTCTCCAGGCAAGAATACTGCAGGAGGCACCCAATCCCTTCTCCGGGAGATCTTCCCAACCCAGGGATAGAACCCGGGTCTCCTGCATTGCAGGCAGATTCTTTACCATCTGAGCCACCAGGGAAGCCCCAGAGTTTTCTGAGTGAGTGTCTTTCATTCCCACCATACCCATAACCATAAACAATTTTTAGAAGAGAAAAGGGCCCTAAAAAAGGGAAAAGCAAACAGCTAGATTGGAGTGCTGCAGAGAGGGCTCAAAGGACACGTTTTTACCTGGAGAGCAGCCCGGAAGAGGGTAGGGCGTGGAGGGATAGATGAGAGGGAGCAGTTCCAGCACTGGGGGACGATGAAAAGAAATTGCTGAGGGATGGCGCTAAGGAGTGCCACTTCCCTGGGTAGTGCAGTGGTGGGGAATCTGCCTGCCAGTGAAGAAGACGCGAGAGATATGGGTTCAGCCCCTGAGTTGGGAAGATCCTCTGGGGTAGGAAATGGTAACCCATTCCAGTATTCTTGCCTGGAAAATTCCATGGACAGAGAAGCCTGGTGGGCTACAGTTGATAGGGTCCCAAAGAATCTAACACAGTGTGCACAAACACAGACTAATGAGTACCTGTGCTGGGCAGTGTGATCACATGGCTAATTCTGCCAAACTCAGAACCTCTGAGTTCTCCAAGGCTGGGTTATCTAGTTTGTGATCCAATAGATGAAAAGCCTGTAGACTTTTTTTTTTTTTTTTTTTGGAGGCAGCATGGAACCATGAAAAGTACAGAGAGATTTGAGTTCAAGTGGTTCTGTCACTCTTTATCTGTAAGAGCTCGGATGACTCTGCCCATCAGTTATAGCATCGGGAGGGTATTTTCCAGCCTGCCTGACTCAGAATGTCATGATGAAGATCAAATGAAGAGCTGTGAAAAGATGCGATCAATTACTATGGAACACTTAATACTCATCTTTTTGATAAGGTTTAGTCTGGCCAAATGAGCACTACAAAGTGACTTCTGAGTGATCACCTTATTCCAGAGGTTTGTGGAACTTCCTGAAGGTGTTTCAAGGTGTTGGTTGTTAGAGGTTTCCTCTTAAACTCTCTTGCCCATGAAAATAGCTGCTAGCTTTCCAGTGGTGCTCTGGGCAAGGGGATCCTTTCTTTTGCTTTCATTACAAGCAGGGAATCCATCCATCAAGCTGGCAGAGTCTTCCAAAGGGCACTTCCTTTCATCTGTTTTCTCAGAATGGATAGCCCATTCCCAAGGTCAATCAATCTATGTTTCTTCTATATTTCAAAACGTTTCCAGAGAGAAAGTGTCAATGGTATTCTCTTAATGAATTGTTTCAGTGCTTAACAAACTTGACTGTTTAAAGGTTCTTTTTTCTTTTTAGCCTTGGTCCCTTTCTCTTGATCCAGTTATTGAGAGTTCGAGAGGACTGGCTTATCCTACAGCCTAGCATAACTGTTTCAGAAATGGATGAGGCCACTGCAGCAACAGACTTATTGAGCTTTAGAACTGCCCCTCATTGCATAGCTGTGTAATGTTGGGCAAATGACTTAACCTCTCTGTACCTCAATGTCTCACTTGTTCAGCTTGTCCCTCTGAGCCGTGGTTTCCTCCTCTCTAAAAGGTGGACGGCAACATCTTCCCTGCCTGAACAGGGGTACCATCTGGTGGATGACTTCCTGGGCATCTCTATTATAGAACATTAGGTTGTGATTACTATTTATACACTCCCACTGGACAGTGAGCTCTAAGGAGGGAACCACATCCTTTTGGGCTCTCCTCTAGCATCTACAGCGGTGCCTAGCACATAGCCATTCGCATTTTCTACGGCGAATTTTCCGCATCCACCTACAATTCTAGGTCTCAGATGTACTTCTCACCTCCTTTCATCTCTTCACACCAAGGTCGCATGGCATGGTTGGGTGGGTGGTGTTGCGGCCCAGGGAAGCTGAGACTCAGCTTGCCTGGATGACTTTCGCGGCGGGCCAAGTACGTGGTCAGCGGTGGTCGCACCCGTGGGGACATCGAGTAGGGGTACAGTGCAACTCCAGACTCGACTTCAGCCCCGTTTTCCTTCGCTCTTTTAGTGTGTGGGATCGGGCTGAGTTCCCTGGAGCTCGGCTGGGGTAGCGCGAGGGCGGCTGGCCCCCGAGATCCCCCTAGAGCGTTGGGAGAACCGCTCGTGCCGGCTGCAGGCGCCCCCGCCCCTCTTCCCGAGACCAGAAGACGCCGGAGACGTCCTGGCCGGGTCATCCCAGGTGGGGGTGACGCACCTGGAGGAGGCGTCCTCGGAGAGTTGGGTAGAACCACGACCACGGGAGGAAAGGGGAAGCATCACGGATTATCGCAAGCAGACTCGTGGATCTGCACACGTATAACCATCGAAAGCTCTCGCTCACAGAGGGCAGAGCTTGCCTGGGCCCATGGACAGCAGTCCTGGACAGTCTATACTGGGCAATCTCCCAGGAGAGAGTGCGGTGGCTGATTCCAAGTCAGGAGGGTTGCAGCGCGGTTGGAGCGCTTGGCAAGTGAA